>JAPMOR010034428.1:0-123177 GCA_026543865.1 Argiope aurantia | reverse complement strand
TATATATTCTAACAGCTAGTTTTTATTTATAATATAATTATTTAATTAAAATTATACAACAACATCTAATCACAATGCTATAAATATACAATTATCGGAAATAAATGCACAAATTAATAAAATAATATTAATAATTTAGGAATAGCAATAGTAAAATATGCAACATTTAGTAATTAAAAATCAATTATAATCCTATAACTATACTGTAAAGCAAATATTTTATGTTCAATTATTTTTAATATATAAAGCATACAATTTTCTTATCTTTTATTTTTATAATTAGCTACCTTTGACGACTAGTAGGTTCGCCAATCTTAATGCTCGTTAAAATTTTCAATTCAATATTTTTGTAACTATTAATAGCTTCTTCATCAAAATATTTTTAGACTTTTAATTTTGATAGTCATATAGTTCACTCATAAAGGCTTTAAATCGTGATGCATTATGTATATCTCTAATTTTCTATCAGCTCCTGTAAAATTTCAACTTTGAATTAAAGTGGAAATGATTAAAATTCAATTAATATAAAAAATATTCTTTTACTGAAACGAAGCAGTTTTTTTAAAAATTTGAATATGAAAATAGAATCGCTCAGCATGTAAGTCTAATGTGCACTATAGAATAATTTTCGTAATTTATGTAATATCTCAAGAATTACTCAGCAAAAATTTCTCAGATTCATCATCAGCTTTTAGGTTTACTTTCAAAAGGATTTAAATGAAATGATTAAAAATATTTTATTTTGTTTCTTTCTATAATATACTTCAAAAAATTATGAAATTTAAATTTTAGACGGCCTTTTGGTTCTAAGGAATTATATTCTACATAACATTTTTGACACTAACTTTTTAATAAATAAATCAACGTTTCTATCTTCTTCGATAAAATCTGCCCCATTTATTAAGTTTTGAATATTACAGTTTTAAAACAATGAGCATTTTCATAATCTAAGCGAATTGCTCTTGAGAAACTGTGGGAGATGATTGAGTTATTTGAGACTGTTGATGAAGTGGTTTAAAATCATCCGTATTTATAGAATAGTTATATTCAAATTTTCATAAATCGATCAATTTTAGTAATTGATTCAGTTGATTGGAGTGTAACTCTTTTTGTTTAAAATATTAGTATCTCAAGAATATTTTGATAAATATGATACACAGAATACAGGATCTTGATAAAAGCTAAACATTTGTAATTTATTAGAACATTTAATGACACGAGTTATATTTAGACCATTTTAATACATGTATTTTTATTATTGAAGGTTTACAAATTAGCTGCCAAAAGCTAAATTCTATATTAATAAATAAATAAAGCTATATAGTTATAATTAAAGCTATATATATACTATATATTAGCTATAATTAAAGCTATATATTAAATCATGTTGGCCTTAAATAAAGCTGATTTATTGAATTATTATTGTAGTTATTGTAAATTATCATAGAAAATGTTGTCTTGCATTTATTGTTTCGAAGATATAATTCTTATTTATTTAATTTCATGCAAACAGGAGCCGAAAATTACATTTTTTAGGTTTCCAGTAATATTTAACTTATTTTTTGTAATTTGAGTTATTTTCGACTGCAACCGGTTGATAAAAGCTAATTTTTTTTTCTTATGCACTCGTAACGTGCTCGTGCAGGTTAAAATTTGTATTTATTTTGTAGAAATGAATTATTTTTGAAAAATATAGTTTTAAAAAAAAAATTTAATTCTTTGAAAATAGAAACTTAATTTATAATTCAAAATATTAATATTATAAAAAAAGATAAATTTGTACTTTCACTTTATGTAAAAATTACGTTTGTGCCGTAATATTTTCGAAAGTTATTGCGAAAAATCCGAAGTTTCGCTTAATTTTTAATTCGTTAAAATTCTAATAAAATATTCAAAAAAATCATTCAGAGGTGCCTACTCCCGATTACCATGATATAAATGAGCCAAATTTGATAGCTATAGGGAGAACGGTCTGGCCTATAGAATGCAAATACACACACGCACACATTCAACTTTATTCTAAGTACTAACCGCCTTTAGCGACAAGCCGGTTCGCCAATCTTAATGCTCTTTAAATTTTTCAATTAAATATTTTATGTAACTTGTCTCTTAATAGCTTCTTTATCAAAATATTTTTAAGCTTCACATTTTGATAGTAATAGAATTCACTAATACTGTTATAAAACAATAATGTCTTTTGTATCTTACTAATTTTTCTGTCAGCTCCCGTAAAACTTCAACTTTAAATTAGAGAGGAAATGCTTAAACTTCAATTAATATAAAACTATTTTTACTGAAACCAAGAATTTTTTTTTAATATGAGAACTGAAATTAAGTCTTGTGAACACTAGAGAATAATTTCCATAATTTATGTAATATCTCAAGAATTACTCAGTAAAAATTTCTCAGATTCATCATACAATTCAGTTTTTAGTTTTGCTTTCAAAAGGATTTAAATGGCATGAATAAATATATTTTATTTGTTTCATTCCATAAATGCACTTCAAAAAATTATGAAATCTAAATTTTTTAAATTCCTTTGATCCGAATGAATCCTTTTCTGAGAAATATTTTTGACACTTCAACTTTTTAATAAATAAAGGAAAGTTTCTATCTTCTGCTATCAGATCTGACCGATTTATGAAGTTTTGAATATAATAGATTTTGAATAATCTTAGATCAATCCGTGGTGAGAAACCTTGGAGTCCCATTGGGGTATCATCTTTGAGACGGTAGATGAAGTGGTCTGAAATCACCCATTTTTTATTGAATGGAGATATTCAAATATTCATCAATCAGTCAGTTTTAGTAACTGATTTAGTTGATTGGAGTGCAGCTCTTTTTATTTAAAACATTAGCACCCCAAGAATATTTTGTTAAATATGATTCACAGAGCAGTGGATCTAGATAAAAATCAGACATAGTAAAACTGGGAAAAGTAAGACCAGTAACTATAAAATCTCGGATTTTTCAATTATGAGGAACAATTTCGGGTTTGCTGTAATGAAAGGAGAAAAGATTTCTCGAGCCTGGCGATAGGGAGTTAATTATTGTTTATCTTTTTTATCACTAGTTGAGTTGTTGTGTAACTTGTAATGTATTATTAACGTCAAACAGGGATTATTGAATTCGAAACGAAAAAATATAAATAAAGGGTTATATTGATGGGTATACAGGGTGTTTCAGTGACCCGTTTCAGAACTTCTAAGAGGGGTAGGGTACATCTTGACAACTCGAAATCATATAGTAATGTGGGGTCGGAAATGCTTTCCTGAAGCGGTGTTGCACACAGAAGCACCATAAAAAAAGAGACCGTTTTAATAATACATGAAAAGAAGCAAAAGGTACATGGATAAAAGTAAGTGTTCGAAGTTTCTTCTACGGGCTACAATGCACGCCTCACATCTCCGATGCATGGACATTCGAACATTCTGGAATACTCCAGGCATATCTCGAATCTCTCCGGCAGCTACTGCGATTCTTGCAAGGAGCTCCTCAGCAGTGTCAACAGGGGTGTCATATACTAGCGATTTCATATGACCCCAGAAATAAAAATGAAGACATGATAAGTCGGGTGACCGAGCAGGCCAACGCACGGGACTCCCACGCCCGATCCACCGTTGACCCGATTTAGAGGTAAATTCTACTTTCAACGAAATGAGTTAGTTTCAAAAAGATTGAAAATCAGAATATGAAAGTAGCGAAATGGATCAATTTAGGGTTTTTTTAATGAAATGACAGAGCAGCTGCACATCCTTCAATAGAGTTCAGCATCTTTTTAAAACCATTTACGATAGCAATATTCCTCTAAAATAATAAGACTGATTAATGGGTACAAATTAACTAATTAGAAACTGTATAATCGCACTCGAAAACTAAAATAATCGAGTTCGGAGAATTCACCAGAAAATCTTGATTTAAAAACTTTTATACTTGGCAAAGTTTGTGGAAACTTCAGATCAAGTTTCCAAGAGAAATAAATTGAGTTCACTGAGAAACTTGAGAATGTGAAAAATATATATATTGTTTCGGGATTTTGCTGAGAACGCTTGAAAATTCAGGATTTTAAAATTGAAAATAGTCAAGGTGGAAAGAACTATATTATCTCAAAAAAATAGGATCCTTTGGACAAGTAAAGATATCGTCAAAAGTCAACGAAGAAAAGTCCTTTTGAGAAATTTCTCTCTGGATACAATTCTTTTTAACTTCATTTACAAGCATGCGTTTTAAATTAAAAGAAAATCGCATATCAGTGAAAGAATTAGGGTAAAGATATTTGGTGGTCATATCAAAATTGCCGTATATTGACAAGGGCTGTCGATATGTTTTAACTACTATAAGTATTACGACAAGATATTCAAGAGCGTTTTGGTTCAAAGACAAAAAAGGCAGTAACAATAATTAAGTTTTCCGAAAATTTCTTGAACAAGGCAAGGTCTATGAATATCGAAGCAGATAAGAGTCGCGATCTTCACAACAGGTCCCTTTGTTCTTTTGAAAATGCATAACATTCTAAATTATTCAACAAAAGTCGAAACAGAATGCGTTATTTTAAAAGAGCACACAGTTCACAACACGATAGAATGCGTACCAAGATATTCTACAACCGTTAATTATTTCCTACAGTCACTCAGTTCACCGATTCGTCAACGTCACAAAAGCTGAGGAGCCTGAGCTATATGAACCATTGCACAACACAGGAGCACCAATTAAATTTCGCCTTTCAGAAAATGAGGAAGTGAAGAATTCGAAAGCTCGCGAAATGTTTAGGTAAGGTTATTTACCTGGAAAGATCGAAGAATCACTTACAATTTATAATATCCAAAAAATCAGCCAACCTGTGTCTTATAGAGGGTCTCAGAGGAACTGAAGAACAACTTTATGCCGAAGAATTACAAAAGATTGACAAAAAAAATCAATTGCTTTTTCAGAAGGAGAAAAATTATTTGCACAATAGTTCTAATCTCTTCTCCACAGTTATTCCTGAACTGGGCGGGGTTTAATGATTGTTTTTTTTTGTTTGTTTTTTTTACTCTTGGAATGAAACGGAATGGCTGAGTCAATAGCCGATTTCTTTCACCTTTGAATGCAAGGATGAATTATTTTTTTGAATAACGCGCAAATTGCCTTCGAACAATATTAGCAAACCAATCGTTTTAAGGGGGAATGGAAATGATGTTTAGAAGAAGCTACTACTATCCCAGAAAAATAATTTACGACTTCACAGCGTGATTTTTATTCGATTCTGAGGGATATTCAAGTGACGACAGAAAAGATTTTACCAGAATTTCATGTTCCTCTTTACAATAAAGATTGTGCCGATTTTGAAGACGGATTCATAGCAAATATGAAATTTTTAAAGCAGTACTTCCTTAAAATTTATATTAATGGAAAGGAGATAAAAAAAAGACTGATAATGTAATTCAAACGAGGTTTGAACTCTATTGCTATCATTGAAAAGGGAATCTAACTATTGAGACTATTGAATTTAGATCCAAGACGATTTAACAGCATATAGTCCCCAAGGATTTAATATTTTAATTAATTATCGCCCTCCTAAAAGAAAAGCTTTCAGAAATTAATGTATGATTGTAAATAAAATAAATTATATAATTCTAGGATAGGGAGTTGTGATCGAAAGAGTTAATAAGAAAAATACTTAACGTGATGTATAACGTAAATACTTAAGTGATTGCGAGATGCAATTAAATGCACTGAAAGCAATGAACAGATAATAATTACACTGCAATCAAATATAAATATTGAATTCATACGTAATTCCCACCGGCGATTAATATTAACGTAATTGCTGATGCATTTGTCATGCAAAATTAACAATCAAAAATGCGGTTCTGATATTCTCTGCCTACCTGCTCAATTAGGGCTGAAAGATTTCGCCTGATCATCTATAAATTATTCTAAATCATCATTTAGAGACCAGGGCCTGCATCTTTACAGTTCCAGATGGTTCCAGTTTTACAGGAATGAAAAAAAATTACCAGGAAAACGCAAAATTTCACCGTAGAGTAATTCAGCAGGGGGAAACACTTAAATCCTCTTTAAGGCTCGCTCGAATACCTAGCATAACCACTGGCAGGATACTCGTCCAACGTGGTGTGGAAAGGCAGTAGCCTCTCGCAGCATCTTTCAGCTGTCAATGAAATCCTTCCACCATGCCATTTGAAGCTGGATAATAACTTGACTTTCGGATCCGCTTTGAACCTAGAAATTGAGCAAATGTCTGAAATAGTTCAGATTTAAAATGTGAACCACGATTTGTAGTTATGATTTCAGGTATAACAAATCTTGCAATCCAGCCTTTAAGAAATGTTTCAGCACATGTTTCAGATTTCCTATCGGGCATCGGAAAAACTTCCGGCCACCTTGAAAATCTGTCCACGCCTGTGAGGCAGTAAGCCTGGCCATTCAGATGGTGGTAACGGATCCAAGATGTTGAGATGAATATGACTGAAGCGTGCTGAATAAAATGAGAGGAAATTGTCCGACTGGAGATTTGGAATGTATCGATATTTTACTTTTTTGGCATTCGATGCAGTTTCTAGAAAATTGGATGCAATTTTTTTGCAAAGAAGGCCAGATAAATCTGTCTTTTATTAGTTTAGCCGTTGTTTTACATCCAGTATGAGATAGGGAATGAATACTATCGAAAATAATTTTTCTGAAATTTTCTAGATCTTAAGGGCGTATAGTGCCTATTGAAACATAGCACATCAATTTTGATTCGCATGCAAGTTCTACAGGTTTCAGTTTCAATACTTAACCAGTTACTATTAAAGATTTAAGACTATTATCGATCTATTCCCAAGCCATAGTTTCGTAATCAGTTTTAGTTGGCAAAATAATTTCAGTTACAAGAAGAAAACGTGTCAACTACTGCATTGGAATTACCTGAAACGTACTGAATATCAGTCGAAAATTGGGCCAAAAATTGTAGCTGTCTAATTTGAAGGGGAGAAAATTTGTCTGTTTTTTGGCAGAAGGCAAACGTTAATGGTTTGTGATCACAGTAAATTGTGAATTCTCTACCTTCCAGAAAATGACGAACAGCACAATAAATTTCAGGTAATTATTTGTGATAGACATTATAATTTTTTTCAGTAGGAGTTTACTTACGAAAAAAAATGCAAGTAGTTGTGGTATGTTATCGATATGTTGATTCAGAACAGCACATATAGCAAAATTCGATGCATCAGTCATAAGAGACAATTTCGCATCATCTTTTGGGTGCGCAAGTAAGCCAGCATTAGCCAAGTAATGACCTTGACATCAATACTGTTCAGCTTCGTCAGCGGAAATAAAAGCCATCAATTTCAAATGAAAGGTATGTTCCTTTCTGGATCATTTTTGACTTTCGCACTTAATCGTACTCCTTTTCTCTAGTGTTCAAAATGGATGCCGAAACGAAAGTGCATGCATCTCCTGAGTTGGCTCGCGTTCTATTTAGAGCTCCTCCTTTTTGGAAGAGTAATCCTGAATTGTGGGTTTTACAATTCTAACATCGGGAATTGTTTCGGAAAGCACTGAATTTCATTGTGTAATTTCTGTCTTGGATTGCGATGTTTTAGTTTTCTTGAGTAATCTAATTCGTTTTCCTCCTCCTGACACTCCATACACATAATTAAAAAAATAATTAAACAATATATTGACTCCGAAAATGAAAAAATCAAAGCTCTTTTACAGGATCTTCAAATAGGAGATAAAACTCCTCCACAACTTTTAATGCAATTGAAAGATTTAAATAATGGTTGCAATAATGATGATGTTTTAAAAACATTTTTCTTGCAACGTTTACCTGTTACAATTACCTTTCATCGATCAACACGTAATTGCATCCTTGTAGTTCTATAACATTCGTCAGTTTACACTATTAAAGCATGATATATATTTTTAAAAAACATTCATATCTTTGGTAAAAATATTTAAAGTTTGCATATGTTATATATAAAAGCAATGAAATGGCCAACTATTTTAAAAGTAAAATTTCGCTGGTAGCTGGAGATTTTAATGCAGTAATGATTCTCATTTTGGACTTTTGTAGTACTTTGGTATAAAATAATAGTAAAAACATAGTTCAGTTACTTCCACACACCAATACATATCGTTTGTACATTTTTTCTTAACCAATTATTCTTCCATGGCCATTATATAAACGATAATTGTAAAAACCATAAATTAAATAGTGTACAAATAACAACTAAATTTATAACACTAAATTCCGTGCATTCCTCCATAACTATTAAGATTAAGATCTTATTTCTCAGATCCCGAATGATACCTTCTTAAAGATTGAACCGGAATAACCTGCTCATAGATGAATTCCATAGAAATCTGCTCGAAAATTGATTTGGCTTTTATTAGTAAATATTCGCCATTTCTCTGTCCCTCTTTTTATCTATGCCTGGATAAAGCAGAAAAAAATAAAACATTCTGACTGAAAAAGTTACATTCTTATAAAAGCAACATCTCGACCACTCAGGAGGATGAGGAGAATTTTTATTGAAGAGAGACTGGTCAATCTTTTATATGTTAATGGGTATCAAAAAGATGGGAAAATGAAAATTTTCTTCAAATATCTATAGCCATTTATAATATACATAAAAAATGGAAGAGCGGATTGTCAGAAATGTATTTTTTAAATATATTATTAGCATTTACCGTGTCTACTTTTCGAGTCTAGAATGCTTAATTATGAGTGTTCGTTCACAGAGCCGAATTGTAGATGAAGGAATAAAAATAATGATGATCCTTTGTACAAGTAAAAGAAAATTTTATTGCAATATACTAACAAATTCAGAGTATTTCCATTCTAAACTTTAAGTGCAATGTAGTCCAAGGTATATTGTTTTATGAACATCAGTGGGAACCACAAATGATTCTGTGTAAAATTTTCGACTTAAAATAGTATTATAAAAAAAAGATAGTAAAATATAGTATTATAATTGTCAAAAAATTAGAAATCAAGATTTTGTCAAATCTCTGCATTTCGAATCTCCCGATGTCCGAAAAACACATAATTAGAATTTTATCTGTCTCACTGTGAATATTATAATTAAACTCCGCTTTCAGTTCGATGATGAAACGTTGTTTATTGGCTTTATTAGGTAAATAAACCACATTTCATCCATTTTTATTTTATACAGAAAAAATAATATATATATAAATGTTAATAAAAAAGTCTATTTTTGTATTACATCCAAATTTATAGATTTCTATAAAAATTGGAACGAAATTGATTCAGAAGAAGTTTCTATATCCAGTTGCTGGTATACTAGGGGACACAATGACTAGAAAACGCAAAAAAAACTAGATGGATACAATGTGGTGCGCAAATTAAGCATTTAAAATGTAAATTCAAATAGAATTTTAAACTAATTCCATCCAGGAACAGACCACCCGTCTGACTGTGCTTTTGCAAGCATGTAAATTCAATAACTGATATGATATCAATAATATGATGACTTAAATAAATAAAAACAAAACATAATGACTTAAATAAATGAAATTTGATATGTTATCTTGAGATTACAAATGTAGTTTTAAGTCAAATTTTGGCTTCAGTCGGATGGGAAAAAAAGCGTCCGAACTACGTATTCCATTTTCTGGTATTGGTGAATTAACCATAACCAACGATGTAAAGGATCCATTAATTATGTCAGAAAGATGTGGTCAGACCACTCTCATTGTTTTGTATTTTATACTTTATTATCTAATATAATTTCTGTATATTGAGAAAGTTAAAGAAAAAAATATGTCATACTTAATTTATGAAAAGAAATGCCTTAATTTTCTATATAGTTAATGAATAATACAATCCATCTGTTGGAGACCATTGCAGTTTATCTTTATCTTCTATGAATAATTTTAACAGTTTAATTTATTTGAGAAATATTTTTCAAATTGTTTCAATACATTCCTTTTTTTTCGACAGAATTTTCAAAGCGAAGTACAGAAGGAATATTTCTTAGAGAAAAACTCATAACTCAAAATCTGCTGCAAGTCTAAGAGGTAAAAACTATATAAAATAATTGACAAATTATTTTGTCTGTCCTCCAGGCAAGGTGGTTGAAATGAATATTGGATTCATTATAGAAACTCATTAGAAAACAATAATTTCCTCCTAACCTATTTTTATTTTATAAATTAATATGGTTTATGAATGTAAAATGACAATCTTACATTTTAATAAAACATATACATTTTATATAATTATTTTAATTTTAAATATTATTTCAAAATACGTGACAGTTGAGATTATAAAATCTTGTTTATAGCTGGAAAACTATACCGAATATACCATTAGTGAAAAAAAAAGCTAAATTTTAATAGCATGTATTCCAAAACATAAGAAAAACAAAAAGAAAAAATATCTCTAAAAAATTAAATTAAGAATGCCTAGCATATGCATAATTTATTCTCTGTATAATAATGAGGAACCACAGTAAGGATTCTTATTAATTACGAATTACAATTTTCATAAAATTATTATCTCGAATAACCAACTCTCAGTTTAATAAATAAAACGTTCAAGGAGGAAATTCTTATCTAATTCATTTTTCCAGCAATCATTTTTCTTGTTTCTGAAATGCATGCCAGAAGCATTCGGGTTTTTATTGATTATTGAATAAATATGGAAACTTTTAATCTTTATTTATATAAATATAATGTATTTTTAAAATCATGGAAAATGAGTGGGCAAAATATACAACAAAAGCATGCAACTCATTTTGTTCGCTAACCAAGGAATGAAGAGAAATCGGTCACAGCCATCTGCAATCCTTCGCACACAACTCCGCACACATTTTTAATCCAACTAAATGTGAAGAAATTATTTATGTTTCTTGTTATAAAGCAGCATTAAAGAAACTGCTTAAATTTCATGTAAATATTAAAACTTTTTTTGCAGCTCGTTTTGAACACCAGATCTATTTCAATTTATCTAAACATAAAATTACTACTGTTTAAAAATTGACCCTTTTTGTCTATAAGAAAGGGGATTAAACTGATATATTATATAGATGAAAATTAATTCCTGGTATTATTGTAAAAAAAAGCTTTGCAGTTTTTCCGATGTAAAGATATCCCTACAAAAAGGAAATCCAATCTTAAATTATCGAGAAGAATTATGGTATGCATGCTTCTTTTCCCAAGATTTATTTCTTTTGAATTCGAGTAAAGGAATTCACTGCATATTCACTGAATCCAATACTCTTCATTAGATACAACAATATGGTAGAGAGATAAATGTATTTTCTTATTGATTCGGGAATAACTTGCATCTCTGCAGATCAAAAATTGAAAGGCACAGATTTTGCTTCGAGGGTTATAACTCCTTCTTTTGGTTTCTCTTCTCGCTCTGCTAATAGCAGGAACACTTGAAAATCCGTTTCATTGTTAAACCAGTTTTATTATTGACATTATCTTTAGTAAGAGCGTAATTTTAGTAATTTTCCAACAAGCTAAGTGTAATGATAATTTTCATGAAAAATATTGTAGCGTCTTGACCAAATTGGTCACGATTTGCAGCAGAGCTACTTTAAATGAGCTTGGAGAAAAGTTTGACTTTCAGAATATTTATTTACAGATAGTTAAATCATGTTTAAAAAAACCGCTGATGGAAAAATTTAAATTTTGACTATTGACTTATTTACAAAATATACAGTTTAAAAAATCATTTACAAAGGAGACTGCAGATTTGTAGATTTCAAGAATTTGTTCATCACAGGAAGGAAGATGACTTTCAATCTTTGCCAAAATTCATTTTTGTATATCTGCATCGATGATTATTTCCTGATTTCAATGATGATTAACTGACCTTCTTCCTCTGGTGAGAGCAATTAAAAACTCACAAATGTCGGAGAGAAATGTGTAACCTTCAAAAACCATTTTTTGGTCTTACTTCTCTGGCGAAAATTTAAACTAAAATGCCGTTGCAAATCTTACTCGGAAGAATTTATTTTAATAAGACTTCTGATAGGCCTGCATCTACTATGTTCAGCCTGGATATGCGATTGTATACTTTAAAACATCTACGGTACGGGAAAAAAAATGCCATACATTAGATCAAACTCTCTCTCTCTCTCTCTCTCTCTCTCTCTCTTAGACTCTCTATCAGTCCTACTGCCAAAACTTAGAAAGGAAATAAAAATTACTTTAGAGACGTGAACGAGTGCCTGAATGAGTCGTAATCCTTTTGAGGGGGTAATTGAAGACGGGGCTCATCCGTCTTTGAACGCGACGCCGTTCATTTCATAATTGAACTGAGAAATGAATTTTTTAAATTTCTTTTCATGTTTGTTCATTCCGCTGTTGAACCGTTAGTTTTAACATAATATAATATTTTTTTTTCTGAGCGCTTAAACGATGCATTACAATTTTTAAGATAATTTTCATAAAGAATGAAACTTATTTTCGTCTTAAAATAAAACAAAACAAACAAAAATGAATAAACATTCTTCATCAAATTAGCATAACACTTCGAAGCATTAAAAGGCAATGATGAAATACGTCCTCATGAATGAAATTTGCTACAGTAAATAAGCAGTAACTTCATCCGATAAGAACTTGGTTCCTTTTTTTAAAAAAAAAATAATTCATATGGCCTTTTAAAGAAAAACGGAATTGATTATTTTCGTACAGCACAATAATTTTGCATTACAAAATATGCAAGCATTGACCGAACGTTCACACACCCTCATATATATTATATTATATATGAGAACAAAGATTGCTATACCAATATATGTAAAAGGAAAATGCCATTCAAATCCCTAAAGATAAACTGACTATTCTTAACTTTTATCAGAAGAAAAACAGGGATTCTTTAAGTTTCAGAACATCTTTTATACATACATCAGTGCAAATTTTATGTGTTTACAATGTTTTTAACATTTATTTTTCCTTTCTCTATCTGAAGAATTCCAAATAGATTATACTCTAACGAATAAAAAAAAAATTCTGTTTTAAACACAGACACTGATATGGTCGCATCACTTTACCTATAAGAGGGAGGATTACATTGATTTATTTATTCCAATCAAATATATTCTGTACTATCACCTTCGAAAAGAATTACAAAGATTCCTCCGTAGGAGAAAAGGCACTTAAAAGTTTGAAAGGATATTCACTATTATCTTAAGTTGTCGAAAAGAGTTATGGCATCTATGTTCCTTTTGTAAAGATTTGTTTCCTCAGGTTTAAGAAAAACGAACTATAATATTAATTAATTTCAAAATCTTTTCTTGTTCATTAAGAACAGTTTTTTCGTAGCCATTATAAATTGGTTTTCTCATTTCTTCGGCGTTTCAGGGATTTAAAGTATCCTTAAAAACCATGGCAATCTAGATTCCAAAGTTATGGTGAAACAAATTACTAGTTTTGCATTCCGTTATCTCTAAAGAAGTAACAATTACTAAAGTCACTGATTTTCTTAGGGTTTTTTCTTTTTTGCTTTTGAAAACGGAAAAAAAATGTAAAGGATTTGTGTCGAAGTTTGCTGCTAATCTATTTCTTTTCGGTCAAAATTTGAAACAGCGGATTTTCTTCTCCTCGATAAGTTTTGATTAAGAAATTCTTTTTAATCTTTGCACATTCAATGACTGGTCTTTATCATATTTCTATGAGGAATAGGAACAAACATAATATTACTTTTCACAAGTGTTTGTGAAGTTAAAAGAAAATTGGGGGTCATAACTGAATAGTTTTATATAACCACAGCTTAGCCTATAAATGTGTAATAATTACATAAGTCAAAAATGTTATAGAGAGACCAATATTAACTGTAATTTTCTAATGCAATATATCAAAGGTAAAAGTTCTAAGATGTAATGAAATATTTTTTATTCATTCGACATTCAAGCCAACCGTTTTCATTTCAGAGCATTTATTCAAATTTTGGGGGAATAACATTGCAGCACAGGGAAGATCTGCAGATGCGCAGAACTGATGATACTGAGAGCAAAAATAAAAACATTTACAACAAATATTACAAAGATTTTAACATTTTTGTATAACTTCAGCCCTTTAAATAAGTTTGTATTATTATTGAATAGCAACAAAGTTGCCTAAAATTTTAAAAATACAAAAATGTTGGTAATAGACACAAATATAACATGACCCATTACATAATTTGGCATTGAGGATTGTTAAACTGATTTTAGGGATTCTTCATGCCCAGAAAAAATTATTATGACGTTGTTTATCCATCTGCTAATGCGTGTCCTGTTAAAAATAATTTACAATATTTATAACACACGAAAGTTGGTTTAAATTTAGTTTAGTTATATTAACAAAACAAAGCAACACTAGGGCTATTTAGGGACGGACCTCGTCATTTTGAACCGCGGTCAGATGACAAGGACGACACCTGAGCTGGCACCGCCTCTCCATATCACACCCCACCACACCAGCGGGAGGACGTTTGGCTTGACAGATTTAGCGTGCAACAGACCCTTTTACACGACGGTTCTTCGGTGGAATCGGGTCTCGAACCTGCAACATAATGGCTAACGAGCCGAAACCTTGCCACCACGGCCCCTTGAAAGTATTTTTAAGCTACGGGAGTAAAAAACGCTCTGTCTTAATAAATTATGAAAAAATGTTTAATACTTTGAAAATATTACAGAAACACTCCTGAATATCTGCGACAGCTTAATTAAAAGGAATGGAAAAATAAAAGGAAAGGAAATTTTGTTTCACTCAGGAAGATTTCTTTTTGTATTTCCCATTCTTAAATTTTTGAACTTTGAGCAAGCTCTTTGCAGATTTCAACACAATCTGCCCTTCTGCGAGTACTCCATTCCTCTGGTTCTGGTCATCCATTGTGTTCACGCTCCGCAGAAATCATTCACTTTGTTTTTCCTTAGTACAACAAATCTTACAGAAAAATGATTCAAATGATTGTGAAAGTAATGACTATTTATGCATAAACTGAAAAGAGTCATCGTTTCTTCGTACAGACAAAACAAACAATCTCCTATAGCATGAAAATTTAAGAAAGAAATCTTTAAATATAGAAATTATAAAGTTAAAATAAATCATCACATTTTCATTACAGTTGTATTTAATTTAAGAAAAGAAAACTCGGCTTTTTGTTACATTTTTTCACTTTATATTTAATTATTCTTTTACACACTTGATACTGAACTACATTTGTTATATTATTTATTGTTGTATATTTTTTTTCGGTTTTCACAATCTAGAGCAAGCAACATATAAATAATGAGAAAAACCTGGTTTTTCCTAATTAATAACGCTATATGTTAATGTCTGTCCTTGTGCTTTATTTAATGGGATATTAGAAGCCAAACATACAAGATATTGAAAAATTTTCAATAAAATGCAAATCCGGTAGATATAAAGCAGAATCCTCAGAATAGAAACTGTATTTTCTTTTATGTTTTCAGGGCATTATTTTTGTATATGCCTTAAAGTTTGCTAATTATTTCCCGATCATTCTTCTTTCATTAAATAATTTTGGTAAATCTAAATTTCGTAAAAAAAATTTTCATATTTTTAATCTTAAAAATACAAAGACATTTCCGACCCTTGAATCGAATTCAAAACTTCGACTAGAAAATTAACACTTTAATTTGCATCAACCATTGAATCGATTGATTTATATATCCTTTTACAAGGTATATGAGGTATATTTTATCAACTTATATTGAGGTGAATTTTAAAATTAATATCTTCACAATTCTCATTTTTTACTGCTAAAATGGTTCTTTGAAATGACCAATTTGAATTTGTGCAATTCTATACAATGTTCTGATAAACTTTATAAATTAATTCATCTGAACTGGTGCCAATATTACATAATTCATCCATAAGCTCAATTTGATCGATTACACAATAAGTTGGGTAAGTATTTTCACCAGTTTGCATTAATTGTTCCGCAAAATATTTTGCTTCTTCATCATTAGAAACTTGAACTTTCACATGTATTCGTAATTGTACTTTCGTCACTCGAAGTCAGAGAAATAATTGTTTCAAATATGGATAGATTTCATCTGCTGGACTCCAGTTTGGAATAACTGGAAGTGTTTGCCGCAAATTTCTAGAAAATATACCTAATACACCTCTCATTAATTTTGAATTTCCTCGAGGATCTTGTAATCTAATGCTTCTATGCGCCATTGCGTATTCCTCCCAAAAGATTAATTTACACTGTTTTCAATGTCGATCTCGTTCAGATGCTCTTGATACAGTGTAAACTAAAAATGCTTGTTTTGCGATATTTAACGATAATTTCAAAGTAGAATGATCGGATCCTTATCCTTGCATTAATATTGTCGTAATTGCAGATGATGCCAATCCAAGCGCAACCTCTATTTCTGGTGCCTGTTTCACCCAATAACGAACTCTTCAAAAATGCCTTCTGGTGCATCAAAATAGGTTATACTGGTAATACTTCTAATCATTTGATCCATGATGCAATCATAAGCTTGATTTTTGATTTTCTGTTGTAGTGATTTCTGTTGAGTGATGAATTGCAGTGAATCATGAACATTATAATTTTTCTCTTTCAATATTTCGTAATTAGATGCATAAATTTCATCTCCGAGTCATTCTATAGCATTCTTGAGCATATTAGTACGTTTGATAATATTTTCCACTTTTGAACATTCTGGAAATTATTAGACCAATTTCGAGAATTCTATAAGATTCTTTAATATTTTAAAAACTTTTTGGAAGATTTCATAGCAATCTGGAATATTCCAGATTATTCTAGAGCCTTTTATCTAGAAAATACCAGAACATTCTACTGGAACTATTTAGAAAATTTAAGAACTTTCTGGAAACTTCTAGCACATTCAGAAACTTTCTAGTCAGTTAAGACCACTTCCACACTCGTATTCCTAACTGTTTCATCGACCTTCTGTAAGAAATCCATTGTTGCGAAAGCCTTTTTTGACACTTGTATATCCCAATCTCATTTCTCGAATTTCAAACCGAAATCTTCTTCAAGAAAGAAGGTGGAGTTTCAGTTTGTGTTTTATGGAACAGGAGTCATCTTAGCTTAACTTGCTCCACACTCATGATATTAAAATATTTATATCAATTTATGGTAAAACCGAAACATGTAATATCTATGAAGTTCAAATTTAAAAACAGTCCTGAAAAATGAGGAACAATGATGCGAGATATGACACAATGCTAAAAAAGCTTAGCAAATGTTTATGTATGATTATAACAACTAATAATGTTTCGAAAATTAAAAAAGTTAACATGAAATGTTTCGGAAAGAAAATAGCAGAAATCAGGAGGAGACATGAGAAAAAATGTCAGACGCTGTGAATAAAATCATATGCATTCTATATGATTTTATTCACACATATACATATACACAAATGTGATATCTGTATATATGTATATCTCCTATATATATACTTATATCATATGTATATGTGTAGAAAAGATACAATTACAAATTAAGCAAAATAGTAATGGTTCTGATGGCTGCTGATGGATGAATTGGGTGTGACCAATCCTTCATCTAGCTAAAAAGGTGTCCAGTCTTCTACAAGATAATTTGGACTAGAGATCTATTGTAGGTCTAATTGTATCTGTCTTAATTAGTTTGAAGTCAGAAATGTGAAATGTGGCATATATATTATAATCCTGGAGAGGGATCTGTGTTACTGAAAAAGTTGTAGTTAATCTAGCTGCTTAGTCAGCCTTTTCATTTCAGCCTTTCATTCAGGTAAGTTTGTCATATAAATCTAAAATATTGAAAAGTACAGGATGGCTGTGAGCATGTAAAGGCGAAAAGGATTCCAGAGCACTCAGATAGTCGTGTATATTATACAGCTACCTGAAGAACAACCTGAAATAAAAAGTAAGGCTTTTAAAATAGCAGTTACTTCTGCTGTAAAAAACAAAACAAACGCAGTCTCACTCAATATACATCCTTGAATGATTCCTTCCTCTTGTACAAAAACTTCAGAGAATTGAAAATTCTTAATTTCAAGAAGTTTGGGATAAAGATTGGTAAATTTCTTCTTAAATTACAGTCATAGAGGTCTTTCAAGACGCCGAGGTGCCAAGATGTGTCTTAAACTTTTGCAATATCAAAGAAAATTGCCACTAAATACTTTCTACGTTGAAAACATTCCGTACATCAGTCTATAGAATCAAAAGATTGTCCGTAGTTGATCGTCCTCAACTGAAACAATACTTTGAAAAATGTTTAAAATTTTGTTTCCTTCCAAACTGTACATAAGTTGGCGATTAAGAATTTTTTTTCCAACTGTTTCATAAACAGATGGCCAGGAAAATCGGTCGGCAGTTAGAAGGATCCGAAGAATTTTGACGAGTTTTTAGAACAGATATAACAGTTGCTTCTTTCCAGGAAGAGAAAAAATATAGTTCTTGCCATGTTCTTAAGAGAAGCCTTCAGAAAGAGGATTAAACATATTATAAATTATTTTATTATGTAAAGGTGAGGATTTGTGTACACTATTGAAGCATTTTTTTTTCATAGAGTTTTAATGGTCTGCTATACGAAGCGTCTGTGTTAATCTTAAATTCTAGTTTTTCTATTACAATTTTACAGTTTTGAAATTATTTGTGTAATAATTACTACTATTGGTGTACGTGCATGTTGAAGTTATCGAGTTAACTATATTTTTTTAAGAACTTACAAGAGTATTATTTTTAAGTAAGATTGGAATCCCATGGCTCGCAAATGTTTCAAAGGCTTTTTTTTTTAACCCTTTTCCAAATACTTTTTCCTTGCTGGACATTAAAGTGCTGGTGGAACTCACATATTTCTCCAACGAATTTCATTTGCTACATCCTTGAATCCATCTAGAAAAGGCTTTTGCTTTTTTTTAAAGTGAATGAAATTGTCAGTATTTTATCTTTTATGAAACCTGAAAATTATTATTCCACTTCACTTTGAGTTGTCTTCGAAATTTTGTAGAAGTTTTAGGGATTGGAGCATTCGGTGCAATATTCGGTCTGTGTGACCAGGGCTACTGTTATATTTATATTAATGTTTTTCACCCTTCCTCATTCATATAGTCTAACGAAGTGAATTTAGTCCAGTTGGCCTCATTAAATTTATATCTGGAAGTGCTGGAAGTAGTAAAAGACTGATAGCTCCTATTATCATATAATACTTAAGAAAAATGGACACTGTGATGAAAATCCTCATCTATTTGCAAAGTAAAAAAAAAGGGAATGGGGAACTTAATGCTAAATCAAGTGGATAAAAATTTTTGTTGGTGAATGAAAATATTGTTACAAACCTGCAATTCGGCTTCCCAGCATAGTTGGTTCCATCATCGGAAAGACTGTTTTAAAATCATCGGTAATGGACGGAATCCGTGTGTCACGTCGGAGGTCCCAGAGATTGGCGACGAATTTGGCGACTTTGGCGCCAAAATGGATTATACCCGAAACATCGAGAATTTTCTCGATCTGTCCAGTAGGAATCGAACGTTTCTGATTGGTTCAGAGGCTTCTAGCCTCGCCTCCTGAGACCTATAAAAAGAGCCAGTCTGTGCTGCGAGAGTCGTCGAAGTCAGAAGTCAGAGAAGTCGTCGTCGAAGTAGTAGTCGGAAGCGACAGAGCAGAGTAGTCGAAATCGAATTTCCAGGAAATTTCCAGGGATTAGCCGAGCAGCGACGGAGTCGAGCTAGTGCTGAACTAAGCTGTGCGCTACTGTCTGCAGTAGAGTTTTGTTGTGTGTGCTGCTGTTGCACGTCTCGCGGCTGAAGATAATTGTCTTCTCTGTGCTGTATATAGTTGTCGTCTTTGTGCTGTCCTGTGTGTCTTCGTGTAAATAAACGTCGTTGTTTTATTTTCTACTGCCGCCTGCTGATTGAGCTTTCACCACACCATACAACTCCCACTATCCAAACGAACCGCGGTAAAAATTTGTAACAATATGTTTGTTCACCATTGTTAAATAGATAAAGGTTATGATTTCCCAAAACCTGTTTTATCTCATGACCTATGTTTTTTGTGTTATAGTTTTCTCAAAGATGATTGTGACCATTGCAGTCATCTAGAATAATAAAAGTTTCAGGGAGTTGAGAAAAAATATTATTTAGACTGAATTGGTCAATATATGTGCTTGGTGGTAGGTGAAGACTGCAAACAGTAATCAGAGAGGGCGTGTGGGTTCAGGCTGCAATAGCTTGTAATGAAGTGTTTAGGACTAATTAACATGAAGACGTAGTATTTAGAATAAGAAGTGCAACTCCTCCTGAAGCTCTTTCATCAACATTGGCTTTATGCAGGATATGATAATCATGTAATGAAAGTGTGTCTTTTGTTTTAAAAGCATCTCTTGCAGGGCTATGCAAGCAGATGTTAAGAATCAACTATAAATTATAACAATTTGCTGTTATCTGAGCTCACAATCACATTGACAAAAACACATGCCGAAATATTTAGTTACTCTTACTGCAAACTAAACCTAGGAAAGTGTAAATGTTCAGCATGTGCTTGTATAAAAAGAAATAAATATGAAATGTTTTATTTTCTAAAAAAATTAATACGACAAAATTGTCTGCTTCGTTTTAATACATCTATATTATTAATTGAATAATTCAGTTTTATTTAAGGCAAACATAGTTTAATAAATACAGGATATCCACTCTAATTAGAGAGAAACAGCTAATTTCTAAAAATTGGAATATATGTCTAATAAAAAATGGTCTAAATGAAAGGAATAATTATATTTTATGCAATATGAATGAGTAAATGTTCTGATGAATCACGAATTTTAAATTTTTATATAGATTCTCTGTTTGGTGAGTCATATACAATATAATTTTCTTGAAGCATTAATATTTTAGATTAAAAACTGTTTTACTCTTTTGCAACTAAAATTTATTAAGTAATGAAATTTTTAATGCCTCTATTGCGATGTGCGATTTTGGACCTCTCCATCGACCGTCTTGAAGAAAATATGCCAATCATCACTTGAACTTTTCCCAAGATTGATTATCTAAACTTATGAAATTGTTGATTGTCCTAAACTAATCATATTCGAGGCTTCATAACTCGGTCAGGCTTGATCGCCGAAGATTGAAACATTAGACTAGAAATAATATTACTGAATATGATTTATACGATTGAAAGACTGCATAAAATTTAAATTTCATAATTGTTTTCAAAAGTGCATTTATAGATTAAAATAGAATAGAATATTATTTTGTGCATTTAAATTTTTTTTTCATGGCCAAACTGAATGCTGTGAGAGAAATTTTATTGAATAATTCTTTGAAATCCTGCATAAATTATTTTTAACATATTGCGTGGTACACAAAAAATTACAATGCGGAAGGATTCGATTTTCTGTAGTCATATTTTAAAAAAATATGTTTAGTTTCAGCAAAAAAATTTTTAGTATTTATTAAAGTTTTATCTATTCCATTTCAAATTCATATTTACATTTTACAGTGCCTGACTGTAAAGTAAAGAGATATATAGAACAATGTGCTAAATATTGTAAAACATCTATAATAATATGAGTTATGTGATTATCGAAATTTGAAACTTAAAAAAAAAATAAGAAGAATCTATTAAGAATTCAAGAAGGTACATTAATTGAAAATTTTAAGAAGCTTTACCCCTAGCCTACCAGCTAGTCGCCAAGGGCATCTAGTATTACATATATGCAATTATTTTGACCAGATGGCATCAACTGAATTTCTTTTGTGAATGGTCCTTTATTTCTGTAATTCAAAATCCTAAACTTTTACTCTTTTGAACAAATTAAAATACTATTGAAAACAGAGTATAATATCGTTATTATAAAAAATTTTACTTTTCAGCTTAATGAATGTCCTATCTAAATAACAATCGCTTTGAATCTGAAAATAAATTTAACTCCATTATATAAAAGCTGATAAATTCATTTGCTTAAAATGCCATTATGCGAGTTATTTTTTTACTAATGAAATACATTTTCTCCTTAAAATATCGGAATCATTGCAATACATTCCAATAAATATTTCTTGGTGGTATTGAAATATTTAAGGCCGGTTCATCCGTACAAGTAGACTAGAAAATATTTTGAAAGGTAATGAAATACTTAAATTTCCAAAAAAAAATCACGTTAGAATTTCAAAATAAATGCTCATGCTAAAGATCCGACTGATTCACATTTGATACATATTTTGGATTCTCAAAAAAAGAAAATGAAAGAAATGCACTTTTTGCTTTTAGAAATCTGAAATTTAATTTATAAGTGGTCTTTAGCGGACTGTCTGTTTCCGGAAGGAGTTTTAAGGAAACAAAATTAATTATAATTCAAGAATTACATCAAATTTTGGAATGAAATTTCATATGCATGTATAAAAAGGCATAATGGATCGAATTATTAAAAAAACCTCGATTTCCATTGCGAGAAAATTTAGAAATGCTAATTAATTAACAAAGTTAATTAACTCGGTTGTTCAATTTTTCGATCTATATAAACCTGTCTTCTTGAGCAATTTCCATTGGCACAAATTTTAAGGAATTGCATACTAAATTAAAATGCTACAGAAGCGTCCTATTATTTTTATTAAAGACTGCACCTGCGATTTAGAGTAATTTATAATCATTCTATCTTCCATTTAAAAGAACAAAAATAAATGAACTTCAGACATGAGAAGAGATCTGAGTTTTAGAAAGGATCTTTAAAATGAGTAAGGAAATGAGTTTCAATTTAATTTAGATGCAAAAATCAGGGCTTCCACTTCAAAAAAAAATTCTTCTCCTATTTAAATCCTTTTTTTTTTCTTGATATTTATGCTATAAGGGGAAAAAGCATATTTCAGCGCGAAGATCTGATCGTGGCGAACAATAAGACTTAATTGGTTGACGATTAAAATACTTTATCATATTGTACTTCGTGTGTGGGGGAAATAGCCCGCATATTGGTATTTGGTGCTTTGCATTATAATGAAGATAAACGATTGCGCGTTTTAAAAGTCTTTTCTTCGACGGATTATTACAAAATTTACACAAAGCTATAAATTTTGAAAGAAGATAACATACCGAATTTAATTTATGTCAGTAATTGGTCTTTTAAGAGATTTCATTCATATGCATATAATTGTACAGATTGCCAACCCGTTGAAGAATTGGGTCTAAATTTTGATCTGATGTTCATATTTGATTCATTGTGCCAAATTTTAAATATCCAATTTTTAATTTTTTTGTAATTACCTGTGTTCATTTGTATTCGATGTAACAGACAAACATTCCGTGAAGGAATTTTGCTCATCATGCAATAAAAATTCGTTCATTCCACCAGGAAAAAAAATTACAACAAATTTCATGTAAAGATCTCATATAGGCATTTCATTTATCTGGCTCAAAACGCTTTGGGTTTTTCATCTTTGATCTTAAATCGAATAACATAACAAACATCATTCTTTTTCTTCTTCCGGAAGGTGAAGATTCGTCAAAATCTAGGGGTATATTTTTTAACGATTTCAATATCTCCTGTTTTTTATTCTTCGCATACCAAAAAAAAAATTTTTTTAAGGCAATTGCGAGCCCTTCTTTAAATGACAGTTATATCTCATATATTTTTTACAATGCTTAAGGGACACCCAAGACCTTATCTGTCTCTTACGGAATGACGCCGACTTAAAGGGAATCCGGGATGGATTCTAAAGAAACTGGAAAATGTCGTATAAATGACGATCTGGCTATCCATGATCAATATCTCCCCTCACAAGCTCTCCCTCTCTTTGTCTGCGTCAGGATGAGACCAGATAAACTTGACAGATTACCGGAAGAGAAACACTATCTTGATCATCTAGTAAATGTTCGTTTTGAAGATGGGCAAGTCCAGACTCTGTCGTGTGAGTGAGCGTCAATGAGCCACAAAATTGAAAGAGATTATTTGTGTCTTTGTTGTGATACATTGAGGGGAGATCAACAGTGTCCTCAGTAGGTTTTAATGTGGAAGGGTATCAGTCGTTGTCCAGTTGTCGAGTCTGAAGTATTGATCAATGCATTTTTCTTTTTTCCAAGGTGAAAGAGCGGAAAGGAAGAAATAAAACTTTAAGATCAGTTGATTTCTTGCATGAATGAAAGAACACTGTTGCGGGCATTTTATCATCTGTCATTAAGTGCTCGCAACGTAGTATAAGGGATAAGTGTTGTAAATTGCAGTCTTGTGTAAGGAAAATATGGAGCCCTTGGCAATATTTACAGTTTAATGAAAATATGTTTATTTCCATTTTCAGGCAATATTTACAGTTTAATGAAAATATGTTTATTTCCATTTTCAGATATTTTCAATAGCAAAAAAATCAACATCCTGTGTTTTTTTAAGCAGATTAGATTGATAGAGGATGTAAATGAGATCTTTAGACTTATTTATTTGCGATACTAGAGAAATGCAAAAGTAAGTTACATTTTATTGTTATTTAATTTGTGAATCATTCATTTTAATAAAAAATTATTTGGAAGTTATAACTATAATTCATATTTTTTTAACTTCTTAAAAATATATTTCAATTTTTTCTTTTATTTATTTCATATCACTCATTCATGATATATTGTACACTACTAAAGGAGAACTAAAACATATTATATCGAAATTTCCAAAATAAATACAGAGATTTAAATATAAATAGAGCATCATTAATTATAAGAGCTATGCATGACGATATCCAAGCAGCTGCTCTATTCTTACCAATTCTTTTTCGGTTATCAATTGCTTCACTAAGATGATTGCGAGCGAAAAATTTCAATAAGATAAGTATTTCAATAAGATATTTTATATTAATTTCGTCTTAGTAGTTCTCCCTTAAAAATCTATTCATAAATTTTAAATCGTTACAGATACTAATTTGAATTATTTTAAATCATTGTGCTGCTCACTTATCCAATTTTCTCTATTTTTCAATTCCATCTAAAACTTAGCTTTAACTTAAAAAGGGTAATTGTTAAGCATCAGCTAACTCAATTAATTGCTTAACGAATCGAAGTATGATCTTATATTACATCAGAATAAGAAGTGAAAGCATCAGAGAAGAGTAATAATACCGAAAAGGCTTCATTCTATTTTTTAAATATCTTTAAAAAAATGTGTTTGTTGCTTTAGCTAAAATTTCTGAGATATTACATAAAAAAAACATAGCTTCAAGCTTAAAGATTGACAGCATATATTCATATATTCACTTACATAACAGAATATAAACATTTGCTTATAAATATATAGATAAGTAGAATTTTTCATCATTGCATAGTTTTTAAATTAAACCTGATCTACAATAAATGCACATTTTTTTTTTAAAAAATTTGAATATTTAAAGTCAATGACAATTTATCGCATTAATATTAATAATTTTAAATTATGACCGAAAATGTGTAACATTGTCATATCTTCAATAGCATTATTTGCTAACTATTAGTACGGGTTTATTTACATGGATGAAATGCATGCTTTGAATTAAAATTGCATTGAAATCCAGAAAAAACATTTTTGATTCTTCATATGAAGAATAGTATTATTACCAGAGTCATCGGGATGCCAAAATTCTCCAATGCTAAATTCCTCTCCCTTTCATTAAATGAGATTGACTGTACACTTTTGATGTGTGCTTTTTTCATTAGAATCACCCACTCCAAAGCATCTGCTGTTATTCCTCACCATGGACCCACAATTAACTACATACCACATACGTGGTCAAAAATTCACCTTCCTTTTCAGTATGAGGTTTTGTAACTTTTACAAGTGCATGGCTCCTACCAAAAACCATCCAAAAGAATGAAGAGATCCGTGGGTGCCTCAGGAATTGAGATATTCATACTGATCTAAAGGAGATGGAATGCATGAGTGGAATTCTTGAAGAGAGTGGAGGATTTTCTTATCTTTGAAAGAGAAAATCAAACATTTCAGTATTCTGAGATACTTGAAATAAAGTTATCTTAGAAATGAGAGGATTAAAATCGCATATAAACTATTATAACTATTTAATATCTTCAACTTGAAGTAATTTATCAGCATTCTGCCTCGAATTTTGTCAAAACATGATCATGTATGGAAAATGATTGAATTTTTAGATAAATTATCCAAGACATAGAAGAGCATTCTAAAATGAGTAATTACTAGCAATTCAATAAAGTAGTAGAAAGTACAGCTCTCATTTTAAGAAGTATATTCATTCTCCTATCAAAATTTGACATTTATATTATCTTAAAAAATCTGCTTAAGCTATTAGGATCTTTTTGAATAGCCTTTATGGGATTCGGAAATCGCAAGTTATAATAAGTCACCAAAACCACTATGGATTTTATCAAATTGGAGATCTTCAAGCATGTTACTTTCAAACGACTCCTGTGAAATCCATCATATTTACGAATAACGGTCTTCATTCTTGCAGCTTTCGCATAATCGATCAAAACATAAATCTTTGTTGAAGGTTTGATCATGTATGATTCGAGATAAGGCGCTTCCTCCATCTCCACAGATTTCCTTTCTTACTGAAAACAATCAAAATCGTTATCTTTAGGTTTTTTCCTAGGCATCATATTTTCTTCTCCTTCCTCGACATCAACCTTTCGGATTTTCTCAAAAACTTCAATCAGCTTCAAATCAGTATCAATAAGTTACTCTCATTCTTGCACGTGTGTGAATCAGAAGGTAAATTCTTTAAAAATATAAATTCGTAATTTGACATAAAAAATGAATCTTATTGGCGAATAGAATGTTAATTTATTCTTAGATTTAATATCATTTCCTATTACATAAAAAAATTAATCTAAATGCATAAAAAATGCTAGCTTTTTATTACTATAAAAGCCTGTTTTAACTACCGCAAAATGTAAATTGCCAGGGATAAATGAGAACACTATCCTGTTTCTCAGAAGATAATCCAAAGATTAAAATTGAATCTTACTAGCAACTATTTTATATTCCACACATCCAAGAGATTTATAACTTTACAATTTACCTCCAAATAATTGACTAAGGGAACGAATAATGACACTTAGAAGTGTTTTGACATCCTTTTTTTCTAAACGTGATTGACAATAAACTAAAGAAAATATGTATATATTTTTTAAATATTGAAAATAGTGTGAAAAAATTGTTTTAGTTTATGAAAATTGACCTACATTTTTAATTTTTTCACATCGATATTTTAAACATATTTAAAATACAAATGAAGCAATTTTTGTTATAGAGGATTTATCATATTATTCTAGATATATTAAAACGAATAATGCCGTGAAAAATTGTCGCAGGGGCATTCATTTGCTTTATAAACAAAAAAAGTAACAGAATAAACAGCATTTTTCGGAATTCCGATCGAGATGTTCTTAGATATTTTATTTCCTATGAAAGAATTTTTTATTTTTTTTTATTACGAACATTCAGTAGAATTGCTTCTACTTGATTTTATCAAAAACCAAAGGAATATTTAAGCGATGGGAAATGACTTTGATCCACTGACATATTAAAGCATTTTAAGAAAAGTTGCACCACTTGTTTTTTTCTCTCTTTTTTTTTCAATTCATAATTCTAAGAAAATAATACTAGCTCTTCTTCGTTTTTCAATTCACTTAAATGCTCATTTTGTAACGTTAATTATCACAATACAGTTATCAATTGTAATTTTAATGCCTACTAAAAATGTGTCTTGAAGAAAACTAAAATTTCACTTCAAGAGTAAGTATTCAAATGAATGTAATTATAAAAATAAACTCAATTGTGAAATCAATCATTTTGAATACATGGTATGTTTTACTCGGTGGATTTTTTTTTCCTTTTTGCATAAAGAATTCATTTTTAAATTAATAATACACAGAGGAACATTGAAAATAATTCACCAAGAAAGGAAAAAAAAGTACAATTGTGAAAGTTTGTAAATAAGTAAAGCGAGATCGGATATTCAAATTATCCAAGTTGTCTATCAGTGAGCTTGACCACACATCCGATAGTGGCGCTGCGAGCAGGAAGTGGGTCGTATGTAAATGGAAGCATCAAAAGTATATTCTTCGCTCATTTCCGTAGTAAAATTCATTAACTAAGGGTTAAATCAAGTAATTAAAGAGTCTTGATGAAATTAAAGAACTAGAACAGATCACCTTCCAAATAATAAAAATAAATCAGGAACTACATACTTAAAACCCCATTAACTATGCTCCTTCTAGAAGTAAAGAAAATGGTAATCCACTAACAAATATATCTTATTAACTCAAACAATTAACTAAAAGTTAAATCGAGTCTTACAGGAAGAAATAAACAGCTACAATATGCTGCAATTGCTCTGGTTATCGCCATGCAAGGCCCAGATGTATGAAGCGCAATTGAACTAATGTCACGCAAGGTTGCCTCGTAAAAAGGGAAATAACCAACCGCACCTATATAAGCTTCAAATCTCCCTGTCACCTAGCCTCTTGGAAAGGTTCCCCACTTTACCTAGAGAACAAGTAAATCATATAAATCCAGCCCGGATCTCCTAAGTTCAAATAGCGGTCCCTCCGAAATCCTTTAAAATCCAAGTAAACCTACAACACTCAGTTTACCAACGAAAGCAACAACTTAATCTCTAATCTCAGAAATCTCTAAAAATCCATAAACAGCCTGAAAGAAATACAGGAGCTACTGAGAGAATTTCTCAATATCCTGTAAGCAATTAAAGGTAGCAGAAAAGCCAAGAATAAGCATGAAAAAACCCTCATCTTTATAGATGCCTTAATCAAGTAAATCCCAACTCCTCCTCAACACTCTGTTATCCTATTACATATTTGACACCTGATTGATCAAACCCAGAAAGTCATCTCTCCAATCACTAGCATTACTCCGTACTCTCCAAGACTCCCACTCCCACACCCACCAAAGAAAGGCAGGCAGTATCCACCATAGAGCTGAGATATAAATGGAGGGTACGGAGGGTGTTTCTTCTCGAAATAAGCGTACCCAACATGAGTCGCGTTACTTGAGGTGAATTTTAAGGTAAGAAATTTTTTTTCGGTGTGGGGGTGACATATTTTAGTATACCCAAAAACTGTCGCGCAGCCTTTTGCTTCCCAGCATTAGGTCCGGTCAGTTTAAACTTTTAATTTGGTCATAGCACTGGTTTCTTAATCAAGAGACCATAAGTTCGAATCCCACTAGAGACAATGCGATTCACAGTTTGTGTAAATATTTAATTTCTTGATTTTATGTTTCCCTTTATTTCATGTTCCAGAAGATTCTGGACATTTCTTTAGTTTACCAGACAGTTGTTCTGGACTTTTCTTACTGTCTCCAGAAAAGTACTCTGGAACTTTCCCTGCTAGTATAAAAGCAGAAGATTTGTCAGTCACTGTGTTCTGAGTTCAGAGTTCAGTTAATAAATTGGTTTAGTTCTACTTCTTGTGTGTGTCATTGAATTCTATACTAAAGTATCTACGTAACAACAATAAAACTGTTAGGAAGTATTTTCTAATATCATTTATCAATTGATAATTTGTATAAAAGGAAATACCTGTAAAAACTACTTTAGTATCCCAATTTAAAAAATTGTTTATAAGAATTAACGCTGATTACTTAATTATTTTCGAAACAAGAGAGAATCCTTAATTATCAAAATTCTAAATATTTATGCTGAGGACTATTCATATTTTAGTAATTATAGTAAATAGAGCCATACAATAATTTTTTCAAAGAAATTCAACAAATCTTTTGTTAATATAACAGTCAAAGCCACCTTGACATTATTTATTATTTGTATAGAGATGTAAATCTAATTTTAAGCAGTTAATTGTAATGAAAATCAAAATTAGTTAATAATTGTAAAAAGGTTCTTATACATTAGTTTTATAAACTTTTGGGTGAGTACCATATTTAAATCAATCTCTTTAAAAATAAAAATCACAATAACTGGCTAGTAGATATCTATGAAAACATTATCGTCACATTATGACACAATTCGAATATTTATGGTAAAAATGCACCGCGTATTGGAAGTGACAAAGAACTTGGTTTGCATTGAAATAATTACATATTTATTAATTGGTCAATAATGTATATATATACACTTGTGTTAGCGAGAAAAAAATCACGCGAAGCTTGCATTCAAACACATGCAACACATTCGAAATAAAAATAAAAAAGTAGCAAAATATAATGCGGTTATATCAGTTTAAATGAAGCTATATAACAAGTTAACTAAATTAAACACAATAACTGAACCAAACTATGAAATATTATTCAGTTATGACATCAAAATCACCGAGTGATCCAAGTTACGAAATTTGATTTAAAATGGATATAAAAAGTGTATATTGTACATAACTGTGAAATGATACGCGACTACCCTTTGAAACTTTTACTTCGCACTCAATTGCACAGTGAAAGTCAACCATTACAACCATTAAATAAGCTTTAAAATTTAGTAGCTAAAAGCGAGAATAATCTCCATTGAAATATAATGGAGAACGGAGAATGTGGTTACAGCGAATGCAAATTATAACCACAAATTACGTGAGTTTATCTTGCCGTACTCCAGAGTAGGGTTGCAATCCTTTTACTCACTATTTCAACTCTATGGTATTGTTACGAACTTTTCTTTACCGGGGTTCGTTTGGATAGTGGAAGTGATATGGTGTGTAGAACGCTCAATCAGTAGGCAGAAGTAGAATAAAAACAACGACGTTTATTTACACGAAGACACACAGGACAGCACAAAGCGACAACTATGTACAGCACAGAAGACGATTATCTTCACCCGAGACGTGTAGCATACAACAGCATACACAGCAGTATACAACCAGAATCTACCGCAGACAGTAGCGCACAGCTCAGTTCAGCACTAGCTTGCCTCAATCGCTTCCGAATCCTCCGTCTTCTACTTCTCCGACTCTGGCTCGGATTCCTGACTTGACTTCTCTGGCAGTGCAGCTCCTTTTATAGGTCTCAGGAGGCGGGGCTAGAAGCCTCTCAACCAATCAGGAACGTTCGAGGCGTATCTCGGTTCCTACTGGACGGATCGGGAAAATTCTCGAAGTTTCGGGTATAATCTATTTTGGCGCCAAAGTCGCCAAATTGGTCGCCAAGTCGCCAAATGGTCGCCAAGTTTGTCGCCAAGCTCTGGGACCCCCGACACGACGCCCCAGACTCTGTCCCATAGAGATGACTGTAAAACTTTCTTTACAATGATGGAACAAACTGTGCCGGGAAGCCGAATTGCAGGTTTGTAACAGTATCCACGCCACCTCAAAGCCAACTGGATACCGCTTCAACCTTCTCATCTTTTCAACCTCGAACTACCTTATCTAACTTCTATCACTTCCAATCAGCAATTACTCATGAATGGATTACTCTGTCTTCAAGTTTCTGTCGATTGTCGGTAGCATCGCATACTGCATTGCAGAATCCATGAACCATCTTCCCCATGTCCCTATGAAGATTCATAAATGTGATAATCACGTTCTGACTTGAGAAGGACTTTAGCTCACAACGAATTCCAGATAGACGTGTGAAAAAACATTTCTCACAATTAAGTGAGTTTGAATGGGGTCTCGTCATCGGCATGAAATCATCAGGCTTTTTGATGTGCCGTGTTGCTCGCCAGACTAATCTTCGGAGTGTGTCATTAGAATATGTTGGGAATAGTGGATACAAAATGGTACCCAGTTTGACGTATAGAGAGTGAACAGGAAGACGACGAAGGATTATGCGGCAAGATCCCAAATAACTGTTCTACAATACAGGGATGCCGGCTGCTCCCAAAATCATTTCCAAATGCTTTGTGATATCGAATCTGCAAGTCAAAAGGGCCCTGTTCGTGTATTGCTTTTAACACCAAAGCATCGGCGACTCCATCTACAATCGTGTAAATTCGAGAGTGACGTGGAAGTCATAGATTGGTAAAAGGGGATGTTTAGTGGTGAATTCCAGTTCTTTTGGAGACAAATAATAACATGTACGGGTATGGAGGCATCCCGTGCATCTCAATTCCACTCAAGTTGTCGGGTGGCATACTGTCATTACAGCAAACATATTGGTCTGCGGACCATAATGGCCGGTCCACTATAATTGAGGTACGTGGATACTTGACATTCTTCTACCCCAAGTGGGACGTTCCATAAATAGTTCTCCGGTGACAAATTTTACTCTGAGATTATAATTCAAGTTGCTCAAAACTTCATTCGTCATGTGCAGACTCTTCCATGACCAACACTCTTCTCTGTGTAGAAATATGTTCTTTGTAGACCCAGCTGAAAAACCAGATGTCGCCGTCTTACTCTGTACATGATTTGGAGCTGTCGGCTCAATATTTATGGCACCATCTGCCTCAGGACAACATCAGACGTCTATTCAACACTATACTGGACTGTATGGTGATAGGTATTGAAGAAGGAGTGGTCCGAAGCGCTATTGAAGTTGCACTGTATTTGTCAAATGCTACACATTATATTTATTTAATTTCCTTGATTTTGGGATCAAGTGAATCTCTCATCTGTATCATTGTGTGTATTAAATTTAATTTCAATTCGGTTACTCCTTCTTGGTGATTTATGTTCATTGCATTATAGTGTAAAGAACATTGAATAATAAATTAATATTTATAATGTCTTAATGGATATTAATTACTGATTTTCAGCCAAAGTTGCATTTATTTCTATGTTTCTAAAAACTTGTTTCTTGCAATAATTTTTTTTTAAAAAAAACACAAAATTTCTTATTGGTTTCAAATTTTGCATCCTTTCTGACATTTATTACTAAGATTATAATTAGATTTATTAGTAATTTTTACAAATTTGTAATATTTCTTCACTGCACCGTAAGTCTCCTGTTAAGGTAGTTTAAGAGATATATTAATGGTTGCTTACTGAACTTTGGCTTCAAATTTGGCGACTCCTTAGTGATTTGAAGGCAAATTTAATGACTAACGAAAAAAAATAAATGAACATGATTTTATTTATATTGGTGGATGTGATTTTGAGGAAAGATGCAACATAATGCATCTTCTATGATGAATAGGAGGAAGTTTACGTTTATATTCCTACTAGAAGAAAGGATTAGAAAACAAATAAAAGCTTTTCTTATTTTTGAGCTAGAATCTCCGTTTAAAGTTGGTTTTTAAAACATTTATGTGTGCAAATTTTTTATTTGAAGCATTCATTGTGCAAAAGTAAGTGAATTTTCTCTTTTTTATTTTCTTTGTATCCTATTCATTTGGAGCATCGAATCCATTAAGGACTAACGAACTTAAGAAATTTCTTCTCTTTCGAGCTCTGGCACTGATAGGGCTGAGATATATTACCTGGAAGAAAAGAGATTACATTGATTTATTTACTCCAGTGAAATCTATTTCATACCATTACGTTGGTAAAGAACAGCAGCGTTTTTCTGAAGCTAAGAAAGGTCTACAAAAAAGTCCGATCAGATCTTAAGTTATCTAAAACAGTTACGATGCTTCTGTTTCTTTCGTGAAGATTCGATTCATTTCCCTTAGCTCAGATAAAGGAACGGACTTCAGTATTAATTGTCCTCAGTGCTTTTTCTCTTCATTATATGCAACTTTTTTACTGCAAGATAAATTAAATTTTACAATGCATCGGTATTTCATAGACTATGAGTAAAGTGCCTCGACAGTCTGAATTGCAATCTAAAAAAAGAATTAAAATATTTGTTTTTTTTCCTAATAACTCTGAAAATGCAACAATTTATAAAACTAGCTGTTCATTTTTCTAATGCAAAACATTTAGATAAAATGTAATAAACTTTTATAGAAAAGGCATTTTATTTATTTATTTATCTAATAAGTTATTTTTGCTTTCTTTAAACTTTATTTCTGATTAACTAACTAGATTTAAGAAATGGTACTTTCGAATATAATTTGATACATCTGGATGTTATTTTTCATTAATGTTTTAATAATAAACATTACTTCATTTTGTATTCAATAAGCTTGACACGATCAATAATGTAATGAAAAGTAGAAAAAGGATTTGATATTTTATGCAGCACATTTTTCATTTGCTTCTTCTGCCTGAAAGTAAAAAGTGAAATATTTTTGTTTATATTTTTGAATTATTTCTAAAATGAAAACTTAACTGGAAGGAAATGATCAAAATCCATACATTTTTTCATCCTTCTATGCTCACTTCTGAAATGAAATCGGATTATTTTTGACAATTTTAGTCATATGCGTGTACCATTTTAATTTTTGTACTGTGCATTTAGTTTCTTAAAGGTGTAACAAGGACTCGACTTCGAAATAAGGTGAGGTTAAAAAATTAAAATCCCGATATTAAAACACCATTTGAGATAAATTTAACTTACTACAAAAACCAGCTTACAATACAAAATCTCAAGTGAAATTTTTGACTATTTAGATAACCTTAAGATTCAAACATATTGCTTAATTATATAATTATAAATTATATAATATAATCTAAGCAATCTAATTTAATATAATGTTAATGTAATATAATTTAATGTAAAGATATATTGCGCTTTCATGTGATGGCCAAGTGAATCTATTTATTTAAACCATAAGAGATTTTTAATATTGATATGGTCACTATGAGATGTTGTTAGGTTAGCTAATTATGTAATAACTTAAGACAGAAGGACCCTTAAGTAGGGACTAAATAAATTGACCGATATGGTATTACATGGATCTCACAACTTTTTACGATAGAAGAATTGAGTTGCGAGCCTTGGTTTTTTTTACAAGTTATGTTTTTGATGGCATATAATATACTGCTTACTACTATATACCATATTTAATACCCTAAATAATATTGTAATATTAAGAATATGAAAAGATATGTTAAACCAAATTGGAGGGTTTCCTGCAAAAAGAATACAGCTCCAATTAGGGGAATTTGGATTTACATGCACTATCATGTTGTAAAAAAAACTTGTTCGTTTGGTGCCAGAAAGATGTGGCTCCAATCATTAGTTCTCGCGTTACTCAAGCGATGGAGCTGCTTGTCACATTAGTTTGTTGCAATGTAGAGGTAGCTCTTGGTACTACCACCGGTTTTCTGCAAACTTGAATAATTGGAGCTACATCTTTTTTGCAGCAAGCCCTTCATTTCTTTTTGAAACTAAAAACTAACTAAATTGAAACTAAATTGACAAAAAAAAATCTGGAAACAGTGCTTTAAAAAAGATGTATAACTGCAAAATAATAAAGAACAAATGTTGCGATTAGACCAGCGTTTCTCAAACTTTCAGTATTAGTTTTCAATCATAATTTTCATCGCCCCACCCGCTAACAATAAAATGTATACAACACTAATGTATATTGAGTATTTTGGATTCTATTTTTAAATTATTTTTAACTAACTGCCAAAACAAGAGTAAAAATGAGCCAAAAATCTTGGCTCATCTTCATAAAATCTATAAATGCATTCGGTGCCACAACTCAAACCTGCAATTCGAGCTATTGATTTAATTAGAATGATCCTTTCTCTGCTTCTTTTCACTGTGGAAGAGTAAGGTTCGTCTATTCAAAAATGAGATGTGAATTACGGCAAATTTTAATTAATGAGATCATTTAGAATGATGTTTGTCACGTGATGTTGAAAATGTTTAATATTACTTAGAACATCCTACACAATCTTTGGTTATGGATTCAATTGAAAATTTAAGATGTTGCAATGGAAATACAATTTTCAGGCTTTAAAAGCAATAATGGATTTTTATATACCGATTATATCACAGAAAAGAACAATAGTGCGTAAAAATGCAGAAACTTTAATATAAATCACCTTTAAATTTGAAACTAACCCTTTTTCTGTAATTATCTCAAATTTAAAAGGGCCGCGGTGGCCTGGTGGTAAGGTCTCGGTCTGGGAACTGGAGGGTTTCAGGTTCGAGACCCGATTCCACCGAAGAACTGTCGTGTAAGGGGGTCTGTTGCACGTTAAATCCGTCACGACCAAACGTCCTCTCGCTGGTGTGGTGTGGTGTGGAGAGGGGGTGCCAGCTCAGGTGTCGTCCTCGTCATCTGACCGTGGTTCAAAATTACGAGGTCCGTCTCAAAATAACCCTAGTGTTGCTTCAAACGGGACGTTAATATAACTAAACCAAACCAAACTCAAATTTTTAAAAAAAAATCATAAATTTTATTAAATAATAATTTGAAAATATATGAAAGAAATAAACTAAATCTTTAAATTTTGGTTATCAGAAATGAAAGAAAAACATTGAAAATTATTTATATGGAGAATCGAAATGATTCCAATTTCCATAAAATAATGGAGAGCATTATCGTAAACTATACCTAAAACATTTTGAAATTTTATTAAAATTAGCTACTAAATTGTAGACTGGACTAGATTAAGATAATTAAATTGATGTCATAGGAAAGATCATTTGTTTTATTTATTAATTAAATAAAATTTCAAAAAATATCTTCGGTATTCACATTTTCACCAGCCAACATATGTTTGAACCCAATTCATTAGCTCCAGGTTCAGAAGTCTGCCTTGTAGAACACCAACATATAGCGGCAGATACTTTGCTTCATTGTTAATAGAGATAAATAATTAGAAATTACAATTAAAAATTAATTAAAAAAATAAACTTTACGTTACGCTGAGAGGCATCACTGTATAATGTAATAAGCTTATAAAATTTTTAATGCACTTCCCGCGATTGTGTTAGGGATAGTTTCCCTGTTCATCGTTTCTGATTAATTTTACTTTTCCTTGTCATTAAAGACGGATATTTTCTTTTTTCTTTACATTTATACTATAGTCAAAAGTAGAATTATTCTCAAAAATGTATTGTAATCAACTGTACTAATTATTGCTATTATGCTCTTTGAGATGTTGCATGAGTTAAGAATAAAGCATAGTACCTTTTCTTCGTCTTTGAATATCACAAATAATAAAACAGAAACCATTTGGATAGGCCAGTAAAATGTGTCAAAAATCAAAGATTTGCTCTCAAGAATTTCTAAGAAAAGTAGGAATGTACTATTAGTGATTTATAATGCATTTTTAAATTAAAGCAGTGTGTGGAAACGCCTTTAATAAACTTCTTAAAATGTGTAATAACCGCTTGTGACTTTTATAAAGAACATGAACTGTTTTTCCTTTCTTCATTTTATTTTTTTATTATTATTATTATTATTATTTATTAATATTCCTTCCGATCTTAGAGTGAGATTTTTTAGATCTACCTGGATAGATCTTATCTAACAGCAAAGAGTGATTTATATATATATATATTTCATGAAATATTCAACACTAAATATTTTTTGTCGAACACTAAAATGATTATGGTGTTCCCGGGTAACTGATCGCTCCTAACTCCTTTGGTACTTTATACTGAAATATAAGTCTTATCGTTCCATGTTGACTAGCTCCTTTCATATTAACTGGAAAGACTTTCCTGAAAGTTACAGCAATATACGCCATTTTTGAACTTCGACCGAATGAATGCATTTATCTATCTTCTTATACATTTTTAACAGAAATTTTCGAAAACTGTCTGGCATTGATCGCACGTGAAAATAATACATTATATTTCAATAAAAAACAAGTTAGGTGCAAAAACCATTTGTGATAATTATACTGAAATGGCACATAAATTATCACAAATTTTTTTTTATACCTCTTGGAGAGAATACCATTTAATTTACCAACTCAAAAGTGATGACATTTCCAAATGTTATTCGGAATAGTGTCATATAATATTATCTTTAGATGACGAATTGCATGAAATATTAAATACTCTATTAATCCTCCGCATAAAAAAAATAATGTGCCTGACTTGAGATTAGAGAGAGAATGATTTAGAGAATTTTTGAATTTTAAATCTATCTGTAAATTATAACGCTATCTATAAATTATCTTCGATTTTTTATTTATTAAGTTATTATTTATTATTATAAATTCTTAATATCAGTTTCTATCAAATTCCTTTATATTTAATTAAATAAATCAATTAATTGTTAACAAGGTGTTAAAAATACAAAAATAGTGTATTGTTATAAAGAATACAAAAGAGCATAAAATTTTAAAACCTTGGCGTATTTCAAGGACTGAGTAAAAAAATTGAATAAAAACTCCATCTTTATAAATATGAAGCAAACAAAATTCAATAAATTGCATAAGCAGCAACAATCAGCTGGAAAACTTAAGTATGCCAAGTGTCTCTTGCGCTTTTATAAATAATAATAGTTACCTCAAAAGGGCTGCGGCATCCATTTGGGAGTTTAAGTAAATCCGTAGGCGGGGAAATCAAATCCGAGACTTTGGAAGAGAAGCAGCTGACCCCAAAGATCGGCACCATAAGGTCAGTGAAGTCCTAATAGATAAGTGGCACGGCGTCAGTTGCCTAAACAAGTCAAAGGGAAAGATCAATTCGAGTAATATCTGTTCTACCAAAATGGGAAAACGAAGATCTAAATTGAATATGAACGATGAAAAATGAAATCTTGTTGTAGAAATTAGTTTGTAATTTCATTATATATAGTAATACACACAATCGAAATTAATATTTAGTTGAGGTATTTTTGTTTTTTTCTTTGGATTTTTGTATTGAAAAACAATTCTCTTATAACAAATACTAAAATCACTTTTTTAATAAGTGTTATGTTTTTATTGTTATCATAGTTTTTCAAAGTTAAGTAGCTAATATTTGGGGAAGTTTGCATTTTCACATTCATTAGTATTTTAATGATTTTAATGATTTGGGTCATATACTAATGAATAAATTTCTTTAAAATATTTGAATCTGAAATTTTTACTTCAAATTCATAATTATATCATTAACCAATTACTTCAGTTCGTGTGAAAATTAACTTTTTCGCAATACAAAAGCCTGGTTTAAAAACATTAAGATATCCTAATAGTGAATAAAAGTTTTCACATATAAAATTTTTTTAATAAAAATTACATTTATTGCTATTTTAACTATTTTTTTTAAAAAAAACTGAATAGACGTTGACTTGTCTTTTGCACGAGAAGTTGAAGAGGCTGAAATTTCAAATATATTTGAACTGCTTGAATGAGATTTCATTTCCATCTGCAATGAATTCAAAATATTTCTCTTGGTGGCATCCGCAATTGCCTTGAAAATTAGAGGATATCTAAAACTTGTTTGTATAAATGTAAATGGGCTCTACAGTTTATTCCTTTATAGAATTTAATTAAAAAAATTTATTGTAAACATCTTGTAGTAAGCAGAAGTTTCACAATGTGCTTTTTTAAAATGCCTTTTTAAAAATCATAGTTTTGATTAAACTTAAAAGAATTTATTAGCGTTCACCCGGTCTCAAATATTTACACAGCGAGGCCCGTCTTGTGTTTAAATTCGAAGTGTACGAAAAGAACCGAGCATGCACTTCATGCATCTTCCCAAGGCCAGAATTCTAATGTGCAAAATTTCATTCATCTAGATAGCTAAGTTTTTGAGTTATCCTGCTCCATCCATATGTAGATAGATAGATCTTTTGTTGATGGATTCCATCCAGTATTTAATCCATATACGCACTTTGGGATAAAAAGCTCCAAACTGAATCTCATTCACTGGGCGCGTTCTGTTGCAGACAGAGTCGTCTCAAAAATGTAGTTTCTTAATCAAGTATATATAAGGAACTTCAATACCCAACAGACTCTCGAGGTTTATTTTTCTGATATATATAGTATCTAATTTTTGTATATTTCTTATATTAGAAAATAAAAAGAATGCATTTTTGCAGATAGGGCAGAAGCTGCATGGAATTCATGTATAAAATTTCATCCAACAATACTTCTAAAAAATATTCATTAAGACACAATCCACTGCCAAAATCCCCCCCCCCTCCAAAAAAAGCTATGAAATTTGTAGGAAAAACAATATTATTTTTGTAAGAAGGAAAAAAGGATTGGATAAAACTGAAAGATGTAAACATTTTCTTTAAGATTGAAGAAAGAAAAATTTCAGGAATTCGAGGACTTTAAAAATAAAAATAATATTTTTGAGCAATAAAATTATTTAGAAAACTCAAATTCACTTGGAAAAGATTTCAAAGCTACTTTCAAAAGTTTGCTTTGAAAAGCATTTGTAAAATCAGATAAAACGCTTTTAGATAATAAAATTTTTTTTAATTCTTGTATCAGTTTTTAAAGTTTGGAAATTGAATTTGATCTGTGGAGCATTCTGTAGATAGTGTTTGTTACTTAAGGTTTCCTCTAAGTTTGTCAGTTTCGAGTATACACAGTAGAAATTTTGCAATATTTAATCAAGTTTCTTAAAATTTGCATCAAAATTATTATCAATCTCTTTATTATCCAATTTAACTAAAAATAACTACAGGAAATTAAAATTTATAAAGCTGTAATAAACAAAAATGCTTAAAAATGTTTTTAAAAAATGCACTTATGCACTGTATGAAGAAAGAACTGGTATAATATACACTGGTGTGCAAAACTTAAGCAACAGGTATGTGTTTTGCCATAACTTCACGAGAAATCATCTGAGAGACATGAAATTCAGAAATGAGATACAGCATTTTGTTCTGAAAGAATGACGAAAGCATAGTTGCGCAGAAATGAATACAATGCATACAGTATGGAATCAAACAAAAAAAGGCTTTATTGAACTCATAGTATCGTTACACATGATTGTCTGTCCAAGAGGAAGAACAGCAAGCAGATGTTCCTTAGTATGGGATATGCCCTCCCCTTACTGCAATGGTTGCTTCGCACCGTCTCCCCATACTCAGCACCAGATTGTCCAACAGTTCTTGAGGTAAGAGTGCCCATTCCTCAATCAGCATCTGTTTAAGTTATCGGGTGTTCCCAGGAGGATGTAATCGTGCCGCGTCTCCCCAAAGCATCCCACACATGTTCTATCGGATTTAAATCAGAGGAGCACGCCGGCCAATCCATTCGAGTGATATCTTCACTTTCCAGGAGCTCCTCAACAGCATGAGTCCTGTGTGGCCGTGCATTGTCATCCATAAAAATGAAGTCAGATCCAATGGCACCTCGAAACAGACGCACATGGGGAAGGATCACCTCCTGACAATAGCGATCTCCAGTTACAGAACCTCTGTCGAAAACGTGGAGCTCAGTCCACCCGTTCATCATAATGCCTCCCCAGACGACAACTCCAGAACCACCGAAATGATCACTTGACTTGATGTTACTGGGATGAAACCATGTCCCGACCTCTCTCCAAATCAACTGGCGTTGGGAATTGCTTGTGGCACTAAAACGACTCTCATCTGTAAAGAGGACACGACTCCATTGATGAGATGTCCAGTTTTTATGCTCCCTGCACCACTCTAAACGGTGCCGCCTGTGGGAAACTGTCAAAGGGATGCAGCGTTCAGGACAGCGGACGAATAGGCCATCTTTGTGAAGGCGTCTGGACACAGTAAAACGTGACACTTGTCGCCCCGTCGCTGCACACAGTTGCTGAGCAATGGCGCTTACTGACTGGTTTCGGGTTCTTTTCGCCTGCAGGACGATATGTCGATCATCCACTGCAGTTGTTTTCCTGGGGCGACCACCACCAACATTTCTCACTGCTGTACCTGTGGTTTGGAAGGCTTTCCAAGCGAGCGAAACGACACTTTTGTTGATTCCGAACTCTTCAGCTACACTGATCACACTACGCCCCTCCTCCAGCTTTCCGATCATTCTTCCACGTGTGAAATCGTCCAGGTGATTTCTGCTAGCCATATTTCAAGAATTAACTCACGTGCACTTGCAGCGAATGTCTTTAATTGCGTCTCCGTCCTTCCTTTTATTGTAGTTTTGAGCTGCGCGCGCCTTCCGCACGTGTTTTGCGTACGCTCACGTCGCCTGTGACGTTTTGTTCCTGATATTTGCATACGCATGACCTTTCTCTTGAATTACGTGTTCATTGTACTGATCGCAAGAACTCCTTTTCTGCAATTTCATGGCTATCTAATTTGCATTGTTGCTTAAGTTTTGCACACCAGTGTAGTATTACATACTCTGAGAGATAAATATATAACAGCATTGCCTAATTCTTTAAACTGCTATTTAAAAAAAATCCTGCTATATATTTTAAAAATAGTAACGTGTATTAGTAAAGAGCAGGAAAAGGATCTTCTCCTTTCCAATCACAAGCAGATTAGAGCAGCCGTTCCTTTTTAATGTCCATAGAATAATATTATATTCTCATCTTCCCTCATTAATAATAAAATTACTCTAAGACGATGAAATAAAGAAGGGAAAGAGGTGATGACAGATCCATGGGACTGACGACACGAAGCTTTTCATTCTCTAATGATTTAATGGTGCAACAATGGTACGTTCGCCAGAGGAAGTATCTCATTATACATTCGTACTACGCGTAAAGAATGAGCTGTAGCTGTCTTGCTCAAAAGTGAAAGGAATTATTGCAATTAGCATGTTAAATCATATTTAATTAATTTTTTTTCTTTTGAAAACTTTAGTTTTATAAATGCAGTGGATGAGTTTGCTTTTATAGCTATTTTGAAATGGAGGTTTAATTTACGCGTTTTCTAATACCCGCAAGAAACTATTTCCACGATTCTTGCATTTCAAACTATGGACAAAGATGTCGCTTTTTTAGAATCAGTATGTTACACTTTCATTAAATTTTAACTATATCATTTCTGCGACGACCAGGTTTTAATATTTATTGAACCGGACAGCACTCGAATTTTGATGAATCATAAACGTTGCTCCTCACATCAACTCCTTTCACGATCCCTTTCCTGACCGTCCCATCTTCAGCACACTTGGCTCAGTCCGATTTTATTTATCTCCTTCGAGCAGATGTAGGACAGTTAAGGGCAGCCAAGTGGGCATTTGATCCCCTTTCTCACTTACCAGCCATGCTTCAGATTTTATTGACTTGAAATGCTTATCCCTACAACAGCGTTTATTTTTTGAGAAAATATTTTTCTAGATTCGAGTCAGATTTTTCTTATCTTCATAAATATTGTATGATGTTAAAAGTTAACCTACCATAAATGTTGACTTTATTGCAGAATAAATTTTAGAAAATCATCGGCTCAATATTGCTAAATTTAAGTGGAATCATTCGCATGAAATAATTGTAAATAACTGATGAATTTAATGAATGTTTGACAGCAGTAATGTTAAAAATATATAAAATTTTTCTTGGCAATTAATGACTTTATAGAATTTTTATTTGGATATTGTCACACTAGTGTTTATTACTTTTTAAATATTTATATCAAAATATATTAAAACTACGAAATCTCTTAAAACTATTTTGAAAATGGTAAAAATTATTTCAATTTATATCTTAAAATAACTTTTGAAAGATGAAACAAACTTAAACAATGAAGGCTTTTTATAAGACTTTCTGAAAATGTATCACAAGCAAGCAATTTTACAGATTTCAAAAGAATTAGCTTGGTAAATTTTTTTCAAATATATTTTTTTTCATGTATAAATGTATGTCAAAATTTTATTCAATGAAATATTGTAAAGAAATAATTATACTGAAAAATAGTCATTCAAGTTATGCAAACTTTTATGAATTCCTCTACTACATTCCATTTCATATAAGTGCAATATAACACTTTTAATTCATACAAATTCATGATTCCTGGGTAAAAAGAAGCAGTAATAAGAATTTACTTAATAGTACAAAAATTATAAAATTTCTTAACATTTTGCACAAATAATTGCAAATAAAATTTGTGAAGGAAAGTAAAATATTTAAAAGTCAAAAAATACAATTTAAATTTATTTACGCTAAAAATTGTACTTATGCAAATGTGATTCTTCATTGCCAGGTTTTCTTTATTCATAATTCGTAAAATAAAACCATTCATCTTCCAAAAATTCTTTTAAAAAATACCTTTTCAAAAATCCAGTTTTGACATTGTGCATCATCCTTGTTTTTAAAAAGTAATATTCGGGAAGGATTTTAGAACTTTTATTAGAGATTGTGCTTTTCTTCTTGCATTGTTGCAAGTTTTTATTCAATGTTTGTTTCATTTTCTTTCTCATTAAGCTTCCAAAATAATGATTTTCTACATAGAGTTATTATTTTTGGAATTTTAGCAAATGCAGTTCTCTTATACAAACGCATTTCTACGATCAGTTAATAATCCATTGTTAATTTAGTGGTCAATTACTGAAGGTTTTTGAAAAAAAACATTTTTTAACTATAAAAATATTCAAGCCCGTGAAAGAAATAGCTTCAAAAAAATCGACAAATCAACCAAATGTCAAATGCAGTTACGTTTACACTGGGGTGCATCTTAAAAGAAAAAAATGAACCTGATTCATTTTTCCAGCTGCTTTTTTCCTCCAATCCGGAATGCTTTTTAAGAACAGCAAAATAAGTAATTAAGTTATTTCATTTCCTTTTTGTTGAAACCTTACTTGCTTTGGTCTTTCTTTCAACTCACTCAATTTTACGGAAGTTAGAATCTTAATAGCCGCAATCTCATTATTACTTCATAGACATCATAGATATTTGCCCGAATTGTTTAAAGCTCTTAAATAAGATCACCGATACTGTACACAACTTGTTCCTATTATTGCAAAATTTGTAGAATATTTAAGTTTATATCAAATGTGATTGTTTATTTAGATGGAGCAACCTATTCAGAAATCTCTGGGGCAGTTCGATAGCAATCGGGTATCGATATCTTTGCTTATTGAGCTTAGGAGTTGTTCCTCTTTCCACTGAATGTTTTAGATTCAAACTCCCATGTTTTTTTATGTTGTTTGCTTGTTCTGTAATTCAAAAGTCATTCTCAAGTGACTTGTTGCGGATTCACTTAATGACATTTGACATTGAATTGTTCCATAAATTCCTAAATTCCATCCGAACTATCAGCTTGCTGATATTGCTTCAGGTATTTTAAGACTTCATAGCACTATCGTGCTGAAAATAATTCTCTCAAAATCAGAGTTATATAAACATTTAAAACGAATGCCACTATTGCAGATATTAGAGTGATATAGAGATATCATTCCTTTTTCCACCAGCACGATGATTCTGGACTTTGGACAAGACTGTGAAAGCTACAAACGTTCAGATTTTTTATCAGATCCAGATTTTCAGATTCCCGATCATGGGCATTTAGAATTCCATGGTGGTAGTGAAGTGTGTAATTTAGTTGCCTTTTTATTCGCTGATAGAAATCAAAGACTGCAACAGATCTACAATTTTAGTAATAAGATGGCATTGTAAATTTCTCTTACCAAGTTCGTTGAGTTTTTAAGCTTTTTCGTTCACATGCATGCGAATGTATAGACCGGTAGGTTATCAATCTTTTAATGGATTAGATTCAAAATTTGATACTGATTTACACTTCAGATGATAAATCTTCGTACTACGTTTTATCCATGTAGCTCTTTGCATTTTTATTCATTTTTGGTCATTCAGACTTACATATTTCCTTTGAATGGATTTCCTAGAAAATTTGTAAATTGGCTGGGAAGACCCCATATTAAATTCTATATGTTTAGCTCAATCCACTTTTGAAGTTTCGTGTTCCTTGACAAACATCACTCCAAAATATGCTTTGACGATTCAGAGAAGTCTAAATTCGATTTTTAAAACTACTTTAACGGGTTTTTTTAATAATTAATAAACAAAAAAATAAAAAATGAAAACATTTTGAAAAATGTATATACATATGAACAAAAAATATTATTTTATAAATTGCTTTATTATGATTAATATAAATTGTAGAATGATACTGTATTTAATTCTGAAATGATTGTTGGTTTATTCTCTGGTTGCCGATCACAAGCTCCATATCACAATTTTAAATACGTGTTAAGGAAAGAGCTAATCAGTTTAGATAATAACTTATTTCCATAAAAATCAAAAATGGCAAGAAACAATTTATTAATTCCAATAATTTTTATGTTTATCCTTTTATTAAAATTCCTAATTATTTCTTCCCATATTAAGAGATAAATCGAACAAATTTGCTTCGATCGACTGAATAGTGTTTATTTATTTTCGCAAAAATATCGATTTGTATAGTTTCTTTCATACACGGAAAATACTTTTAACTGTGATGCATCGAAACATCTGATTTTCCTTATTTGGCTTTTGTTTAAAATCTCTCTTTTACAGCGTAAAACTTACCATAAAAATTAAAAGTTCAAGAGATTCTTCAGAGAAATGGATTTTGCGGAACTTTTGAAAACATAGCAATTGAATGTGTCCTTCCATCTTGCCAGAGATCATTGGCTGAGTGCCGCAACATATCACTTTACTTAAAATAAATAATTAATCTAGAATGAAGAAAAATAACCAGAGATATTTTTGTTATAATATCTCACCGGAAATAATAATATATGAGCAACTTTTACTGTTTCCAGATTTAGCATATCAACTCTTTTACTTAATTTTTAACCAATTACTAAATTCGATAAAATAAAGTGGTCAATTGTATAAAAACGTTTTCCCCCCTTTTTTCTTTAGAGAGAAAAGATATAAAATTCCAAGAATTCAATTTTTTACGGTCCCCATAAGAAAAAAAGTATCAAAGTCTAAAATAATGTCCCTACTTTCGTCGACACATATGCAAAGTTTCATGCTCTATCAATAAAATTTACAACTATATGCTTATTTTTAAATTTAGATGGGCCAGTCACAAATTTAAATTAAAACATTTTTTTCGGAAATCTTAATTTATTCGAAACAGAAAACTATTACATTACCACATTGAAAGAATAATAATAAAGAAACCATAATCACCAAAGAAACCAACCATATCCATATACAGCGGTGTGCCATTTATCTAGTGAGGGCTTCATATCACATTGAAAAAAATAATGAAGCTTCTTAGAAATAAACAATATAATTTTCTATTCCCAAAATCACTAAACGCACATGTGCTGAAATGTTCAACAACTTGAAGAAAGGGAGAAAGAGATGGTCGGATAAAAAAAAAAAAGAAACATTAACATTTGTCGGCAACATCAAGTAGAGATTGGTCAAAAGTTCCTAAATGCTGCAAATATTTTTTCCTTTGATTTTTAAATTAAATCTTGATCTAAAAGACGATATTGCGAGCGCTTCTTTTTGTTTTCTTTTTCTTTTACGTTTAAAAATAAGTATTTATTCTGTTGAACAGCATTGTCTGAAATTTATTCGTGGCACTATAGTGGAGAAATGTTAACCCAATCTTGGAATTTTGAATAGGCCGAAGGATGCAGGAAGATTTGAGACTTGAATTTACCGAAATGTGTGAGCGTGGTAATGACGGAATACGATCCACTGATGGCTCATCATTTAGAACGGTATAGTGTTTTCCCACTAATCTACAAATCAGATATGCTTCCAAATTTTCTAGGGACACATGCAAAGACCAAGAATTTGGATTAAAAGTTTTGATCGAGTAAATAAAATTGTTGGGATGACGTGATGTGCTTTGAGCACGCCTATTTCTTTGTAAAAGGCGAAGAAAAGCAATGGTATGAAAATAAAGAAAGTGTGCTCACACCATGGATAATTTTCAAAAATTACCTTAAAGTACAGAGAGCCGAAGAGGAGTTGGAAACCGGATCTCAGATACCAAATGAAACTAGTCAGTCAAACATTCAATCTGCTCTAGCTTTCTTCGTTGAATAAATCCTAATATGAGTGAAGACAAAAAGATTGTTTGTCTCATGAAAGACTTCGCTGATAATGTCTACCAAGTCTTATTAACTAAAGATATAACAACAACATCCGAGTGTATTGAATTCTGTCAATATGCGGAAAACAAAAGAGATTGAAAAGAAAACAAAGAAAACAAAAGAGATTGAAAATTTAATGATTATCACTACTGTTAACACTGTAAAGAAAATCAGGATATACATGCCTTTGTCTTCAAAAATAAAGCGAGTTCTGCCATCTTTAATATCTACTGTTAAACCTCATCTCTACTTTATATATGTAAGATATTGATTCTTATACAGGTGTGCTCTTTGAGTATGGACCGACAGCCTACACACTTAAGATCAAATGCATCTTTTTTTTATGTAACCGTAGTTCATCGCCAAACAACGAATATGCCTTTCACTCCAATTCAATCAAGTTACCTTCCCTCTGGATTCCTTTGCTCTTTGAAATGCAATTCTAAAATCCAAATCGGCCGAAAGTATACAAGATAGAAAGCGAGCTTTTCCCTCCCCCTTCCTGCGGGCAAGAGTTCATTTGCAGCGTGGGGAGAGTATTCGCATCACCCTATTCCTGTAGTCAAATTACTGCTGAAGAATAAGGGGTTCTATACAAAATTTAATAATGCTTCATAATTTCACTTAAAGATTTTCCAGACGTTCCGGGTTTTTTTTGTTTTTTTTTACCGTTGTGTTTGATTACAATTTATTAATTACGGAAAGACGCATTTGATGTTGAAGCATAATGTTGAAATAGTATATTTGCATATTCATTAAAATCATTGCTGCATCAAAAATTTAATCATTCAGGAGTTCCCTCTCCCACTTTTTTTTTTTCATTTTAAGAGCTATTGATATAAATAACTGACTGTAAATATTTAAAAATTCTTATAAATTTTTAAAAATAATTTTTATAGATTTGCAAAATTTTAAATTAGTTAATTTACACAGCAATTGATTGCATTTATTTATTAATATATAAAGAGAAAAATGTTCTAGTGTTGAAAACTTATTAAGATATATGTAGATCCATATCTAAGAAATAACTTCATTAACAATGTAATTTTTCAAAGTTGACTAAAATTTAAGGATTTAAAATAACAGAATAGTAAGTAACACAGGGCAAATAATATTTTATGGAAAAAATATTTTTCTGGTCTATATATGCCATTTAAAATTTTGCAGCTATAATGCCAAAACTATCCCAAATCAAAACCTCTCCTTTTCCTTGCAAACAACTCTGCCTACCCACAATAGCTGTTAAATACCAAAATATGAATACTACGGAAAAAATGTCCAATTTTATGAATACAGCAATCAAACTCCGAATTTCTAACCAAAGAGAACGTTTGCTAGCATTTTTTTTAAATTATTATCTTTGATTTAAGCACTACACAAAAGATATAATATCAGCCAATTTTCAAACGATCTGCAAAATTCTTTAAGAAAGGAATATTTAATTTGTTATTTTATAATTAAAAATGCTTCAAGAACTGGTAGGGAGAAGATTGAGCCTCGAGAAATAATTAATACTATTTTCAACACAGTTTTCTGAAACAATAAGCATTTTAATTCCTTATTTTTTAAATTTATTATTGTTGCATACTTTCCAATATTTTGCTTTAAAGTAAATAATTTTTGTCGCAGTACTAAAAGCTGTAATTTAAAAAAAATTGGCATTTATTAATTATTTTTTAAAAATTTATTCTAGTTTTTATGTTACACTCACAGGATTTCAGAAATGAAAGAAAAAAATTAAAAGCTTGGAGTTTAACTTTGTATAATTACAAGACGTAGTGCATGCATTCCATTTTTTAAATACTTTTTTTTTGTTCAAATGGCTGATGAAGTCCTTAATTCCCTGGCGAAACTACAAAATCGTAAACATATGTTTAAATCCAATTAATCAAGGGATATAATAGATTATATTTGTTACACTATCACCAGTTATCCCCTTACTTTGTGCGAGAATAAAACCTATTCCAATCATAAGATCCTGTTTCTAAGAAATAAAACCATGAAGCGTAACATGGGTCATTTAGCTATAATTAATTTTTTTATGGCAAATTCATTTCTACTGTTCAATAAGACTGTTGATTAATTTGAGCGTTTATCACTTAATACTAAAAAAAGAAATCGGCAGCAATTGACCCGACAAATAAAGACAGATATCTAATATTAACACTATAGAATGGAGTGCATTATTGTATTTATATTTTAAAAAGCTCTAATTGGCCGTTGTAATTAACCTTTCTGAGAAAAGTGTTCGAGAATCATTTTTAAAATACGTTGCATTTTCAATATGATTTTTATTAAAGTACTAAATTGTTAAATATTATTTTTTTATATTTATAAAATGAAAATTAGTTGAAACTTTTCACAAAAATTCTTGATTAGTTATATTTTATATATTATAAATATGATACTAATTATCAACAAAACAGTTCTGACATAAGCAGATCTTACAGATTGTACATTCCCACGAACTTTCAATTGAATGTACTGCAGCAGTTTTCAAACCTAACTTTCTCTTACGACTATCATTTTTTTTCTTGTGGTTGTGTTCTTCCGTGCGACTAAAATCAAAACGATCCCTTTTGCGACATCCTTCCTTTCCAAGTTCTTCAATGAGTTCTAACTTGAAACCATAAAGTTGATAAATTTGTTCTGTTGGAGGAGAATTCGTTGCCTTCATTAAAATAAAAGCGTTGTTAACAGCTGTATCGAGGAGAAACGAAAATATGTACCACCACCATTTCGATGATTTTCTAGCAACAGAAAAATATTTTCTCCGTTGATCGGCTAAATCCACACCTCCCATGTTTCTGTTATATTGTGCGAAAACAACTGGGCATTGAACTGACAATTTTTCTGTTCCTTTTCTCCTATATACCTCGCAAATTTCATTTTTCGAATTGGTTGAAATGATAGAAATTTGTTTTTTATCTAACCAACTGGTACACAGCAAATTTGGAGCATCTTTGCATTGAAAAGTGGAAATTGTATGGATTTCTTTTAATTTTAATTTTTTCATTTCTGAGGGTAATTTTTTTTCTATTAGGCATTACAGTTCCACAAGCAAAAATTCCAATTTTATGTAAATCCAGCAATAAATTTACACTTGAGAAAAAGCGGTCGAAATATATTGTATGGTTTTTATTCTCTAACCCTTTTGTAAGGTGTATAACTACGTCTTATTCCAAACCATTCTTTGTTCTCGGAGTGTTGTCGGATTTTCTGCAATGCTTTTCAAAATTCAAGGTATATCCGAAGTGTGAAGTGCATAGCTTCCATATTTTTATTCCTCGTTTTGCTGGTTTCAGAGGCATGTATTGAATGATTCCCTAAGCGACCTTTAAATTTCACGAGCGCTTGATCTACTGAAACTTCTGCTGTTGGCTTAAAAAGTTCCTTAAACTTTTCCTGGAGATACTTTTGCAGTGGCTCTACTTTCTGAGAGAAAGTGAAGTGAGTATGTTTATATACGATATATGAAAATAGAGTTTAATTTTTAGAAACCTGTGCTTCCTCATCATACTTTTCAACCTCTCATTTCCAAGGGTCGCCCAATAATCCGTTAATCTCGGCATCTTCACTAAGCTAAGCTCATTACGAACGAGACTGTAAAAAATGCCCAAATTTCTTTTATGCTTGCGATTGGATGCCAAGATTTGTCTTCACATCCTCGCTGCTTTGCACAGCATTCCGCATACTCATTTGTATTCAGTCGCATTTTTTCACATATTTTATCAGTCAAATACAATTTTAAATATTGTAAAACTGATGCACCCGTCGGTAAATTATGGATTGGGCCTGAGAGTTGGTCAAATTTCGGAATGGAAATATTTTTATTTTCAATCAGATTTGAGTTCCATTCAATTATCTGTCTCGAGCTATCATTTTCAGAAACTTCAATATCGTCTTCGCTATCAGAAACATTTTCTAACAAAGCAGAAATATTTTCTTCTTGAAAAGAGTTTGAAGCGTCTGTTGCTATTGGCGATAGGTGAGGATCGAACTCGCAACCTTATGGTTCGTAGCCGAGTAACATGACCACAAGACAAAAGAAATTTCTCATGTCTCGTAGCTGTTATCTGGCTTATAAAGCGCCACCACATTACTCTTCGACCAGAGTTCTATCGGCGAAAGATTGACAATTAAAAAACTGAAGACAAACCAGTTTGATTTCACTGCGGTTAACCAAGTTATAGTTGTCGGTACTACTGTGAAAGATACCAAATGTTCCGCAGTTCTAAAAGTAACCAGAAATAAAGAAGTTTGAAGATTTCGTCAAAGAAAATGGAAAAACCAATCGCCCACTTCGAAGTGAATGTTACCCAATTTTACCAGTAAACAGGGACGTTCTCCTCGAAATAGATTACCTTCACCATATAAATGTTCTAGTATCTCACCATAGACAAGAACTGTGGAAAACTAAAGTAACCTTATACCGAGGTGAGTTCACTGAGGCAAAAATCCTCCAATGTTGGCAATCACTTAAATGGGAAAAAACTATATTCATAGTAATAATGCCTGGTAAACCAGTTGTAGCTTTAATTGCCTCAAGTACTATGTATTCAATCATTTCAAACTAATTGCAGAAAACCCCACGTGTTGGCCGTGCGTGGCGACCCATTACACGGGCGGTGCACTATGGTCCCCGGTGTATCAATCGGCTGGTACCTATCCACCTAAGTGGCTAGTCTGCTAGGGATCAAGCGAAGGGGTTACTCCTTGGGCTTGGCGTTAAGAGGGGGTCACTGTCCCTGGGGGTAACTCCCAGCGTATAGGTACCGATTAGCATTAGGGTAAGTGCCGAGGTTGGAATTGTACAGAGCCAGTGGCTGTCTTCCTTTGTTGGTCTCCGTGGTGAGCGGTGCCGTCGGACCCGAATTACTTTTCATATCATATGAGGCCTAAAAACCATTTTCCCTTCAGTGGGCATAACGTTTACTATCCTCAAAACAATACTCAAGATTTCTACAAGTTTTTTACTATCAAACGCATATCAGATAAACAGGAAACCTTTTCTTCTGTTTCACCGTTCCTTGTACAAAAGGCAATAGCAGCTACAGTCGGTGATGTCCCATCGATTCGGAAAAGGCAATATGGTGATTTATTAGTGGAAATCAGTACCAAAAAACAAATTATGAAACTAAAAGCTCTCGCATATATTCCTGTTTCTGTGAATCCGCATACATTTAAATTTCTCCAAAGGTGTTATTACCTGCTGAGAATAATTTAATGTCTCTATAGAAAAAATATACTCTGAAATGAAGCCACAAGACGTGACGTATGTTCACCAGATAACAATTCGGCGGAATGGTCAATTGCTTCCAACTAAGCATTACATACTTACTTTCCACTGTCCTAAATTACCCGAATCTATATATGCAGGCTAAATCAAATTACCAGTTCGCCAGTACATACCAAATTCATTGAGATGCTTCCAGTACCAGCGCTTTGGCCATTCAAAAGTTAATTGACGCGGGACTCTCACTGGAGCCCGTTGTGCGGAAAAAGGGCATGATATCCAGCAATGTAGCTCACAAGTAAAGTGCGTGAAATGTGGGGGCGATCTTCCTTCTTATGCTTGACCTTACCCGCGCTGGAACTTAGAGAAACAGGTGACATCAATAAAAAGAAAAGAAAATTTAACTTATCCAGAAGCTGGGCGTAGGATTCAGAATCAGACCCCTACTCCCCGTGTCAGCAAATCTGCCCTGACACAAAATTCCTTTTGCGCTAACTGTTCTTGTGTCAAGTATAAGAAAGAAAAAAAATAAAACTTCCTGAAAAGATATCGAATTCTGATTCTGATCACTCAATAAAGTGTTCAAGAATCGCCTCAAATAGATATTTCAACAAAAAAAGTTCGGAAGAAAAAAACAAGGAACTCAATGACATTAAAATTGGCTAAACGTGGTATTTAACAAAAAGAGCTATCTGTGAAGCTTCGAAAATCTGTTTCACAAAACTCAGTCGCCTTGGGGTTGGCGAATCAGGGTGTAGTCTATAAGGACTTAACGTTCATTTTTGGTGACACATCTAACAGCCGCGATTTCAAGCTCCATCCATCTGAGGATGAAGACTCACTCGATATGAGTTGCGTAGATCCTGCATCTACAATAAATGCTCAATCTCTTTCCTCTTCTAAAGCTCTCTCTTAATGGGTACTTTCGTCTCATGGAATTTCCGTGGCATTCATTCCAAACTTCATGAAATTAAAATTTTTAATAAATTTCATTCCATCTGTTTTGGTGTTCAAGAAAAGTTTTTGGCACCCAACATTCTCATCAAATTACGCGGATACAACTGTGTTCTGAAAGTTGCAGGCACAGGATCACACAGTTCTGGTGGTTTTCATGTCTTTAATTCAAATCTCTATCCTATTTCACCTCTCAATTTGCATATTACTCTGCAAGCTGTGGCTGTGCAAGTTCACATACAAACTTTAGTCACAGTCTGAAGCATCTACTTACCGCCTCATGATACCACCATATGTCAGCAAAATCTTGACAAGTTAGTGGATCAGCGTCCAAAGCCCTTTATTGTACTCGGTGACTTCAATAGACATAGTACTTTGTGGGGTTTGGATAGTACAAACACTCGTGGGCGGCAGATCGAGCAGTTCATTTCTGATAACTGCATCTGTTTGCTTAATAATGACGAGCAAACGTACTTTCACGAATCTACACGTACTTTCCACAGTCTAGACCTGTTATATGTTCTCCTGAACTCCTGCCGTTGTTGACTTTTACTGTCGGTTCCGATATGTATAATAGTGACTATTTTCCTATTATTGTCTCCCGTACTGAAAGCGACGGTGCCATTCTTCGTCCTAAGCGTTTCTTATTCCAGAGGGCAGAACTGCAATGCTTTTTCACAATTAGCAGACATCACTGAGACTATGGGCAGACATATCGGAAGCAATACAGCTCTTTGTTGAAACCATCATGTACGCAGCAAATAACAGTATCCCGATGACTTCCCCACGTCTAAGAAAATTTCGTAGACCGTGGTGGAACGAAGCCTGTCACGACATTTTTAAAAAACAGAAAAGATTCTGGAACCTTTTGTGAAGGTACCCAACGACAGAGAACTTCATCGCTTTCAAAAGAGCCAAGGTACTAGCACGGCGCATTCGGCGTCGAAGTCAGACAGAATCGTGGATTAATTTTATTTCCTCCATCACATCCTCTATTTCCAGTAAACTTTTATGGAAAAAGGTAAAGGCTGTTAATGGGATATATCATGAAACTTCTGTTCCTATTTTGAAGACAATAACATTCGGCCCCAATAGATGTGGCTAACATTCTCGGCCAAGCATTCGCACAAGTGTCCCCAATAGATTCTTATAGTCCGACATTTCAGGCAGTTAAGAATCGCACGGAACGGTTGCCTTTGAGGTTTAAATCCCGAACCATCTTTTCATACAACTGTGAATTTAGGATATTTCAACTGGAAATGGACTTGTCTAAAACCAAAGATACCAGTCCCGGGCCAGATGGAATTACTTACAAAATGCTTCGCCATTTGAATAGGACATCGCTTTCCAATCTATTGCTGCTATTTAATAGAATCTGGGCGGAGGAGAAATACCCTTCACAATGGTGTGAAGCTATTGTGATTCCAATATTTAAACCAGGCAAAGAGCCATGTATTCCTCTGAATTATAGACCGATTCCCTTGCAAATTACCTCTGTAAAATGTTTGAACGCATGGTCAATGCTCGTTTCATATACGAATTGGTGAAAAAGGGAAACATTCCTCCTATGCAGAGTGGTTTCCGCAGAAGTCAATCCACTTTTGATAACCTTGTATTATTGGAAACACAAATCAGAAATATCTTTGTGAAAAGGAATCATCTTGTCTCCATATTTTTCGATATAGAAAAAGCATATGACCATGCCATGCATGGTGTCATGGCATACATAATGCACTTTTTAACCTAGGTTATAGGGGTAATTTACCCATATTTTTACAAAACGTTTTAAGACATTGCATTTTTAGTGTTCAATTTGACAATATTTATTCTAATCATATTATTCAAACTGAGGGTGTTCCCCAAGGAAGTTTCCTCAGTGTAACACTTTTTATTGTTCATCTCAGTAAGATTTTGAATCATTTGCCTTCATCTGTTACTGGGACACTTTATGTTGACTATCTGATCTCATGCCAAGGTAGTAATATGAATATAATAGAGCGACAAATGCAAAACTCTGTGGACAAATTGGTGGTTTGGTGTAATAAGAATGGACACAATATCTCACCGGAGAAGAGTCGCTGTGTGCACTTTTGCCGTAAAAAAAACATTCATCAGTATCCTAAATTCAAATAAGAAATGTTTCCATTCCTGTTGTGAAAGAAATACGGTTTTGGGGAGTGATTCTCGACCAAAAGCTCACTTTCCTTCCGCATATTTTACACCAGCAGAAGAAGTGTGAGAAGTCCTTAAACATTTTAAAGGTACTCTCTAGAACATCTTGGGGTGCCGATCGAACCTCCCTTCTTCGCATCTATGAAGCAGTTATTCTTTCCCAAATCGATTACGGGTATATGGTATATGGTTCCGCCCGCACATCTGTTTTGCGGCGACTGGATACCGTTCATCATTCTGCTTTGCGCATTTGCTCTGGTGCATTCCGTACTTCACCAATAAAAAGCCTCTACATTATTTGCCACCAGCTACCCCTTTATATAAGATGTAAGAAACTGTCCGCTCTGTATTATCTCAGAATACAATCTATTCTAAAGCACCCATTAAGAGAAATTTCACTACCAGTTGGTCTGCGTCGCCTCTATAACGCCCATCCTTCTCATATTCTAACATTCTGCGAGAGTCAAAATGCTCCTGCATGACTCGAACCTGAACGATATTCATATTAAACCAGTTGATCATTCATATTAAACCAGTTGTTTGATTTGTAAATGATTAAATTAGCTATGCCGATTTCCATAAAAAGAATTTAAATATACAGCTTTCGAAGGATCAAGATCGATAGCTGCAACGACAATGACCTCTAAGCAACAATTTTTTGCCTTTCCTTTTAAAAGGTGAATAAAGAGGTATTTTGATGGGCCAACTCTGGAACATTCTATACAAAGTTCTCGGTGAAAAAATCCTGGGGCTTTCAGGTTAATACCACATTACTTGATTGACTCCATCTGGGAATTATTTATTATAATAACAAAAGCCAGTCTAGAAGGAAATTGCAGTCGCTTGAAGCTAAAGATTGAGACCAATGTCAGAGGAATGAACATCTCTTTTCCCTTTACAGACTTACATATTCCAGAGGGCAGACTGGGGTACTTTTACTAGGAAAGCAATGATTACCGAGGAAATGGTTACTCCCACTAGTATTACTAATGCGGTCCAAAATGTTATTGACTGCATCATTGGTGCAGCGAATGCTACAATTCCTAAGCGCTCGTCTTTTCCACGAAAATATCACAAACCGTGGTGGAACGAAGCTTGTCGTGTAGCTTATAAGGACCAAAAAAGATTATGGGGGATCTTTCGTGGATACCCTACAACTGAAAACCTCATTGCATTTAAAAAGGCAAGAGCAAATGCGCGCCGTATTCGACGTCGCAGCCAGAGAGCTTCATGGATAAGATACGTTTCCTCAATTACTTCTACTACATCCAGCGCCCAAGTGTGGGGGAATGTTCGGGCGGCCAATGGAATATATACAGAGTTTACTTTTCCTGTATTAAGCGTTGGGTCGTTTTCTTACTCTTCTCCATTGGAAATTGCGAATATAATGGGTTAAACATTTGCTGATGTCTCCAGTTCTACTTCCTGCAATCCAGTTTTTCTCACGAAAAAGAGACGGGCAGAACAATTAAAATTAAAATTCGAAACTCGCGGTTGCCTTTTATACAACTGCGAGTTCTGGATGTGTGAACTAAAGAAGGCTGTCTCTCGGACACGTGATATTAGCCCAGGTGTTGATGGAATAACATACAGAATGCTCCGCCATCTGGATGAATCCTCTCTCTTTCATCTCCTTCATCTCTTTAACAGAATCTGGAGTGAGCAAGTGTTTCCAGATGAGTGGCGAGAGGTGACTGTGATTCCTATCCTGAAGCCAGGGAAAGATCCTATAGATCCTCTAAGCTATAGACCGATTGCTTTGACTAGTTGCTTATGCAAAACATTCGAGCGTATGGTCAATTCACATCTCATGTATGAAATAGAGAAAAACTGTTGTATTTCACCATTTCAAAGCGGATTTCGTCGAGGTCGATCCACAGTTGATAATCTTACTCACCTTGAATCTGAAATACGCAATGCATTTCTCCGCCGAAACCATCTTGTTTCGATATTTTTTGACATTAAAAAGGCCTATGACCATACGTGGCGCTATGGTATTCTTAAAAGTTTATTTGATATGGGGTTTAGGGGTAACCTGCCTCTTTTTATTCAAAATTTCTCAAATTTGTAATTTTCGTGTTCGCATTAACCAAACGTTATCTAATTCTTTTATCCAACAGGAGGGTGTTCCTCAAGGAAGTGTATTGAGTGTCACCCTTTTATCCTTCATTTGAGTCAAATTCTCCAAGTCATACCATCATCTGTCTCTGGCACATTATATGTTGATGACCTACAGATCTCTTGTCAGGGATCTAGTATGGCCTTAATAGAACGACAACTTACAATGAGCTGTTGACAGGCTCATAGACTGGTGCAATGAAAATGGACACACATTCTCCCCTGGAAAGAGCTGTTGTATCCATTTCTGTAGGGAACGAAACCTACATCTAGACCTAGTACCTAGACCCTGTAATTAATATCCGGGGAATCAGAATAGCAGTTGTTGATGAGGTTCGCTTTTTTGGATTGATATTTGATCGTAAACTCACTTTCCTTCCTTATATCCTTTATCTACGGTAGAAGTGTGAGAAATCACTGACTATTTTGAAGGTTCTTTCAACTACATCATGGGGATCAGACCGAACATCTCTTCTTCTCATCTATCAATCTGTGGTACTCTCCCTTATAGAATATGGGTGCGAAGTGTATGGTTCTGCACGCAATAGTGTTCTAAAGCAATTAGATACTGTGCATCATACTGCTGTCAGGATCTGTTCTGGAGCGTTTCGAACTTAGCCTGTGCGCAGCTTATATGTAGTTTGTCACCAACTGCCGCTAAATCTATGGCGCAAAAAGTTGTGCGTCCAATATTTTTTGAGACTGCAATGTCATACTACTCACCCTATGCGGGACATGAATATTCCTGTTGGCACAGGCCGACTATACAATATACTTAACTATACTATACAATGCTCGTCCCTCTAATATCCCTCCTTTTTGCGAGAGGATGAAACAATTACTTTCCAACTCAGATATTTGTAATGTCCCAATCCATCCGATAAATTTTATATTCCTTCCACCTTGGGATATTCCACAAATTTCATTTCATAATCCATTCTCTACTTTTGATAAATCTACAGTTTCACCTTCCATTTTCCAAAAGATTTTTAATTATCACCGACATAAGTTTTCAGATTACACCGCTGCCTTCACGGATGGATCAGAAACTGCTCATAATGTGGGATGTGGTATCGTCTTCTCTGAAAATACTTTAAGTATATGATTGGACAACACTCATTCTGTTTTAACAGCCGAATTGATGGCAATTTTGTTTGCCCTAGAAAAAATTTCCACTCTTCAGGGACAAAAATTTTGTATTTATTCCGATAGTATGAGCGCTCTTGAAGCTCTTGGCCATCATCATAATATGACGCATCCAATAGTTATTGATAGTTAATGTCTTCTACGAACTCTACAATCTAAAAGCTTTGACATAATATTTTGCTGGCTACCTAGCCACGTTGGCATAAATGGAAATGAGAAAGCAGATGTTGCAGCTAGGGAAGCATCCTTATATCTCCAACGACCACTTCCCTATCTTGATGCGAAGAAGTATCTTTCTCATCATATTCATTCATTATGGCAAGAATCGTGAGACCTCCAAATATCTAATAAGTTGCATTTCATTAAATCACGCATTACATTATGGCCAATTGTCCCAGTGAGAGAACTTGTTGTCAAACTGACACGACTTCGCAATGGGCACACACGTTTCACCCCTAAACACCTTTTGTTAGGTGTACGTTGTCCAACTTGCATTTCATGTCAAGTCGATTTTACCATCATTCATATTTTAACCGAATGCCCTGGTTTTAATAGCCACCGGCTTCATCATTTCGGAACATTGTACTTGAACATCCGTAACTTGGTAGGAGAACATCCTCACATTTTTAAATTTTTAAAAGAAATTGGGTTTTTACATCTTATCTAATTTTATAATTCTTTAGTATACTTTCTGAAAATTTATATTTTTATAATAATTGATATTTTTATTAACAAAAATTTTAACATCTAGATTAAAATTATTTAAACTTTTTATCTCATTTGACCATATGCTTGGCGAAGTATAGCCTAACCTGGCTCTTGCACGATAAATGTTATGACTGAAGACTTTCTGACTTATAAAAAACACTTTTTATTTAACATCAGGAAAAACGGAACTATCAGCTACATAAATATGGATGGAATTCTAAATTTTTCTTTGTTGCCAGTTCCTTTAACTCAATAACAATTTAATTAATTAGAAAGGGCAACAGGAAGTGGGAAATACAAGATGAGTGGCAACATTCTCCCACCTTTTGTATTGCATGCAAACACTTTAAAGCAATACAAAACACAAGCAAAATTATAACACATTTAGATAAAAAAAATAAACAATCGCATACATGAGATTATAAAAGTAAAGATTAGACCAGTTCACAAATTCAGTCTTTTTACAGGAATTAATGGACGGCCATATCGAGATTTCTTTCCTTCTTCGAGAACATCAACTGCAGTAGGGCTCGGGTTTTGTGCAGAAAATTCAATTCCTTGGTGGTCCTTGCTGATATGATCACTAGCACTAAGCTCCAGAGGATAAATTCGTTGAAGCGGTCGTATGATTTCACCACTGGCTAGGCGCAACTTGGCCACACGTTCCACACCGTCCTTCCCAGGAAACAATTCGATCACTTGAGCCAAAGGCCAATTCATTCGGTTTGGGTTCTTTGATTCAACTATGACAATTTCTCCCGGAGAAATCATCTTTCTTCTTGAAGCTACTTTAGGACTTCTTACTAACTCTCCTAGGTATTCTTTGTAGAAACGTTTGCGTAAATTTGATCGTAGGGTATGAAGGTAACGCACCCTTTTCAATATATGCTGAGAATCAATCAGATCCAAATCAAATGTTTCTCTTTCTTTTATATCTTGGATGAAATGAGCTGGTGTTAGTGGTTTAAGCTCTTTGGGATCGTCTGACATATAGGTTAGTGGTCGCCCATTTATTGTAGCCTCACAATCGTAGAGTAAAGTCAACATTTCTTCATATGTTACGCAAGCTTTGCCCAAACATTTTCGGAGAAGTTCTTTAATACTGCGGACCATCCTTTCCCAAAATCCACCATACCATGGGGCGGAAGGGGGGCTAAACATCCATTTTATTTTCATTAAAGAACACTCAGTTTGAATGAAGTCCCAATCCAAAGATTTCAAGGCATTTGCTGCTCCCACAAAGTTCGTACCATTATCTGTGTATAACGTTGAACCTCTTCCTCTTCTAGCCCAGAATCTTCTCAAAGCTTGCATAAACGATTCGGTAGAGAGAGATGAAACTAGTTCCAGATGGACTGCTCGATATACCGCACACGTGAATAGAACTATCCACGCTTTGCTTCCACCACGTAAGGAAAGCGGACCGGCCAGATCCGCGCCAGTTATTTGAAAGGCTGCAACTCTGTGTATTCTGTCCGGAGGTAAAGGAGCTGGATCTGGATTAACTTTCCCAGCTGTTAGCCTTTTGCATTTTATGCACTGTCGTAAAATTGCTCTTATAACTCTCCGACCCTTGGGAATCCAGAATTTATCTCTTAAATGAGCTAAGGTCGTTAATACCCCAGCATGCATTACGGATCTATGAATATGCAAAACCAGTCTTTCCAGAAGAGGGTGGTCTGGTAGAACTGTTGAATGCGTAAAGTCCTCTGGATCTTGACTGAGAATTAGTCTTGTTTGAACTTTCAGTATGCCATTTTCTTCGAAAAACTGTATAGTATCCCTATGCTTTTCACGTATTTCAGAGGGCCATTCTGACTGCATGATTTTTATCAGAGTCTCTTCTGCCTTTTCAATCTCTTCACATGAAAGGGAATTGACTAACTTAGGAGAGTTTTTCTTAATATTGTTGCAGAATCTGAGAACATAAGCTGTCATTCTTAGAAACTTTGTATAGCTTGAAAAGTACAGGAATCTATCTCCAAATCTCTCTTCGTTTCCTGTGATTAAATTTGTCACAACTGTCTTACGCCGCTCTAGAAAGGCTTCGTCCGGAATCTCTGGTACCTCAGAACATGGCCAAGATTCTTCGACTTTATACAGCCAACTTGGACCCTCCCACCATTGGCTTTGCAGGAGGTCCGACCAATCGCAGCATCGTGTAGCCAGATCAGCAGGGTTCACCTCTCCAGGTACATGTCTCCAGTCATCTAAATTGGTTAAATCCCTGATCTCCTTTACTCTATTTCCCACGAATGTGTTCCACGGCTCTTTTTTCTTAATCCAACTTAAAACTACTATTGAATCGGTCCAAAAGTAGATTTTAGAAACTGTTGGCAGGATAGAATGTACAGTTTCTGCTAATCGAGCACCTAACGCTGCTCCCAACAATTCAAGTCGTGGGATTGTGGATTTTTTCATTGGAGCAAGTCGAGCTTTAGCTGCTATGAGCTTGACTGTAACTTGACCTTGTAATTCACTTCGTACAAAAGCGCATGTGGTGTAAGCGTAGGCAGAAGCATCTGTGAAGATGTGCAGTGAGAAATCATCATATTTTTCAGGAAACAATCTTCGAGGTATTGTACATTTAGGTATCAGATGCATGGTTTTCTCCCATTGTCTGTATTTATGCTCAAGTTCTGAGGTTAACACTTCGTCCCAGCCTACTTTTCCTCTCCAAGCTTCTTGCATAAGCAACTTTGGTAACAATAAAGCCGGAGTAGTAAAGCCAATCGGGTCGTAAATGCTGTTGATTACAGATAGAAGTACCCTTTTTGTAACTGGTTTATCTTGGGTACAATCTAAATTTGATGGTAACTTGCAAGAAAGTTCGTCTCTGATCACATCCCAAATCAGACCAAGTACCATTTGTGCATTTTGATCTTCCTTAGAGTCATTAGAAGCCCAACAGCGCAATTCAAAAGCACATTCTTTCATTATTTCTATGGATTGAGATTTCAGTTGTTCCAATTCTTTAGCGTCGTTAACACTCGTCACCAAATTGTCCACGTAGAATCCTTCCCGTAAATGACCAATTGTCTTCCTGAGGCTCTCTGCCTGGAATTTTTCTCGTTCTAGGTAGTAACTTATAGTGGCATTTAGCAGAAAAGGGCTAGAGGAAACACCGAAGACTACTCGACAATGACGATAAATTCTTATTTTTGAGCATTCAGCGTTCTCCCCCCATAAAAATCTTAGGGCATCTCTGTCTACAGGTCTCAAACGTATTTGTAGAAATGCTTGTTTTATATCTGCAATTACACCTATGGCACCAGAACGAAATCTCAACAGTAGAGGCGGTATTTTTTGTATAAGACTTGGTCCCACACTTAAACATTCATTCAAGGAGGCAAATCCCGGTTTCTTGAATGAAGCGTCGAATACTGGGCGAACCTTTGTGGTATTGCTTGAGGGCTTAATGACGGGTCTATGAGGAAGGTAATGGGCTTCCTTGGCTATTTCATCCATTGGAACAGCTTCTATAATGCCTTCTGATTCCCACTGTTTGAATACGTTATCGTAGGCTTCAAAGTAATTTTTGTTTATCAAACGCTTAGTTGCTGTACGAAGTCTGGATTCTGCTGCATCGCATTTATTATATAGAGCAGGATGTCCGGCTAACCATGGTAAAGCTACTTCATATCTTTGATCTTCACAGATCCTAATTGTTTCCTTAAAATGAGTCACTGTTTCTTCTTCAAGGAGGCTTTCATTTTTCTTCTCTATTGGATCTGTGATACCCAAAACTTCTAAGTCCCACATTTTAGGCATCTCCATATTTTGAAAGCTTAATGTGACTAGGTTAACAATTTGCTTTTTCTTTCCCAGTCCTAGAATTGTCCAACCCAACAAGGTCTCAACTGCAGATACTCCTGAAGATAATACCTCTATTCTCCCAGTCAAAATGCTTCCGAGTATATCAGCTCCCAGCAGAACTCGTATGGGTGGTGAATCTCTTCCGACATCTGTTAGTTTTATTCCTCGGGAAGCAAGCTCAGAAAGCAATTTACTATCATGGATTCTTGGCAAGGCTGAGCATATCCTTGGTTGCTCGAGAAGAGACAATGGAGTTGAATATTTACGATTTAAGCTTTCTACGTTTACGATGTATCTTTTATGCTCAGAAGCAGGAGAAATTACTCCTCCAAACAATCCTTGAGAAAATATTTCTCTTCCAGAGGGAGAAAGGTTTAGTTCTGCAGCTAAATTCTTTTCGATATAAGATCGTTGTGATCCATCGTCCAACAATGCTCGAACACAGAATTCCTTATCTTTATTTCGTAGTTTGATCATGATGGTTTTAAGATATATTTCGTGTTCAGAGGGAAGATTTGTTAGCAATGTTTCTGTAGATTTCTTCTCATCATCGGTCGTACTGTTCTTAGACGAAACATTTTCTTTTCCCTTGTGTAGTTCTGGACATAGTAATACATAATGTCTCCGTTGGCAAATTAAACATCTCACATTACTGTGACACTTTCTTGCAATGTGTCCAGGCTTGAGGCAAACGAGACAGCATCTTTTCCTTATAACGTGTGATTTTCTGTCTTCGTAACTCATCTCTGATAATTTTTGACAGTCTTTACTGAGATGAGGGCGGTTGCAGAAAATACAACTAAGTTTTGCTTCAGATGTGCTTGAAATTAACGAAGCCGCGGTGGGTTCATCTTTGTGTACCGATTTCTGACAATCTTTTCGTATACCACCATTTCCCTTATCTTTGCTGAATCCATCATGAGCTAAGCGGATCATTTCTTCTGATTCGACTTCATGGCGTAAAAAGCACATAAGTTTTTACCGGGATCTCTGACTAGTAGCGTCATCTGTATTTTCTGAAATTCTACTCCTTTCCCATGCTCGCAAAACATTTTCTGGCAAACATGACTCAACCAATGGCTCTAGAAAGTCAGCAAATTTTTCTTTTGTGCGCCCTAAGCTTTCCAATGCTCTTAATTTTGTCTCTAGTAAATCGTAGAGGGTGGCTAAATCAGGGGCATTCTTACCGGCCGTGGCATTTTTCAGAACCAGTGAAAGGAGATCGCGAACATATATTTGCACTAGGAGATCGTCCCGGCCAAATCTTAATTTTAGCTGTTGGACGGCTTTCGGATAATTTTCAGCGGTTATTGGGAAACTGGATATTAATCTAGCAGCTCTTGAATCAGGCACCATAGACTGGTATAAATACTGGAATTTGTCTATGGCAGTCAGTTCTTCTGAGTCATGTATTTTTGAAAAAATGCTCCAAAATGTTAAATATTCTTTAGGATCACCCGAAAACATTTTTAATTCAAATTTAGGTAAATTTAATTTTACTGAATCACGCTCGACAGAACTTGACAAAGATCCAGAATCTTTATTTAATAGCGTTTCTATCTTTGATTTAATCTCAAGAAAAGTATCTCTATATTCCTCTGCCGCCTCAAAATCGGCTTCGTATTCATTAACAGTCTCAGTATTTTCTAAAAGTAATGACGAAATATTATTTTGAATCTCATCTAAACGTAAAAATTTATCTTGTAACTGAGCATTCAACACGTACAGCTTATCGCCATCCTTGGCGTCTACTTTCGTCGCCAAACATTGCTTCAACTTATTCACGGTAGCCGTAAACGAAGCTCTTAACGATTTTCGTTTTGTTTTCAAAGCATCCATATTTATAAATGCACTAAAATAGTAACTTAAAATGATTCGTAATAGATTCTTAATTTCTGTTTATACTGAAGCAATGAAAGTGATTATATTTTCTTAAACTTAAATCACTTTGATCATCATAAACAGCATATCGTATACTTAAGCAGAAATTTAAATCATTCGTACCTGTACATCTTTTTAATTTCAAGTTCTTCAAATGCAGAGTACAAACTCGATCCTGTCGCGGACGCCAATTTTGTTATGACTGAAGACTTTCTGACTTATAAAAAACACTTTTTATTTAACATCAGGAAAAAACGGAACTATCAGCTACATAAATATGGATGGAATTCTAAATTTTTCTTCGTTGCCAGTTCCTTTAACTCAATAACAATTTAATTAATTAGAAAGGGCAACAGGAAGTGGGAAATACAAGATGAGTGGCAACAATAAACATCAAACTCGAACTCAAACTCCAACTCAAAACTCTATTTTCCCTTTAGTAATGAAATCTCAATGGCATTATTTAATTTTTTCACATTTGCCTGGTTTCATTATAAAGTTTAAGGGAATCAGTATTGCGTATCAAAACAATAACAGAACAAATTTTCAATTGCAGGTGATGTGGTGGCATTACAAGAGGATTTAGAAAGTTTGAATAATTTATGGGGAAAATCATTACATTATTATTGTAGACCACTGAATCAACAGATCTGCATTCGGTGGCGGGGTCAGTTATCACTCTATATTCAACTCTATATTCACGCGACTATTCAACTCATACATAGTAGCATTTTCGGTTGCAAGAATGGTTCTTTCCCAAAACCAGTCGTTATTTTTGGAATTTCCACCTATGCCTGGATAAATTTTGTTTATCAGCTTTTGAATCGTTTCGACTAGAGCTCAAAAATAATCTGTAAAACTAATTTCCTCGTTTAATTCATTTAGAAATGTGCTTTTACCGATTTCTTGAATTTTATGTGCAAAATATCTCATTTCTGAAGAACTTCATCTCAATTAGATTTCAATGTAAATCACTTCATAAAGTTCCGAAAAGTACTGAGCCCATCAGCCTTAACTGAATTTGTTATAACGGCTGAAGTTTGTCTGAAATCCTCAGCAAGAGTAAAAGAAATCCTCACAGCTCTCGCACAATTAACAATAACGTAAGAGATATGGACTCTTCAGCAATTTAATAGATGAAATGAAGTAACGAGTCGAAACTTTTATATAATAAAAAAGCGTTGAAAAAGTAAGTAAAATATCTTGTGAAAGAAACTCAGAATTGATATTTTCCGAATACGAATATTCCTCTGATTGAATTCCTGTGACAGTACTAAAATAGATACAGAAAAGTAATCTCGCCTTTGAAAATGTCTGCGAAAGTTCATGAATAAGTTCATTAGTCAAAAAGGAAGATTTTTTAAGTAATTCTCCTACAAATTAGGATATTAATAAATTAATTCAATAAAACCGATGCTTTGATTTAAAACAATGTGAAAAGTAAACCTGAACTAACAAAGTGCTGTGATAATTAATGTGAAAGAGATCATTTCAGAAAGCAATGCCGGTCGATGGATTTAAGATTAAAAATGAGGAGTTTAGAAAGACAATTCACAGGACACCAGAGCTTTTTAAAAAACGGAGGAACAATACAGATTGGATCTTATCAATGGATGCGAACTTTTTCTGAAACCTCTTTCCAAAAAGAAAAATTAACATATTCGGCAATCGGTTAAATTTTAAAGAGAATATTTGAGTTAGGCGATGTTTCAAGGGTGATAGGTTGCATTAAAGATTTCCATGACAAAGTCACTAACAGTATTAGCCTCTAGCTTACGGCCAGTACAACTGTTGTACCATTTTTTTTTTTTTTACCTTTCCTTACGGCTCGGTACAACTGCTGTACCAGCAACGAGTTTGAATTTCGTTTCCCCCGCTTGAACTTTCCAGCTGAACCCTAATTTTCCTCGTAAAATCCCTTCCCTTTTGTGTCGCACCCCTTAGGGTCAGGAGATTTCGTCCAGCAGTTGCTGTATTCATTGTTGGCGCTAGTAAGTCTTATGAACCCTGCTTTCGTGGCATGTTTTTTAAGTAACATTCCTAAGAGTTTGTATAATTTCATTTGTGGGAAATACTCGTTGCAAACTTTCGTCTTTTCCCCTGTTTCTTATATTTTTTTTTAACTTTATAAATTCCTTAATATTTTAACTTAATATAATTTTGCAACTTTATAATAATATATGCTTATAGTTGGGCCCATCTATTTGTCTAAATATTTGAACCAAGAATTTACTTGAAAGAATTTACTAATCATTTGAAATAGAAGAATTACTTGAAGTTTCATTTCTGACGGAATGGTATTATGAAGGTAATCGGCCTAGTAATCGGCCCTAGACAAATTGTTACTTTTTCGCTCCCATTAGTCACAATTGATGCAGAAAAACTAAATAAAACCTCGGGTTTTTTTTTTTTTTTTTTTTTTTTGCGTTTTTTACACTCTGTCATTATATTTTATATTGAAAAGTGACAAAATATTTTGTTTTGCCGTCATGCTTACATCCTCCCTTACTGAAGCCTTGGGCATATATACTTCCCAGTCACTAATGTATTAGTCTAAAACAGTATTAAAAAGACCTACAATTTTTTTCATCTTTAAGTTTTAATTCTTGAACTGAATATATTCCTGCTAAAAATACATTTTAATTTTGATTTTTAAGTAAGGTGTCGGTTTCACCATTTTTTTTTTATAATTTATGAAATGGATTGATTTAATAATTTATAATTAATCATTCATTAAAAGTTATAAGTCTAATTTTAAAATGTTGAAGGAGGTTCTTAAAATCTATCAAAAATAATAATTAGTACCTTTTCTATATCAGAAGAGAAATATTAAAATCTTTATACCTTCATTTCAATCTACTGAGAAGTTACTGGACACTTAAATTATTCCAGAAATATTTGTATTGAAAAAAATAAAGTAGCTGCATAAAAAAGTCAGGAATTCTAAATTTAATTTGAAGCATTTCTGAAAGATAATCTAAATCATCTGCTTATAAAACTTGCATTTAATAACGAATGCTGATCATTTAGAATACTAGATATATTGTTTTAAGTTTTTTTTTAAGTTTTTTGCTAACTTCTTTTCAGCGTAATATTATCGCAATGTAATCTTATGTATCGAATTCTTAGTAAACCGTATCTTATCTTATTTTTTAAAAATTAATTGTCTTAAATCTGGTGATTACCTACGTGTTAGTAAATTTTTCTGCAGAAAAATAATTTTTTTATAATGAAGTTATTTATTGTCAGCAAAATTGGGCATAGTTTTCACAAATACAACACTGTAATGAGTAATTAAAATTCTCAGCAGAAAAAATCCCTATAAATTGTAAAAATCGACAATAGAAAAGGAAAACGTTACTATAAGTAATTATATTAAAAACCGCTCGAACTATATTAGGAATAAAAATTAAATTCGATTTCTGTGAGCGCAATATATTAACTAAAACATTCAAAGATATTTTAATCTACAAAACTGCAGATGATTGTTATCTGTGTTATGCACAAAGAAATGGGAATATTTTTAAAAAGGAAATATAAACAATTAGGATCTTTATGCATGATATGTAAATCGTCACATTTTATCAAAATTCATGAGTTAGAAGAATAACAAAATAAAATTCACAATGATGTGTTCAAGCTTTATAAGAATTAAATATATAGCTTATTAATGTTTAAGAAATTTATTTAAATACAAATATGATTGAAAAATTGACAATATTTTGTTTAATGTGCTAAATAACAATACAGCAGTTATCCTATTTACAATTTATTTAATGTCATAATATTTAATTCAATACTTTCTCCTACAGAATTAGTAAACTAATGTTTCAGAAAAAAACTGCGATAAAAAGCTTTTTTCTAGGGTTCAGAAGTGGTGAAACCGCAAAAAAGCAACGTGGTTACGACGGAGAGGACAGAAAGCCCATTACCACTAAGGGAGGTCGAAATCGGAAAGGCTATTTCCAACAGTCGCCTTTAAAAGAAGGGGGAAAGCATCTTCTGGCCTTTCTCCTTGAATGCCCGCATTCAAAGTAACTTTTCTGAAGCTTAAGAGTGCCATATACAGAAAAAGAAACCCGATATTAACGAAAGCAACCCCTATCGAGGGGGGGGGGGGGTGATAAGGCGGTGACCAAATGACCAAACTAAAGACGGAAGAGGCTTTAAAAGTTTGATTGACAAGCCGAAAATCCCCCGAAAAGAAAATAATTCCTAGTCCCCAGGAGATATTGCTGTGTGGGAGTGTGACATTCAGAAGGGCAACCGACCCACCGAACTGGCCCCAATAAAACCTCACTCTTTGAAGAGGTCTTTCAAAAATCGACACTATCTTTGTACGTCACGAGAGGAGTTTGGTGGGGTTAATGAACCACACAAACTTGTTTGGAAAAGATACTCTTTGAGTGAGATATTTTAGATTTTCTCTGCTTGCACAGAAAATCGTACCGAGACACAACCCCCGATAAACAAGGCCTGAATACTTACGTCACAGAAAGTAATGACGTCGCCCCGAGAGGTTACACGAGTGGGTGCGAATTGGGGGACCGAGGGAGAAATTTCACCCTCTTCAAGTTTATTGATAAGAAACGAACTCTTTTCCTCCCACGCCATGTTTTATCCAGTGACCCTCCTGTGTTTGAGTAGACAGGAAGCGCCATTTCTTATTTGCAAGAAAAATCATTTGAATTACTAAAAATAAGGAATAGAAATGCCTTTGATCTGCTGTGTTCCAAACTGTAATGGAAATTACATTAATGGCCCAAGAGTAAGTGTTTTTGCCTTTCCTAAAGATGAAGAGCTTAAAAAGAAATGGTTAAGTGCCATACATCGTGAAGGATTTTATCCGACGCAGCACAGTAGGGTAAGCTTATTTAATTATTTTAAACTAATGCTTAATGTTTCTAAATGAAAAATATTTATTCTCACATTAGAAATTTAACATCTCAGTAATATCCATTATTCGTGATTTTAATCAAGTGCATTATGAAAAGAATTATTTCATAAAATGCTGTAATGTAGGCAGTATTATTGTCAATAATAATTATAATATTTGCCGTAATTATGTTTACATCCTTTTTTTACTATTATATCTATAATTACGTTTATATAGTTAGATTTTATTATATAACATAACGATAAAAGCATGAGAGTAAACAATAATAATTATATATTGTTTTATGTTGTATATTTGTTACTGTATTTAAATTAAACATTAAAGGAAGTCGATATTTACGAATAATTTCCTTTACTGTAGGTCTGTGAATTACATTTTTTTTAAAAAAAATGATATTGAAAGAGAAACTAGTTATTTGATTCGAAGTCAGGAAAATTATTAAGTGCCCCTCTTAAATATCCGAGACTAGTGATTGGAGCAATTCCATCTCAGATGCCAAATTGTGCCGCTTACATGTCATCTTCAACATTTCATAGGGAAAATCCAGAAATAAAAAAGATGAAATGGGAGCAACAATATATAGAGAAAGCTCTCCAGGAAAGCATAACAGAAAAAAAGAAATACGATGAGACAAGAGAATTTAAAAATTTGGAAGAACTAAAGTAGCGCATTTCTCTAGTAAATTTGAAAAATTTCTGGTATATCATTAATCCTTAAAGCAGTTTTCCCGTGCAGTGTACGTGCTACCCGAAATTGGCCTCATCTGGTTTGCCCGTAAAAGGATTTGCCCGCATTTTTCATTATTGAAAGAGACTGTTTAGTATTATTATTTTTCAACAGATGGCGTGGCTTGTCCATTTAAATGAAATGCTTTTTATCCGGGTTTTTCTATGTAGCGGATAAAGTATGGTACTTAATTATATGCAATAAAAAAATATGCCTTTTTTGGAAGCATTTCTGGTGAAATAATTGACAGCTTAAAGGGTTAATAAAGAAAACAAAATTTTATTCGTGAATATTGAATTAAGTTCTGGTCCTGAAATTGCATTGTCTGTTGTAATAAATGATTTATTAGAGGTGTCAGCTTTTGTTGGAAAAACAAGCTTGTTAAATATTCCAAACATTTGTTCTTTACCTATAAAAATCAATAACATCAACACTTTAAATGAAATATTAGAGCATCTGGCAGAAATGAAGACAAATAATTCATTGCTGAATTCTGATATTGTTTTCCAGATTCATAGTTTCATGGATAATTTAAATATGACCTGTAGTGATCGTAGCGCCATCTTGCATTCATGTTATTCTAAAGCGCTACCTATCTACTTTCCCTAATACAATCTATGTTAATACTTCGCCCGGGGAATCCCCGTTCTATGTATACGTGCGCAAGCGGTGATATTATGATAGTTGTTAGTGAAATAAAGAGTTTATTTTTCTGATAGCGATGAAGTGCTTTAAACAGCACTCTACATAACACCACCACAGACCCAAGAAAATTTAACCAGTGTTATAACATTTATTAAAGAGCAATCTGCCTTGATTATTCAAAATGAGCACAGTAAAAGGTACTCCACTGAAATGATGATATTCTGCTTATTATTTTATTCAATGGCTCCACATGCATATAAATTTGTCAGAAAGTCTGGCTATATTTTGTTACCTCATTCTGTAACTTTGAGAAATATATGCATACCTATCAATACTTGCCCTCAGTCAGAGCAGAACGAATTGCATTTCTTAAGATACTTAAGCAGAAATTACAATTCATAGCATCTGCAGATAAAAATGATTCTTCAAATAGATGAGATGCACATCAAACCCTACATTGATTACAAAGGGGGAAATATATCAGGTTTCAGTTACAATTCAGAAAATGCCACCCCAAGTGTTGTGACGGAGCTTTTAAGTAAAGTCTGCTATCTGATATGTTATAAAATATTCAGATGATAGACATATATATATTTCATTTTAAGATAATTCAATATAATTGTTTATAATGTACGAAATTACTTTAGATACATTTGTTTTCTTTGAGTTATTTTAGTATTTGCCTTCAAAAAGGTAGCAAAATATATGTAGGAACTTAAATACAAAAGTATTAAATATTTATACCTGGTATTTATAATGCTTTCATATTAATTTGTATTTTTGAATCTGTGTGTAATCTTGTTGTTTATTTCTCTTTTTCAGTATTTCAATTAATAATTTTTAAAAGCTTTGGTTGAGAAACTAGCAGCTATTATTTGCCTGGATTCAAGGTGTTCTTAAAAGTATGTTTTTTGAATGTCTTTCTGATATCCTTTATAACTCAACTTTTTAAAAATGGAAGTATTTTGATAGTATTTTTCATTTACAAATATTTAGTATCTTTTCAAAATATTAATAATGAAATGAAAAAGGGAGTGTGTAAAGTGTTGCATAAAATCTAAGAAGTTTGGAATATATTGAAGCAGTTACTTTGCTTTTTGCTGCCGTACACAAAAATATTTTCTAGATAGTATATATATATATATGCCCAATTTGTTAATTAGTCTTGGTAATAACTCTCGTGCTTTGAATTTTTATTTGCTTTCCTCCATGCAAAAATTCTGAAATACTATTTTTTGCGATTTGCATAATATAGGAAAATGAATTTCAGAAAAGCTATTTCAATTATGAATGCAAACTGTTGAAAATGTGAAATTGGAGCAAATGACAGAATTATTTTTAAGGAGATATATATTCGGAGTGTGGCCTCTGATTTTCAGAAGCATCACCGGTTTTCATTTTGAAATAATTTTCTCGCATTAAAGTACTGCTGACCAATTGGAAGAAAATTTGAAATGTTTTTATCATTATTTTTCAAATATGATAAAAATAGCAACATATTTTTAAAGTTTATTGATGACTAAATTAATCATTAACATTTGCTGTCTTCAGCAATTATTTCAATGCTATTAATATTATTTTGACCAATTTTGATGAAATGCACCTTATTAAAACAAGGAAAAAGAAGTAAATAAATCTCTATAAATATCTTGGAATCATATATTTTTTAGATTTAATATTTACACATATCTATTAACAAAAAATTCTAATTTTAGAGATTATGTTTTAGTAATTAATGTAAAATTAGCAACTCGGATAATTTAACTTTACTGTTTAATAATGAATGTATTTTTAATTTTCTATTACTAGGAGAAATGAATAACTATACAGCAAGAGAGCTGAAATCGCATAGGATTAACAAAGAGGGAAAAGATCGCAACATGATCCTTAGTGAGTGATGCAAGCAAGGATTAAACTCCTAATGTGTAAATAATTTTTTATTTTTTATGATATTTTTATATGAGCATGTTTATCAATTTTATTTTAAATGCAATTCAAATCCATCTGCTAAAAGTCAGTCCCATCTTTTTTGAGAAAATATATTGAAATTTTATAGAATAGTGTGAATCCATTTTGTAACTTTGATTAAAATGAGTTTATGTGTTTGTTTTGTATATCGTAGACAAAGAATTGGTGTATAACATTAGTATGAGTATGTAACAAATGCGTTAGGTTTTATTATACAGAATTAAAATGTTGTAGAATTCCTTTTTAAATTCATTTAATATATATATAAAAACAATGACATATGCCTTATTTCATTAATAGTATATTCAATGTTATGAAGCTTAATATTTCGATGCTAGCTTTTTTACTTACATAAGAATATTTGAATTTTTAAACTTTTTAATGCTTCTTGTGTTTTATTCACAAAAATTAATCTTTATATTATCATAAGCTATTCAATTTTAGTATTAATTATATTTTTATTGTATTTAAATATTAAAAAGATAATTCAGATAATAAATATTTTTTCTTTTTTGCTATACATATTATTTTTAATGATTGTAAAAGTGTATTTTTTTTTCGTTAGAAGAATTAATTAAGGGTTAATTAAGGAAGAGTTGAGAGTTAATTAAGGAAGAATCTTATTGAAGAAATGAAGTTAGTAAAAATTGAATTGTCTCTTTCTCCCCCTCTCTTTTTTAAGTTGTTATTCAATTAATATAAATAAAAGCCAAACTTCAGAAACATATGTTACAAAATATTGAAATAATTGTGTAATATTTCTTAATATTCTTTTAAGAGCTGGTTTGAATGCAAATTTTGTGACAATTGTAGGTCATCAATTTTTTTTTTAATTAATAAATGTTGTGAAAATGTTTCCTTTTCTAGTGGCATAAATTAGTTTATCTTGTCTGTAATAATGTCATTTTACAAATACTTAATAACCATATTTGGTTTCCATTCACAAATGAAGAAAGTATTTATGGAGTCTTCAAATTTCAATTCATTTATGGCAAATGAAATTTCTGAAACATTTATAGAGCATAAAAAATGTCTTCATTAAAAATTGGTATAATTTTATTATTAGTGCCTCGTACAAAATCCCATATTGTAGTAATGATTGTTAGTGCTAACAGAATAATAATGCAGAAGTATTTGGACAATCAATGTTGTGCTCATGTGCTAGTACCTATAGCTTCTGTTTTTAAAAATAAGAAGTAAAGACTTTATTATTCTATTTTTATAAAAGCATTGCAAAATATTTCAGTTTGTTTTGTGACCTTTAATTAAATGATTTTTAATATGGTACCCATTTTAAAATATATTTTGAAATGCACAAAAGAAAGAAATTGCTATATTTCATTTAAAATGATAAATGTAAAAGAATGCTGTGCAGTTTTGTTTTATTCAATATCGAGTACTGTATAATATTTTGAAATACCAATTTTTTGTACATTAAAAAGAAATAGTTTCACAAACAATTTTTATATTATATAACTATATATTTTAAGAATTTTTATTTAAATTGTATTTGAATATTCAGTAAACTTCTCAATTTTTAATAATAGTAATAATATAATTATTTTTGGGGGGGCGGCAGATTTAATTTTACTTGACAGTTATTTTAAGTGTTTTTAGCATAATTTAATGTAAATTTGCTAATATTACTTATTGCTTTAATTAAGTTGAACATTAAAGGCCTTGTTAAGTTAAATCTGCCAGTGTACTAAAATATAACTTTCTATTTGAATTATTCTTCCCTCTCAATTTCACTACCAGTAGCACTATTTGTAACAAATCAGTGTTTCACTAAATGAATCATTTAGTTGATAATTAATTTGAATTATCATCAAGAATAAGAAAATTCACAACATTTGAATTACCTTCCTTCAAAAAATGCATGAAAAAATCTATTGATAAATGCTATCTTTATAAATAAACCAAGTTCAGTGAAAGTTTCAAATAATTATAGATACAGAGGTTTATCCCAAAGATTAATTATGACTGATATTGAATCTCTTAATGATTTGATTTTAATCTTTTAATATGGAAGATCCAAAATTTTTCATTGCCCTTATGTGTAAAAGAATTTTTTCAATGCAATTTTTATTGTATGTTAATGATATTTAATTATATATTGTATTTTAGATCAGATATCTTCCAGTCATAGGGGATGTTATGCTTTTTGTTTTTTTGTCTTTGGTAGTTGATCAAGCTAAAATTGGTGAGTTCTTATTTAATATTATTAATTAACTTATGTACTAATATGCTCAAATTTCCATACATACGTGTGAGCTATTCTGAAGTTTCTCTTAATATAATATTGTTTATTGACTGAAAATGAGACATACATTATGATAAAATTGTTCTAAATACTATACTGGGGAAATTGTCTAATCTAAAGGTACTAAATTTGGTAGATAATTACTTCTTTGAGAAAATATTCATTACAAAAGTTTTTATTGAAACTTTATATTTGATTTTTAATTAAGAATAAAACCCCATTTTACAATACTTTCAAATTAAAAAATTATCTTTTTATTTATACCAGCTGTATAATATTTCTATGATTTTCATAAATTTTCAAACATATTCTGAAGTATATTTGACTACAATTCTTATTTGTTTAGTTTCTATATTTAAGATTAACTATGCAATAGTGTTATATATATATTGGCCTGTGATATTAATGATCTAAAGCAATAATATATAATTAATTTTTTTCTGTGTTTACTGCTACTGTATAATTAAATGTGAATATTTAAAAACAATGCAAACACAAGAATCAAGTTTTAGAACACTATCATTCTGCAATGCTCCTACCTCAAGGGCTTGAATATCTTTTAATTTTGTTTCGAAGGTTGTTTTATGTAATGTACCGATGAAAATATTAAGAAATCGGTTTGTAATTTTGAGTTTACAACTTACAGATATTAACTTTTAAGCTATGTCCTAATAGCATAACATTTTTTGTATTTCAATTCTTAGTTGATTTTGAAGAGACATAATCTATTATAAAATTTCATGTAGTTTACAAAGTATAAACAAAGTGTCTTTTTAATTAAAAAGAATGCAAAGTAAAGCAGTTAATGAGATATGTTAAACAAATTTGTCCTATCACAGCATTTGCATTTTTTTTTTGATTATTTAATAGATGTAATATATTAACAAACACATGACATGAGTATGGATGGCTATGACATACATATTTGACAAATATGACATGACAATTGGATACACGAGCCATTGTGAATCTTGAGTTTGAGGAATGTCAAACCTTTTTTAGTGAAATAAATATTATTATTTTCAGGGTATTATTTTTTTATGTGCCTATAAAACTCATATTTTTCATTTATTTTATAAAAAAAAGAGCTGGGTTTTATTAGAAAAAAAATTAATATAAAATATTATTCTTTTCTAAGTCTTCGGAAAAAAAATTCGTCTAGTAGTTTTAAACTAAAGTTTAAAAATAAAAACTTATTTTTTAAAGGGATGACATTTTTCTTGATACAATAACTATGCAATAGTGTTATATATATATTGGCCTGTGATATTAATGATCTAAAGCAAAAGATTGCTCTCTTACTGAGCACCAATTATTTCAATTTTTTAGGGAGCAAACTTTTTAGTTAGATTCTTAAAAAGAATAGTTTACCCATGGCAGAGATGCAGAAAATATGCATATAAATGCAAATCTTATCTTTCTTTAACTGAATTTAAAATGTGAAAGAAAGTTGGTTCTGCTATATTAAGAGTCAAAAAGAGCACCTAAAGATTTTATTATCTCTATTGTTCATGATGAGACTGTAATATCTAGAGCATGGTAAGAATTGAAATTTCTCTTGATGTGCTTCATATATAAAAACATTTTTCAAAAAATATATATTTAGTTTTGAATTTATGGTGTCCATATGAAAAAGTATTTAATAATAGTAAAAAAATCTTTTAATCTTTATTTGTAATAATTTTTACATATGTCTAAAATGTTGATAGACTTTGTGGATAACTTATATACTATGATACTTACTAGTATACTATTGCCAGATATTTGTAATAATTTTTCACATATATGTCTAAAATGTTGATAAACTCTGTGGACAACTAGTATAATTTTATAATGTTACCAGATATTTTAATAATATTTTTGTTATTAAATATATAAGTAAAAATTTTGGATTCAATGTTCATCAGTGCACTATTAAAAATACTATTTTAATATAATAATGTTTATTGCTTAGTATATAATTTGTGCATTGCATAATGAAAATAATAAATAGTTCAAAATATACTTTATAAGACAGATAATTAGATTTAGAGTCACCAAATTGTACGCATATTTGCTTCTTTATTAATAAGTGCACAGTAATAAGGAGCTTTTGAAAATTGTTATTAGAATTTTCTTTAAAAATGAATCAAAATGTACATTTTTTTTCTCAATCATTGTGTATCAAAGGGTATCATTCTGCAGAATCTTCCAGTATTTGTTTTAATCAGAAAATAAGCTTTTTTTAGTGATAATAATTTGATTTCTGTACATTTTTTCACTTTATTTTAATTTTTTTTAAATTTTAAATTACATTTTGCAATTTTTTTTTCATTTTTTTTAAATACAGGAATTATATTCTTGCACATTTGGCAACATTAAATACAATTATTCTATATGAATTCTATGATGTAATTAAAAATAAATTTTAAAATCAATATAATCAAAGCAAGCTTAAATAATTTTCATGCTATATTGTTTGGAACTAGAATTTTAACATTTTTCTTATGATTCAAATTTGGTAATTCATTGATTGATATCATAAACTGATTTTTAAAAATTTATTAAAATGTCAAGAGACAGTGCTGTTCTGAAGATACATCTGGATTTTGCTGATGTAATTGTGTTGTACTGAATTTCTTTTTGTCATCAATTTTACCTATTTCTATTAATTTGTTTTATATTTGTAAAAATAAATTTTGCATCTGATTTCTCTTGAGATAGATTTTTGTTTGTTCGTAAACTTGCCTGATTTCAATTGTCAATTTCTAAGAAGTTTCCTATGTCAGGAATCAGAACTTATGAAATTCTGTAGTTTAGATTTGAGTTTAAACTTAAGACTATTGTGGGACTGAAGGGGCTGCAGCAAGTCATTTAGAAAAACATTATTAGCCTAATGGTTAATTAATTTAAGGGAATTTGTATGATTTAAATTTATTATAATGAATTAAGATAAATTTAACACTATATCAAGTGTGACAGATTGGGTTCATATCTATTGAATAATATTCCTGTAATTATAACAATATTTTTTTAATTAATGAAATTAATAAAACATGCATTTAGCAGCAAAGTGTATATTTTACTTTTTTGTCAACAAAATATAAATAAAAGAATGTCCAAAAACATTACAATTAAAAGTAAAATTTGTGAAATTAATTTATTAAAAACTACTAAAATATAATAAAAATAAATTTTTAATTTGTAAACCTGCTTGGTTTTTATGATTTTTTATTGTTTTAATATCTTTATAATTGTTAATTAGTTAAATGATTTTAATTCCATATTATTGGCACAATTTAATTGTGAATTTTATAACAAATTTGTTTCAAATTTCTATAATACTTTTAAAACTTATATTTAAAAATAACTAAAATTTTAAAAAAATAAGGACTTTTAATATATTAGTAAAACTATGATTTCAAAACGTTTTATGTTGAAGCTCAAGCTTTTTGAAAATGTCTTCATACCAATTTATAAAAGATAAATGATGCCTCAATAGCTGATTTTAATACCATTAGAAATTATTATGCTTCCAGCTGGAAAACTGTTCTAATTAATGTAAAGAATTATTTTGTTTGAGGAAATATAGATACTTCTAAAAAATTATTTTTGTAGTTCCTCAATATAATAAATTATGTTTAGTAAACTATTCTCAAGATAATATTCTCTGGTTTAAATAAAAAAATATTCCACTCTTTTGTGACTAATATTAACTGCATTATAAAACCTTTGACTATAACTATCTTCATTTATTTCAAGTATAATTCAGGTTCAAAACTTAACCTTTTTTTATTTATTTAATTTAAACTATGAAGGAAAATATGAATTTCAAAATATATGGTCCCAGGAAATATTAAAATCTTTACCACTTTATCGAAAAAAAAAAGAATCATGAATTCTTTTCAAATGAAAATTTCATGAATTATTATTTGAAATTCCTTCATGTAATTTCTGTCATTTGAAATATCTAAAAATTGATCTGTTTTTTTTTTTTAATTTGAAATGCTATCTACTACAAATAACTTATTCTATAGTCATTCATGTTGCCTTAGTCACCAATTGAAGTTTAAAAAATATGTATAAGTATCTGAATAATAGATATCATAGCAAACTCTTTTATAGGATGCCATCTTACATTTCTTTCATTTTTTTTTATTTATTTTTTTCTGATTCCCCCTCCCTCTATTCATAATGCTATATACCATAGATTAAGAGCCACTGGTTCATATGCATTAGGATCTTATAGATTTCCTTCTGACATCTTCTGTACTTTAAACATTTTACATGTATTTTGAAAGATTCTTTGTTGAATCGCAGACATTAACATAATTTTTTGAAAAAAATTGGTCACTGATAATGATTTATGTATTACAATTTTTCCTAAACTGTATTTTTTTTTCCTTTGAAAAATTACTGCAATATTTTATTAACTATGTAAATTATTTAGATAAGGAGACTTAAATATTAATCTCATCAAATTTTTTTTATCATTAGCCAAAATATTTACTCATGATATAATTCATTATTTTGTTTAAGATTTAGCATAGACAAATTTTCATTTCAATCCCAACTTGTATCAAAACTAACATGAAAAATTAAAAAGGCGGAAAAGAATATTTAAAAGCATAAAAAATTAAAAAGACAGAAAAGAATATTAAATCCTTTGTTGCATTTAATATTCTTAAGTAACTATTATTCTTTTGATTATTTGTTAGAGGGAAATGAAATTTTTAGTATCCAATATTGGTAAGCTGTGTGTGCAGTAATTTCATTTTTTTAAGGGATTTATATATCATTACATTTTTATAAAGGATGTATAAATTGTTTATCATTTTAAATGTTGCTAGTGTAAAAATTGAATACTTTTAGATGAAAGAACCTGTTGCATAAAGTAACAACATGTTTTCATTCTTTCTCAGTTCTATAAAAGTCGCTACTATATGAATTTTTTTTGTGTGCTTTTTTTTATTTGTTTGCTTTTTGACGGAAATGCCTTTTGTCTCTTTAATGATGTGATTTTTTCTTTATTATGAAATATGTTCTTGTTTGCATTGTATATATATGTATGAATATATTTATATTTCAGATTCTGAAAAATAGTATCTGAATCATCAATTCCATAACATCTGTAGTTGTACTTGGAATTGCTATTGTGGGAACAGATTGGGAAACAAAGGTAAAATTGTTGATTTATTATTTTTATCTAATGTGCATGCTATTTATTTGTTCTACTGTTTCTTATTGAATATTAAAGACAATTGTAAAATTCAAGTAACCTGTACTTAATGCATCTTTTTTTTAAAGCTGTAGAAAGTATACTTATTATTAAATTTATCTATTTCTACCATCTCTGGTCCATGGTTTACCATTTCTGCTCATAATTATTTTACTGGTCATTTTATTTTAGATATCCATTTAAGCATCATAATGTTTAATATCAATAGATAATGTTTAATATTCTGTGATAATATTGTGGCAGCTCCTAAAACTAAAATTTCATTATATAATATATGAAGCAATCCTAGATACCAAGTTTATCAATGCATCCTTGTTTTATTTATACATTTTTTTTAATATTGGAACTGTTTAAAAATCTCAGGGGAGGGTGCAGCTTGTCCTAAATTGAACTTTGTGATATTCTTTTTCTTTAAATATATGTGAATAAAAAATATATTCATTTATTTACTATGATAAAAAAAAGTCTTTAAAGGTTTAGTTTCAAGTTAAATGCTTTTTATGTCTATTATATAAGATACCTTTCAAAGGAATCCCTCTTATTGAAATTAAACAGATAATAATAACAGAATGGAATCAATAAATGGTTGTTTTATTTCCTATTTGAAATATTTCTTTTTCATTATTAACAAAGAAATATTAGTTATGGGAAAACCGACCTGGTGGAGTTGCAAATGAATCAAATAAATAAGGTTGTGTTGCAGAGATTGATTTTGCAAAAGAAAAGTGCTTAAAAATTAACTAAATCTACATATATTATATATATTATTTACATATATATTATTTTGCTGTGTGTGTTCATTTCACACATACACCAATCCTAGACAAGGATAGGTGCTTTTATTCTATGTGTACTTACAGATAGCTAGCCCTTATTACACAGTTCCAGTCTTAATCGTTAATAAAATTATTTCTTTTAAGACAAGATTCATTATCCTAAAGAACATGAACCATATATGTCTTATATGTAATTTGTATGCACATTTACATTTACACATGTAAAATATATATATATATATAATGATAACTCTTAATTTAACTACTCTTTAATTTCCTTTTTTTTTTAAAAAATCTTAAATTAACACATGCTAACTTCATTCTAAGATTTTCTCTTATTTCCTGAATCAAGTTCCATTTCTTATTTAATTATTGCCAACACACACTCGAAAAATTCCTTTTTGTTTTATCTCTTTGCTCGTGGCGAGAGTAAAGTCCCTGATGCCTACTCGGATGTTTCAAAGATACCTAAGATTCCCTTTTCTAATTCTTTGATTCCATGTGTCAAATGAAGCCATTATCAGAATCTCGTAATATAAACACTAAAGGGAAAAATTATGATACTTTTGCTCTTATCTTCTGGAGCGAACCAAGCATCTCGCCTTTGTCTCCGTTAATCTTTCAGTGATAAAATAAATTGAAGTTTATTTGATAAGTTTCTTTCAGCCATGCAGTTGCTAAAATTATATTATATGTAAAATTTTTCATGTTTGAAAACAATTTTTTTTACTGTTGCAAAGACTTAAATATGTCTATAAATTTATATACAATTTATATATGTCTATATAAATTGTACCAAAGTATTGATTGTGGTTTGAAAATTATATGTAAATTGTTTACCAGTTGCCATACATCTACATAAAGACCCTTTTTAAATTCGAAATGACAGAAAAATGTTTGTAATCGAATATAACCCTCTCGCTGCATATCTCGCAATTTGCACATGCAACATAGAAGTAACAAAATGTGTGCAACTCACGATTCCTGCTGGGATGCATATTTTTGTCTATTTAGCTGTGCAACCAACTCTTTTTCCATTCATGATTTCATTTTGGCTTTGCTGGTTTCGTTCCAATCTGGGTTAACAGATAGCATTAGTTGACCATGGTTCTGTGAAAGCATGTTTTGCGGGCTCTTTTCAAAGCTCAAATACATCTGGCAGGAAATGTTTTGCAATTTTTGAACCTATTTTAATAAAAGAATTACGCAGCTAGAGGGTTAATGAAGAATGATTTATCTATTTACACATTTTACTATCATATGTAAATTAGCCAATTAACTAAATCACAATCAAATTATGAATGGATTTGTTGCAGATTATGGATTAAAATTAATATTTATACTGTATGCTACCCATTGTATTTAATAAGTTTAGTAAGCAATTTTCTTTATCTAATTTATTAATTATTATTTGTGTGATTAAATCTCCACTTTATAAAAATTATTTCTTTATTTATCCTTATTAATTATTACTTAAGTACTAACTAGACTAATCTGTGCATTGTAATATTTTGTTATGTTTGTTTGCTAAAAGTTTTTATTTTTATTTATTATAACTTATGGCTCTAAATGATGATTTGAAGTAAGATATCAACACATTGACTGCTGCACGATTTGAAATAAGATACACTGAATTTCTTACCATGTAATTATATATGCACCCCATGTAATTCAAGGCATTAATTAAATAAAAAAAGGGGGGAATCAGCTTGACTAAATTAAATTAGAGCTCTTATGGTGAATTTTAGTTTTCTATATTGTCACATTTGTATGATGCAACTAGAGTGGATAAAAAAAGAGTTTCTTTATGCAGCTAGGATCATTAATAAATACTTCATTTATCTGTCACACAAAACCCATTATAAAGAAAATGAAAATTAAGAAATTGATCTAACAAATCTGCATGCATTAATCATGAATATTGTAGAGAATATAAAAAATTAATTAAATAATAAATTTAAGGAAACAAAATTTATTACAATATTTTTTAAAAAAAAAACCTTAAAATTACAAGGCCAGTCATCTAGCCTTTTAATATAAGGGCTTAGGATCATGAAACTAAATTTAAAATTTGAAACTCTTGTTTCTGTTAATTTCAAAATTTTAGAACCTGGAAAGACTGATTTATCTGTTTTCTCAATTTGTTGTCTCTTATTTATAAAGTATTTTAGAATATTTCATCAATACTTATATTATCTTGAATTTCAATATCTTATTTTGAAAAGCATTAATTTTATTTTTGGAACTCGATTTAATTCCTTTCAATAAATTTATTTATTTCATTGAAAATCTCGTAATTCCATGCCAAAAGGTTTATGATGCTAATTCTCTCTCTCACTCTCTAGATTTCAATGATTTCTATAAGTTATTCTTTTCATTTTCATGTCTTATCTTGTTTTATTTTATAATTTTAATCTTTTTATTTGTTTACAAATCTTTTCTATTTTGTATATAATTTGAATATTCTATTTTCCAGCATGGTTTTTCAACAAATTCAGAATGTTATTATTACTCCAGATGCTGTCAATACCTCCAGAAGAATCCAGGTAATAAATATTATGGTACTTAATTTGTCTGCAAGGAAGAAATTGTTTATTTGCAGTATTGGCTTCTTTGTTAACACATCGGAACTGACTGCAGCATTTCAATATATATATATAATGATATTTTAATTCTAATTTCAATTTAATTAATTTCCAAGATTTTATCTTCATTTGGTCCATAATAACTTTATTCTAAAATATTCTCTTATTTCATGATCCAATTCCACTTTCTCTATTTAATTAATTCAAGAGAAGCTTTATAAAATTGCTGAATCGACTAAACGCCGATACTTTCACATGCTCAGCGTGAAGGGGTAAAAAGCTGTCCAGTAAGCAAGTTCTCTTTAAAAGATCCCTGTGTTTCCTTTACATGTGATTGGCATGCGTCAGAAATCCCTATCAGAATCTTAATAATAAATTAGCACAATAAAATAATATTTTTCCTATCCATATCTCATGTTATATAAGAGGAGGGATAATTTATTTCTCACTTCTTCCCCACTTCTGTTTTTGCAGCGCGCTGTGGCGGACGCACAATGTCTGCGTCTTTGCTTGTAAATAATAATGCTTTCCCGATGAATTAAAAAGAACTTAAAAATATAAAAAGTCTCTTCACTGCATTCTGCTTCACATAAAATAATATTACATATATACATAATATTATTCATTACTACTTAATTCTGTCTACAATTATTTAAGCCATCAATAATGAAACATAAATTTACTTTCAGTTGTTACACAGAAAATAAACAGAGTAGTACTCATCCACTTTTTTCTATAATAAAAAATATCTTTGAAGTTTAATGCAATTTTCTTCTGTATCAGAGTTAGTAATGATCATTTTTCTTCTGTTGGGAAAAATTTCTATGAATTCAAAATGTGACAGTAAATAAGAAGATGGTTGCGAATTAATAATATATAAAAACTTTATTTCAATTTTATTTGTTCTTTAATGTTTTTGAAATTTATTAAATACAAAAAAATTTTTTTTTAATTGGTAAAAGTCAAATTAAAATACTTTTATTAATCAGTGGAGTTTCCTCACATGCTTCTAAGAAAGCTCTTATCCTACTGCTTCCAAAATTGTGAACCTTTTGTAAGACCGTAAATGGTTGGCTTTGTATTGGAAAACAACAACAAATGTAGACCTTAGTATTATTATTGCGAATCTAGTATTCTAACCGAGTCTATCATGTAAATATGTGTTGGATGCAACTGATTGGAAGCAAAATACGACACAGAACTAGTCACAAGATCATATACTGAATTTTTTTTTTATAATTTATTGTGTTTATGAGTTATAACGATCTAAAATACAGACCAACAGACATAGTCAACTGTTTGACAAATTTAGTTTCAAATTTCATAAGTCTTTTCTTTAAATAATATATAATCTATGTAACAAATTTTATCCAAGTATATCTATTTGTCTTGCAATTATCGTGTTAATTTATATTCAGATAGGTGGAGAACCAGACTTCCTCTAAATGGATTTTATTCAAAATTTGACAGAAATCCAGAAATTTGGTCTAAAAATCCATATACCAAATTTCATCTTTGTAATTCAAAGTATTTTTGTGTATGTTCACAGACAGAAAATATAAGATACTAATTTTTTTTTTTTTTTTTTTTTTTTTTTTTCATTTTAATCTTAGGAAGGTCTGATATGTGGAGATTAGTAAAATTCTTGAGTTAGAATTTTTTCAAAGTTACAATAATTTTTCTATACTGCAATATGAGAAAGTAAAACTTTCTACATCTAATGGAAAATAATTATTTTTCTATTATTTAAATTATTCAAAATTATTTTTTAAAATACTAACTTTGGATGGAATCTGCAATTGCATATTTCTCTATTATAAGTTACATCACCAGAATAGGTTGTATATATATGTATAGGTGAACATAAGTAATGATCTCTCTCTCTCTCTCTCTCTCTCTCTCTCTCACACACACACACACACCTCTTATTTCCTGATGCAAATCCCACCTTTTACTTGAATGATTGCTAACCTGCACTCTAAAAAAATTGTTTACTTTTTGACTTAAAAAAAACCCTAATGCCTATGGCATAGTTTTAAAGGTATCCAAGTTTAAATTTCCTAAACTCACATGAATCAAAGAAATATCTATTGGAATTTCTTAGTAAGATCACTGGTGATAAACATTTAAAACACTTTTGCTTTTGTGTTATGATATAAACAAAACACATCTTTTTATCATTGCTTTCTCCATGTACAAAACATACTTCCTTTGGTGAAATAAATTGAATTTTATTTCAAAATGTCACTTTTTTTTTCTTTTTTTTTTTTTTTTTTTTTTTTTTGCCATGTATTTGCCAAAATTAGGTTACATACATATATAGGATGTCTACTAATTGATGTTCAATAGCATATTTTTAAAAACTGGCATTAGAAAAATGTTCTGAATCTAGTAAAATAAGATAATATTTTATGGTGTGTCAAAATGCATATTGTTGAAAAAAATTTGATGTCTGTATTTTTATTATTATTATCACCTTGTCTTATTAATAATATTTTATGAAGAACTTTTGACACCAGCAATTTAAATCAAAAACAAATCCACTTTCTATGACTGAAATTGATCAAGATTTAAAGTTTTAACTATTTCTGCTTTAGACAACTTTAGGCACTTTAACTGCACACACAGGAATTTAGGACATGGGCAATTTTGATTTTAGATGAGAATTCCCCCACCCCACCTTTCAAATTTGTGTCAAGAACAAATTATCAAACATGATTAATAAAACCAGAGGTGTATTACATTCCTCATTCTGTTGCTGGACTCAAATAATATGAAATTCTTTTTGCCATTTAGACACATCTCCAATAATGGTACATATCTAAGGTAACTGTAGAATTAAATGACTCCAATTATAATTTCACATTTAAAGTTTTCAAAATTTTGTTTTTATTTTTTTAAAGCAGTATTATTTCAAAGCCTTAATAATAGAAAATAGCACTGAAATAATTCCATTTTAGCTTATGATGGAAATCAACACTGAAGGAAGAATTATGAAAACAATCCTCTTTCAGTCATTTTTATAAATTTCTGGATACAAAAGAAATTTTGAAATACAATTATTTGGTTTTATTAGAAGTTTAGGAATTGGTCCTTTACTGTTACATTGTCAAGCATGATTTTAGTTTATTGATAAGAAATTATAATTTAATTGTTTCTTTGATTTCAATTTTTTTTTCATTATTTTGAATCTTTATGAAATCAATTACTTTCATTTTTCCCCCCTTCTTCATGAGTAAGAACTTTGGAAAAATTAGTTTTCTGCCATAACATTAAATGAATTATTTATATACATGTATAGAAAAAGGGGACTTCAAAAATTACCAAAAAGTTAAATGAACAATCTTATTAATTATGATAGAATTTGTTTTATTAATCACAAATCAATCAGTATTGATGGTAACTTTTTGATTGATTTTACCTTTTTTGAAAAATACTTTCAGAATAGTTAATTTCTAAATTCATTTAAAAAAATTTATAGCTAATGTAAACTAAATGTCTTTTAAATTCTTGTATGTGAAAAAAAAAATTATCTGTCAATAAGTTGCAAAAAGTTAATTCCATTTTCTGGAAATAGGAACCTTTGTTCCTCTATCTTTCCTTCACTAATTTTGAAAGAGTTGGAACGATGCATTTGATAGATTATAGAAGAGAATATAACTAATGTAAGATTTCTAATAAGATGCCAAAAGTCAGATTAAAAAAGCTAACACAGTTGAAGATGTAATAATTATTTTCATTTTGAGATTCTTGTCCTATGCATCAATCTACAGAAATTTTCTGTATAGGAGACATACCAATATGTAATATTTCTTGCAAGTATCTATAAAATATCTTAATTTCTTATCTGAGATATTTTTCTTTTTATTTCAGGTCAATCAACATTGTCAGAACTGTTGCAAGAAGATGTATATATCATCACTCATTGTGATGTAAACTGTTTTACAATTTGTTTGAAAATGTTCTTTTGTTTCTGTGGTTTCTCTGGATTACATGCATTGAATGCATAATAAAGTGTCATCATGAATATATTTTAAAGTTGTATTGTTGGTCTTTACTAAAGATATTTCTAGCTTCTCCTTGTAAAGTTTACAAAGAGAAAATATAATCTTCAAAATATTTTATATTGATTAGGAATTTGCTCGTTCCTTGCCTTGTGCTAAAAAAAAGGGGGGGGGATCATTTTTGACAATATGTTGGTTTTGGAACTTGGTTACTAAAAATACATGGATATAATTTGGTTTGAAGCTCTATCATCAGAGTTGTAGATATTGTATCAGATTTTGGATTTAATTCATCAATGTTATTGAATAATGCCTATTCATTTGTATATTTGTTAACTTAAAAATTACCTTAATTAAATGAGATTTTATAGGTGACTTGTAATCAAAAATTTTTGATATGTATCAAATCACAGTTTTAGTTGATCAAAAATAAGGGGATCAAAATGCATATTCAGATTTATTCATTTTATTAAAAAGCACAATATTCCGTATTGGAGATATAAGTGCTTTCATTTACAGACTTTGCTGCAGTTTCAGTGGCATTGCCTTGGTACCCTTTGCTATTTATTTGAGGTATGCAAAATTATGAGTAAAATCAAAAATAATATGCTATATTCTCTTAAGGTTATTGCTGTTATTCTAGGCTATATTGTCTCAGTTGAGAAGATATCTTGTGGCTTTGATTAAATGATTTCAGAAAGTAATTCCAACACAAATAAAAGTTATCATAATTCACATAATGAGCAGATCATCTCAATTAGGTATCCATTCATACAAACTGATATACAAATTCTTTCAGCATGTATTTATTCATTACATAAATCCTCAGTTTTTGTCCAATCTTGATAGAATTTTACACTGTTCTTCAATGCAAGACAAAAATCACTCAACTTTTCATATTCCAAAATTGATTAAAATATCAAGAAGTAAACATTTGTCATTTTTCTGTAATATTTTCTGATGTTACATCTTACAAAAATGATTTTTATGCCGTCTTAAAACTTAAAAAAAAACTTTTTAAATAATACCAATTTGAATGTGGAATGATTCCCCCTCGTAGTTTTAAGAAATTTTAAAGAATTCTTTTTTCATAATTTGCAAAAGAACTTTCCATTTACTGAAAAGTAAAACTAATTATCATATTTCCGTACGGATGCCTCTACAAAATTTTATTTTCGAAAACTATTTATACCTCATGAAGTATTTTTTTAAATTCATATATTTTATCTTTGATGTTTTATAACAAATACTTTATGAAAAGTTTATTTTAAATTATCAAAAAGGGAGTTGGATAAGAAAAACAAAATATTTTCTTTGCTACATTATTACTGAAGTATTTTTTTAAATTCATGTATTTTATCTTTGATGTTTTATAACAAATACTTTATGAAAAGTTTATTTTAAATTATCAAAAAGGGAGTTGGATAAGAAAAACAAAATATTTTCTTTGCTACATTATTACTATATTTACTACTCCAAATTAGCTTTTCATCTGTTCATAATTTGTTGCTATGCACTTTTTAAAATACATTTTGCAATTCAAACTCATTCAATAAAATGGCTCTTATTTTATTTAATAATCTTTTCCTTATTAAATAAATTTGAATCAGTAATGTGATAACAGACATTTGCTTTTTTTTTTCTTTTGTAATGATAGATTTTTATTAATAGTTTTTAAAAATATAAATATTTTATCATAATGACAGCTAACAGATTTTTATGTATGTAATGACAGATTTTTATTAATAGTTTTTAAAAATATAAATATTTTATCATAATTCTTTAATTACTATACTTTAGTCTAATTTTTTGGCAGGAAAAAAGAAAGCTGTTATCACCAAATTTTTATTTTGAAAAATTTTAAAATATCTAAGGCACCAGATCTGAAGTTACTAAATTTTGCTCACAGTTATTTCTTGAGTAATAGGTATTGATTAAGAAGAGAGTTTTTGGAAATCTTTACTAGGATTTTACTTTAAATTGATTCGAAATGTTAGTGTTTATTTTTCTTAATAATTTGGAACATATGGGTGTATAAAACTATTTATATGACTATTTAAAATTTAAAAAATATAATTTTTATAAATTTTATTTTCATATAATAGTTTCTCTAATCTTAGTAAATTTTTAAAAAAGAAATTTTTTATGTAAATTTTACAGCCATATTTTTCATAGTTTTAATTATTGCATTTATACCCAGGCACTTTGTAACACTATTAAATGCATTTTTCAAGAGTGCATTATAGCTTTATATGTAAATTTTAAAAATTAAATATAGATAGATGAATTAATTCTAAACTATTATCTTACTAAGAAATTTCAGACTACATTTTCAAATTTTAAATAAATATCTGAAAGGATATTACTTTTTAAAATTCAGTGTCATATTTCCAATAATTATTGAAACCTGCCATTAACAATTTAATTTTCCTATATAAATCTGCAAACATGTTTGGACATTAAAGCAAAATCAGGAATTGCTGAATTTAATATTAACTAACATTTTAATTCATCATTAAATTAAATTTATAATATATTCTCATTCTTAATGAATGTTAGGAATTTTCTTATGCTTGATACAATTATAGTTTAACTCCATCATCATTTTTGATTTCCTTTAGTTGAGAGATTTATAAATGCTGTATTCCTTGCAAAGGCAATGCTTTCTAAAGCAAACTTTTTATACGACTTTGCCAACACTTAGCAAAAATATCTACTCTGCTGCCTCCTATATGGCCTGGCTGGGAACTCTTTTCAAAGATTAGCCACCTTTCTCCTCTGAAGGGGGAACCAAACTAGCAAACTTACATTCCATTCTTATGACTGAAAATTTTTACAGAATCAATCAGTCATGCAGTTTTAATATATATATTAATGCTTTGCATGACTTTTTTTTTCTTGCTTAGGTTCTTAAATTACCAGTGCTGATTAATGGATTTCAACGAGGATGTACTCAAATCCACAAGAAAGGTAATAAGTGCCCTGAGCATACTACTTTTGCACTTCTTCATAGCATTTAACTTAAAAATTAATACAGACAGGCTAAGATTTTGCCCCCATGCCACTCCCTGATTCCCGGGCTGTTCCCTTCCTTTTAGACATGTATCAGTCTCTGTGCCTCTAGTTTATTGAGTGATGAATTGAAATGTTATTTGCACTCAGAGTTTTAAATTTTGGTGTCAAAAATGTAAAGAAATATTGGAATTATGAGTATTGAAACAAAGTGTTATAAAGACTTGATTAGGAAATAAATATTTTTAACTTTCAATCTTAATTGAATAATTCATTTAAAAACGGATTAATTTAATAGAAAATTTATTAAAATTCCCCTGAAAGGAGTTTTGCGTGGTTTGATTGGTTCGAATTTAATTAAGAGTAAGCGTACAAGCACGAAAAGGTTATTTACAAGAGTTTGCCATGAAGATGCACTTTATTAAGAACTGTTTATGTGGAAGCAGGCGACAGTCGTCTTCACGAGATGGCGCCAGTGAGAGCCCTAACGCGAGTAGATGGAATGAGACGAGAGCGTGCGGGTGTTGGACTGTTCGAGGAGAATGGCCTTGGATCGTGGCAGAACGATGAGGTGCCCACTCTGTAATATGTGCCGAAAATTGTAAATATGCATAATAGAACCTATATTTAATTCTAGACACCGTTTCGCAGTGAGTTTTTTCAAAGGATGAGCACCTTCACTTCCACATTTATGAGAATATGTAAAAGGTAGAAACGAAAAACCCCAGACCCAATGAAGGATCCCAAATCCTTGTCACATTGTTGAGCGGATGAGTGAAGCCGTCTTTAATTATTTAAGTGTTGGCTAAAACCTATAAAAGTTTCAATTATAAAAGAATTAGTTAACTCTTTATACAAGTTGTAAAGGTATGACTGCTTATTAACATTTGTTCATTTCAACAATTAAAAGCTGTTGGCATTAAACCTGATGAAGAATTAGTTATAGGAATAATTTTAGCAAATTTACCAATCGTACTAAAGATCTGTCGCGAGAAAATTATAGTTGGTAACGTTAAAAATCATCTATCTATTAACTGAAGAAGTAAAATCTTTGATAATAACAAGGAACATGTTTTTAACAGTGAAAAATTTAAAGATAAAAGATTTTCTTTGGGAAAAAATGTTTTAAGTGTTCTAGATATGGGCGTAAAAATTCGAAACCCTCTTATCCAAATGTTAGGCATAGTGAAAATAAATTTAGTAAAAAGAAGGGTTTGGAATAAAATCTTGAAAGAGTGGACGATTATGTAGCAGATATGTGTGTGTGCTGACTCAAACCCAGTCCTTAATTTTTGGTTAATGGATTTTTGTGTTTCTTATCATTTGACTTATAAAAAAGTTGAACGAATAACTATACAAAATACTCAAAGAAATGAAAACAAGCAGTTAAGGATGAATGTATGGTTACAATTTTCTTTTAATGGACAATAAAAATAGCATGCAATTTTTTAGTTGTGTTTTGTATAAAAGTTAACTGCACATTTTTATCTATTAAGTATTTAAAAAAAACATTTGAAACAGTTAATAAATTCACAGAGGAAAGATTTTTTTTCTGTACAATAAATAATAGGCATTTCATTTCTAGTGAAACAGGTCTCAATAATAGTTCATATTCATTTGATAGATGTTATGAATGGACCTTCATAATATTTGAAATAATTTATTGCATAGAATAATGGATCACTTAGATGAAATGGTTTAAAGTTTCGTATTTAGTGAAACATTTTCAGATTGTACATCAAGTATTCCTTAGGCAGCCATTTTCTAAGAATGAAATGAAATGCGCTATTGAACTATTAAACATTGTACTTATCGATTCATGTGGGCCAATGAATGGCACATCAGTTGAGGGTTCTCTTTATTTTATATATATTCATAATTTATCATGAATGACTTTAAATTTATGCTGTAGAAAGTAATCAAAAGTCAAGAGGGCTCAAATCGTTTCAGTACCATGTTAAAAAAAAAGTGGATTAAAATCTCTCCAAATTGTTCCCGTTTCGGCCTTAGATAATTCGATTAGCCACACGCGTAAAATTTCTGCATTTCTTCAAAAATAACAAATCAGAATAAAATCTGTCTCTATAATAATGCACATGCAACGTAATTCCATTAAAATTCTCTTTTCCCCATAAGTCATTAAAATATTTTATATTAATAATTATATCATAAAAATATTGTTACAAACCTGCAATTCGGCTTCCCAGCATAGTTGGTTCCATCGTCGGAAAGACTGTTTTAAAGTCATCGGTACTAGACGGCGTCCAGGTGGCGCGTCGAAGGTCCCAGAGCTTGGCGACTTTGACGCCAAAATAGATAATACCCGAAACTTCGAGAATTTTCCCGATCCGTCCAGTAGGAACCGAGATACGCCTCGAACGTTCCTGATTGGTTGAGAGGCTTCTAACCCCGTCTCCTGAGACCTATAAAAAGGTCCGCTGTTGCGAGTCAAGTCTGAAGACGGAGTGGATGAGTCGTAAGCGACAGAGCGGAGTAGGCGGAAACGATGGTGAGCAGCGACGGAGTCAAGCTCGTGCTGAACTGAGCTGTGCGCTACTGTCTGCAGTAGATTCTGGTTGTATGCTGCTGTTGTATGCTACACGTCTAGGCTGAAGATAGTCGTCTCTGTGCTGTATATAGCTGTCGCTTTTGTGCTGTCCTGTGTTTCTTCGTGTAAATAAACGTCGTTGTTCCTTTTTCTACTACTGATTGAGCGTTCTCCACACCATATCACTTCCACTATCCAAACGAACCCCGCGGAAAAATTCGTAACAATATTAATCTAACGATTCTACCAAATTTCATGACGTTACAGCTATTTATGCACTCGTCTAAACTAGTTTAAATTCATTTTAATCTTTTCCTATATTTACAAATTATAATAACTATTCCAAATTGTGATGTGGAGGCAGACGCTCATGACCCCTTTTTCACACCGCGGAATATCATGACGGAAGCTGCGAAACCAATCGAAATATTGATTGCATGTAGACGATGGAACATTTTTAAATGATGAAATATTTAGCATAAAAAAATTCAGCATCAAAAATCTATTCCTTATACACAAGGATAACAGAACAAAATAATAGGATTCTGGTGGAAAAGAATGGATCAATGCTAATGAATGCTCATGATAGAAATGGCTGCGCAGAAGCTGTTCAAAATGGAAATCACTGTAAAAGTATATTTTTTAGTAGCAAATCCAAGTATGACTTTATGAAAAATGAGTAACCAAATTTGAATACTTAAGGGTTTGGGGGTGTCGTGCATTTATTTATTCATACTTCGAAAGAGAAAGAAAAAGAAATAATTTTCAAAGGATATAGGAAGGATAGAAAAGCATATCGTTTAATAGTTACGAAATAACTGATGCATGTTATGCACATTTTTCAGAAAATGAAATGTGCCATCGAGTAAATATTGATACGCTTTCATTCTATGAGGACTTTTCAATGAGAGTATTAAAAATACTTTAGATAAAGAGAGTAATTATTGTTCAATGAGTGAAGCATAAATGCTGGTACATAAAAATTCTGAAACTGATTCTTTAGACATTACTTCTACAATGTATAATCATGTTAGTTATACATATACAAATATAGACATTTTGGTTGATAATTCCCTGCCTGTTTCGATTCTTCTGTAGAGAAAAAATAGACTCTCAAGGCATTATCTGGATTTTTATACAAACAATACGCTGGAATGAAATATGCCATATACATGTCATCAGTGTTGCTTTGAAGTGAAAACCATTGATGAGTCATTAAATAATTCGAATTCTCAGACTATTCGAATTTAATACTATATAGGGTAATTCAAAATGAATATAGCGATTACAAACGGCTATAACTATTTAATGAAAAATAATTTATCGATATAATTAACACATAATGTAGACAGGACGTCAGAATTTTGTATACATACGTCATAGATGTTCTATGTGACTTCCCTTGGTCACACGGACAATATCTAGATGGTACTCCTGTACATTCTGAAGCATGTCTGCAGTCACCAACGCAAACGCATTACAAATGTATACTTTGAGTACTTCAATTGTTTTGGGCATGGAAAATTTTGAAGTTCCGTCTACATTCTGTGTTAATTTTATCGATAAAATTCTTTTTGAATTACCCTGTAGCTAATTATATTACAGATAAAACTTGAGAAATTATTAATTACCCAAAAAAAACATTTTACTAGCAAGTCAAAAATTATACACGGACGTCTTTTTGCACTCACTCAAATGAACTCACAGTTCTACAAATGAATGAGACACGCTAAAATCGTAAAAAATAATACGAGAAACATCTTCTAGCTACCATGAGCACTACTGATATTTGTTTTCTCTTGTTGTTGACAAAAAGACATTGCAATTCCAAGAAAACAAAAGTTTTACAGCTGAGTTGAGTTGTAAATTCTGCTCAGTTTACAAACAGCATAAACTGTAAATAGTTGCTTAAAAGTGAGCTTAATTCGATTCGTGAAATTTTAAGCTATAAAACTCAGTATCTGAGAGTTTTTCGATAAAAACAAATAGATAGGGAATCGATAACAATGAGGCATTCTCACCAATTCTCTATGCCACATTAAGAGTTTTGTTAGTATTTGTAACTCTCTGTGATTGAGATATTGATCAAATAGATGCAGTTATGGCTTTTGTGCAATGGACACCGAATAAAGAAATATACTTGAAAACACCAGAGTGCTTTAATGAATAATGTGAAAGAATTAATATAGTGGGAGGGAAGGATCTTAAAAATTAATAAAGTTTTAAATGATTTAAAACAAAGCAGCAGAATTTGGTATCAAATGCTGTAAAATAGATTAGTTGAAATGGGATTAAAACAAAGCTGTTTTAATTTTGTGTATATTAAAAAGGATCAAAGTAAAGATTTGTTGTTGTAATTATCTATGATACGAGTAATTATTTACTTATCTTTAGAAAATTTACAAAACTTACACATTTTGTTAACGAGACACTTAAAAGGAGGTTAGGAATGAAAGATTTAGAATCAGTAAGTTAGTGTTTGAGAATTAAAATTGAGCACGATAGAGAAAAAAGTCTATTAGACTTAAAATGTAATCATCACACATATGTAAACTCCTACTCATTCATCTTTATTATTAGTTGGGATATAGAGATTATTTACTATAAAATTATTAAATAATAAAAATGTCTTAAATGCTACTTCCATCATAATGTTACAAACCTGTAATGCTGCTTCCCAGCACGGTTAGTTCTATCACAGGTATTGGATGCTGGTCGGGTGCGGAGCCAATAATCAAAGAGCTTGGCGACAAAATAGTTAATGCTGAAAACTTCGAGAATTTTAACGATCCTTCCAATAGAAACTGAGATACGCCTGATTGACCCAGAAGGTTCTCGGCCCGCCTGCCATGAACTTTAAAAGGCCGACAGTCTCAAGCTGCAATGAATCGGAGTTGGAATCGTGGCCGTAGCCGGAGTCAAGTAACGAGTTGTTGAGAGGATAACGAAATAACGGCGGAATAATCCGGCGAAGTGCCAGCGTTGTGTGGAGCCCAAGCTATTGCTGAACTGAGCTGTGTGCCGAGTCCTTGTGTTTATTGTGGAAGCAGCATCGAGTCCTGTAAGAAGTAGTCAGTCGTGTAGTAGTGTCCCGCAGCTGGATACAGAGGAGAATTGCAGACGTTTGGAGAGACCGTAGGTTGAAGCTACGTAGATTCACTCCTCCTGCTGAATTTTGTATGGCCGCTTTGTGTGCTGTGGCTGTTATTACTACCGTTTACGACTTGTAAGCTACTATTTGTTGTAATATGCTGCTGTGTGTTGCCTGTCTTCGTCTCGGCTGTATATATTTGTGTATTCGTTGTCCTAGGGTTAGTGTCTTCGTGTCTAATAAAAGTCGACGCCTTTTGTCACTAAAGGACTGTTTATTTCTACATCGTCCTGGCATAAGGGTAGCGCATCTACCCCGTGATCTGGGCGTCCTGGGTTCGGGCATGTTGTTCTTCATCTGTTCTATCAGTGAGATGTGTGAATGTGCCCTCCTGTAAAAAGGAGCTGTGCAAGCGAATGTGATGTTTGAGTAGCAAAATCGTACTCTTGGCCGTAGTTGACGCTACAAAAACAAGAGACGCTCCCTCTCGGTTTAAAATCGCTGACTTCGATTCAGCGGGCTTGTCCATGGCAAGTGCCCTCAGAAACAACAACATTTCTACATCGACCAACAAGTCTTAAAAGAACCCCAACGGAAGCAGTAAATCCCTAACAATACTCTATGCTATTAAAACTGTGAATTTATTCCATTCATTATCTAGAAAGCTCTTCCCCAAGACAGCACTTTATTTCCAATTCTCTTTGTTTGCTACATGGCTGTTTTTTAAATCCTCAATGAAGGAGTGAAGTGCTCTATTTTCGATGGCGATTTCTTACATTTCATTCTATTATTATTATTATTGCTCTCACACTTCATTGGATTATATCTATAAAACGGCCCTCCAAAATATTATGCAAAACGTCTTTAGTTGGCGCAACTACTGGAAACTCAATATTTATCCAGAAAAATATTCTATAGCCAATCTCTCCAAACGTAAGCTCCATTATTTTCTGCATGTTTTCCACTGTTTTGAAATCAAACTATTAAGTATTTAGGTTTAAATTTTTCCAAAACAAATCAAAATGGGAATAACTTAAAGAATCTCCTAACCAAAACCTTTAGAAAGATCAATGCCTTAAAATCTATTTTCACAATTTTACAATCCCAGAACAAAGGATTTAATTGATATCTGCAATAACAGTATCTGTAGTTTATTTTTTTTATAGCTTTACAATTACTAATAAATTTTCTAAAACTCAATTCAAAGCCTGCAATTCCATTCGAACAATGATTCTCAGAAATGCTTTTGATCTTCCTCAATGGACTTCAGATGTTGTCTTGATGAAAATTGCTGGTGAAGAAATTCAAAAATTGATAAAATTCAAGGATAAAATCAAAAGATTGTCTTCTCGGTTCTTTCCCAGACAAATCACAAATGGCACTCAGTCGCCTATGTATGATCAAAAATTTAGACTCGGTATTAGATTGGCTTAAAAAGGTGAAGTAACTGTTGTTAGCAAGCTTCAAGAATTAGACATTTCTTCTAACCAAATTATATTCTTTCTTGAATGAAATTTCTGAAATTAAGCACAGCCTCCTTCTAGCATCAAAATTCTCTTTCAAGAAATTCTCAACAAAGAATTTCAAGATTGTATTGTCATCGCCACAGATGCATCTAAATCGCAATTTATTACTTCTAAAGCAGTCCTTTCAACACTTAGATGTATTCATCCTATTAATTCCATCTTTACAGCCGAAGCTTTAGTAATCTTTCTTGACTTTGATAAGCTCACAATTCCAGAAAAAAAAATGCTCTGTTATTAACATATATTTTTTCTGTTCTTCAAGCCTTGATAAATTTATCTTTGAAATCTCCGAGAGTAATTCATAGAATAGCTAAACAAACTCTAATTAGAACAAATCTCAATCAAAATATAGTATTGGTTTGGATTCCAGGGTATTCAAACATTTTTTGAATTGAAAAGGCGAATTATTTCGCAAAAACTATTACGGGGTCTGTCGCTCCCATACTTTGAGTAGATTGCTGTTGAAGATTGAATCTCTTATTATCAAAACCCTTCGCTTCAAAATATGCACTAAATTCATCGAAATAACAAATATCCGAAAGGCCTGGAAGATATTCCATGTGTTCTTTCTCTAACCTCATGGTTTAAAAATAGATGTGATAAAAGCATGTCAAATTACCATGCTTAGTTCTACGGAATAAATATGGACTTTATAGTAATGCTGATTGTCTCTCTAATAAAAAAAAAATAACATCGATTTTTTTTTTCTTATTCATTGTTTGATGTATTCAACTCAAAAAACACTACCTCTGGAGCAAGCTCACTTTCAATGATCAAGAAATTTCTTCTCAAAATCTTATCAAAAAATTTCTTTTTATCAGCGTTTTCTTCAAACTTTTCAATAATTTTTTCAAAAATTATTACGATATTTATTAACTCCGCCTCTCGGGTATCAGGAGATGACAGCCTTTGCTGCTAAAAATCCCAACTTATCCATTTCAATAATAATAGTAATATATTCCATTAATTTACACTTGTTGTATTCAAACACCAGTTTGTTTATTTGATTCAATTATTCATTTAAATTAATTTTGAAATTATCAGTTGTTTTCATTTATAATTTTTGTCTCTTAATATTTTATATTTCATAGTGTTCGTTATTTTATTTTATTTATTAAAGTTATTAAATATTAAATGTAAATCTTCAAGTTCTACTATATTAAATACTATATCTAAATACTGCATTTAAGCATATACTTCGTTATGAATTTTCATTAAATAATGCAGGTCATTTTACGAAAACATTTTGCCTTCTGTTGAGGTTTATAGCAAAAAGTTAAAAGAAAAACAACTTTTTTTATACGCTTTCTGTGGAGTTAAAATATTAATTAATAAAAAGTTCTTACTTTCATCGCGTGTTTTAAAATCACGCGTGTCCTTGTTCTTGACACTTAAAAATTCAATTAAATAAAGGATTATTTTGACGTAAAATTAAATTTTTCAAATTTTTGATTAGGAATAACTTATAGTAACTATAGGATTAGTGTGGACAATAACACCCAAAATAAAATTAAAAAAAGAAAATGATTATAAAATTATTAGCAGGTTTCGAGACTCGAATTGAAGACCTGCAAAAATCAGCGAAACACTATGTCGATCTAGCCGCAGAGCCGGTTAACCCGTGTTCTTACGAATGTTCATATTTTGAATACGATAAAGGACGTAAAATTAGCTTTTTAGACCAGATTCTAACAGTATTTGAAACTTGAGTTGGACTGTCGTATTAAGAATCAGAGACCCCTGAGCCACTCATGGGATATGTGGCTTGGTGAAATAAAAGATAGGAAGTTTCACATTTTTTTTTTTTTTTTTTTTTTTTTTTCTGCTGGTATTAAAATTTAAAATTTTTTCTTCTTTTGTTAAAAAAAAACTTCCTTAAAATCCTTTTAAAAAATAAGAATAATTTACAGAAGCACAATGGAAATAACATACATCAATTCTTTCTCTTTTCCGCCGTGTCGTCTGATTTCCTTTCTATCGTTCGTAACATCTTTCATTTTTGTTTACTTTGCTTTACCTCTGTTTCTGTTTCTATTATATGCATATATAATAAATACATAGATAAACAAAAAGTTATATACATGTGGTTATCAAAATAATGGAAAAACCTTAGATTTATAAAGAATCCTTTATTAGTATAATGTATGACCGCCTTTGGCATGTAATAAAGTTAAGATTCGCCTAGGAATCTATATATACAAGTGTTGAATAGTGTTTAGAGGAATATTGCGCCATTCTTCCAGGAGATATCGTGAAAGTTCTGGGAGAGATGCCGGTGGAGAATATCGATTCCGTATTGAAAATAGACTATAATGGTTCAGTTATATTGAGGTCGGGTGATTGTGCGAGCCAAGGCAAATATTTAACTTCGTGTTCATCAAACCATGACTGGACAAATCTCGTTGTTTTTATAAGTGCATTATCATCTTGAAAAATTCCATCTCTTGCAGTAAACAATATTTGCATCATAGAATGGACCTGGTCAGCTAAAATTCCTCTATACTTCACCCAATGATCCTTCTTTTCAGGTTTACGATTGATCCAATAAAAAATCACGACATGGCTGCCCATATCATGACATATCCATCTCCATGCTTGACAGTTGGCAAGAGACAGTCTCGATCCTACGCGTTTGCAGGTGTCCTCCTAATGTGCATCAGTCCTTTTGTAAGGAAAAGTGTGAAACGCGATTCGTCAAATCATATTGCCGCATTGAAGAAAGACTGTCGAATCTCCATGGCCGAATAGTCATGGCACTGGTCTTGTGATCAAGAGACCTGGGTTCGAATCCCGCTAGAGACACTGAGATTAATGGTATATGTAAATACTTAATTCCTTGATTTCATGTTTTCCTTTATTTCATGTTCCAGAAGATACTGGACATTTCTTTAGTTTACCAGACAAGTGTTCTGGTCTTTTCTTACTGTCTCCAGAAGAGTATTCTGGAACTTTCTCTGCTTATATAAAAGCAGAAGATTTGTCAGTTACTGTATTCTCAGTTCTGAGTTCAGTTAATAGGTTTAGCTCTACCTCTTGTGTGTGTCATTAAGTTTTATACGAAAGTATCTACGTGACAATATTACTTTATTTCACTTATCAATAGACTAGGTTTTGTGAGCATGACACCACTGTAGACGTCGTTTACCATTAACATCTGTGACAAGTGGCTTGGGAATTGCTACTCTGCCATAAAATGTTCTGTTTATGAAGGTTCCTTCTAACTGTAATCACTGACATTGGAGAATCCAGATGGGTATTGATCTCTGCAGTCACTTTTACTGAAGTTGTTCTCTTTTTAGACATTACAATTCGCTTCAATACCCGTCGGTCTCTTTCACTTTAACTGAGCTTCTCTTTCCGCCCACTATTTTCTTTTGCCGAGCTTGTCTTGCTGCTATGACTTTAGACACCTTACCTCTAGAAACACCTAAAAGTCGGGATGTTCCTACAATTTAACCTCTTTGAAAATCTGTGAGGTCCGACATTTTACGCTTTCGAAAAAAAATCTAAGAATTACAGAACTTCAATAAAGCAAACACGTACTACCAGAATATATGCATTGCTATTTATAAAAAAAACTGGGGGCTATTATATTTTAATGCTTTCGAAGCGCATTTGAAAATGTTACTTTTATTCATAGGTGCTTTCATTATTTCGATATTTTATTATTATGACCACCTGTATTTCAAACACACACGCGCGTGCTCCGCCCTTGCATACACACACATAGGGTGTTTGCTCTAATCGCAGCGCAACATCTGGTTTTTAAACTGTTACAGATTCTCAAAGACCTGAAATTGGAAAAATTCTTTAAATGACAGAAAAATTCATATTTTGTGCTTGAGACAATAAATGTATTGCTCGAAAGTTTTGAAATTATTTCTTCTACAATCCGTGTATGGTATTAATTATTTTTAATCATTAAATTATTTAATCATTAAATTTTTCTTAGTACTGTAATAAACATTTTAAACTAAAAATAATGGTACTACATTCATTTGCGATTAATTCAAATGACTCATGAAACATTAAAATTCGTTATTTTAGACAATTTTTACAGTAAATTCTTAATGAGAATGATATTAAGGATTTGTTTGCAAATTGATATTATGTATTGTTATAGTAAAGAACTCTCATTTTTTTCCGAATGAGAAGGTAGTAAGTACTGTTGCTTTAAAAGTGTTTTTAAAACAGAATAATTTTAAATTAGTCTTCGATTTTATTGTCTTTTTTCAGTAACTTCAATTAAAGAATAACCTTAATTTTATACAACTGATATTCCCTAAGGCTATAAAGACTACTTTTTGCTTTCAATTTAGTTGATAATTTATAGCTTGTGTTTGAGATTGAAAAACATTTGATATCTGTCAGGAAATTTTGGGAACTCTATGACTCATGAAAGATAAAAAGAAACAAAAGCATTTATGATTCCAAATGCAAACTAAACACAAACCAGCTGTCGGCGGGCAAACGAAAATTTTAATCCTTCTTTTATGATGCGAAATTTCAGTTGCTCGCAGTAACATGTTATTCTTAACTTTTTTTATACATTTACTTTTATTCGGAAGATTTATGTTTCATTTGAATGAATGTTTTGAAATTAAAAGGGCTCCTTTGCGTCAACAGTTTTGTTATTAATATTTGTGCTTCATGCGGGAGAAAATGGGATGTTTCTGCTCACAGCTGTTTGCGTTAGTAAAAAGTGCAGCAAATGGTTTTTGACTATCTGCCTAACTGATGGAAGATTGTATGTTTGTATAAACATCCTCGCTTTGTCATTTTTTGTTTTCATTAGAACATTATAGGCTATTTAAAAAAAATCGAAGCATTACTTATAATTTCGAGCCTCCAATTTTTTAAAGCAATGAAAACAACTTGCAACAAGTCAGTCCCCACATTTTTCTTTAAGATATATCATTTTTTCTATCAATCTTTTCCATCCATCTTTAACCATCCACCCAGTCTTTTCCATACATCTTTAATCAATCCATCTTTAACCTTTTATAAGGCATAATTCCGGGACATTGACAAATAACATTTTTTGGGGGATTATACCATGATAAACTGATGATTCAAATACTAAAACATTAAAAGTTTTTTGATTTGCCATTTCATTTATGAAACAAGGGGCGGTAAACATATTTACCAGAGATCGTTCGGGAAAAACTAAAAGTGGTAAGCATACTTACCACTGAGCTTTAAGAGTAAAAATATCATGGAATATTCATTGTTAAGTTTATTTACCACTTCATTTTATTTAAATTAAAACAAATTTATGTTACTTTTTAGTTAGAAATCATGAAATTCAAATTCAATAATGTCTTATATAATAACCCTTTCGTGCCGACTGTCACGTATATGTGCCAGCAAGAAACGCACTCATTTCCCGGCCGACACGTTGGCGTGCCAGAGCGTTTTCTAGTTCACACATTTGTTCCAGTGTCCTGGAACGTACCATAAACTGTCCTGGACGGTCAAATCCTTTACTCAAAATGACAGTAGCATGAATCACATACACATAGTTTCTGATTATATGAGGACAAAATAATGTTTCCGAATGGCATGCTTCATGACGGTTCTTTAAATTCGCACGTGGAATTTGTTTATAGTAAGAAGAGGAGTTTTATTTTCGCTGCACAGTTGGTTATTTTGGTTTGCAGTCCAGTTTTTAAAGGATAATTTGATCTTGTAGACATGAATTTTTTCTCTTTTTATCGTTAGAATGTCGAGGCGTCGAAAATGTTTAACTGTACTTGAAATAGCAGAAATGATGCAAAATATTTCAGACGATTCTGAAAAGATTCGAATAGTAGTGATAGTGACACTGTAATATATTACAGAACTTTATTAAATAATGCGTTGATATTTCGGTAATTTCATGAATTAGGCTTAATTGCAAAAAAAAAAAAAAAAAACTCCGGACCTGGATAGACACTGCCGAAAGAGATTGCCGGCCTCAGAGATAAGCGCGCGTTTGCGCTTCCGTTCGCGAAAGGTTTAAAGTCTGAAGCTCATTTTTTATTTATTAGACTGGTTCGGCGGATTGCTACATTGCATAAAAATAAAACTATTGCAATCTGATGTAATTTTATTAATAATCTCTAAGCCATGGTTTGCTTTAAGAAATAAAATAAAATATTATAAACTACTGTATTCAAATAATCAATGCAACAAAAATGAAGTCAAAATATGCATAAAATCATTAACAGGAAGATTCTGAACTTTAAGAAATTCCAACTGCACCAACAGTTTTTGTTCATTTTTAAAAATGAATATTGAATTTTAATTACATAAATTCATTAACAAATAATGATAATTAAATTTAAAAATCTTAAACATAAGGAACACAACATAATGGTTTTTCATGTCTGTAAACTTTTTCAGGAGTTAAATTTTAATGATAAACGTTGGAACTTAACCCTTACATCGTGAACGGGCAGTGTTAAGCATATTTACCCCTTTTGAATTTAAATGATATTTAACTATAGACAAAGTATTAAGATAGTCCAATTAAATTTTAAGCATCTGATTACCCTAATTGTCATTTAAAATACTTTTTTGAGCCCTCATGAAAAATATTTTACAGGTGGTAAGGATATATACCAGAGAACTATAAAGGATAAGCCGAAATGAGACCTGTTGTGTCTATATATTTGATATGATGTAATTCTGAAGTTGATGAGCTGAATTATTCCATATTCAATACCAAAAATACTTAAACGAGTATTTTATAAACTTTATTAATGTTTCGATGGCATACGCAGCATATTGGAAAAAGAATTTCCACTAGGGACATATATCACTAGAAACGCCAAAGGTGATTATCATAAATCATGTTGCTGATTTAAACAAGGAGGAATACAAGAAGTTATAAGCATTTTTTAAAATGAATTGTAAAACAAATTTAAAATTTAGAAGAACCTGAATAACCACAATACAGAAGTATGTAAAAGTATTGGGTTGGAATTTGGCGTTTTAAGACACAAAAGCCGGTGTCGGCTAAAAATACTAATTGGGTCAAATAAGAACTAAAAATTTCTGCATCCTAGAATCCTGGAATTATATAAAAGTCTCAGAGTATAACTTCTGATAATTGGTAATGAGCTCAATTAATCAATTTGCTCTTATGACATTCATAAAGATTATCGCAGGTGAGAAAGGCATGTGAATTTTAACTGAGTTATTTTACATTGATTTAATAATATTCATTTTAGTAAAATGTGCAAATTTTAGATTAAACCGATTTAATATTAATATTTATTTTTATAGAGTTAATAGGAAGTAGTAATTATATTCCTCATTCACAAAATTTCACCTCAAATCCATACGCGGAAATACTCACTCTAGATCATGGGTGGTCATTAAGACGATCGCGATTCGACCGGTGGACCATCGAGATAATTTGGGGTGACCGCCTTTACTAAGACCTAAGACGCGCATACTAAAAGAAGCATATTTATGGAACACCGATATAATATAAATTATATATTATATTTATCTCTTGAAGCTTTTCTCCTTCAAAATGACATAAATTTAAAAGCACGCAGTTCAGAACCCAAGAATAACTTTTAGAATCTAAAAGGCAGAGTAAAGTATCCTCGTTTAAAAAAAAGAAAAAGAAAAACTTGCATACCATTTAACATCGTTTTTTTTAGTCTACCTACTTGTGAGAATCTGTATTTTCAGCGATGAATGTAATTAAGACAACATATCGTTCACGTCTCACAGACGACCGCTTAGAATCCAGTGCAAGATTAGCAGTTAGTAATTATATACCGAGAAATTCTAGATTGGTGGACAGTATATAGACTAAGTCTTCTACTGCGAGAACTAACACTAGAAGAAAATATTTTTCAATGCATTTCAATTTGTTTGATATTAAATGCATCATTTGATATTATTATTATGTTTGCATCTTGCTATTATTATAATTTTTCTAGTTATAAAGTTACGTACATATTTCGTATCTATTATTAAGTTATAATAAATATTGTAGACCTTTTTTTTATGTCACCACATCCACTCATTTTTTAAAATTCAAACAATGTTGTCATACAGAAAAAAATTATATAATGTTGCCATTTAAGGAATAAACTACGAATAATAAAAATAAATAACAACTATAATTAATTATGACAACTTCAATACATAACAGTAACAATAACAACAACAAATTTCTGCGTTATAAATTTTGCAAGCATTTCTTATGCTGTTTTGGAGCCCATATAATTAATCATTTATCTCCCTGGTACAATACTCGAAAGCAATGAACATTTTGAACTTTTTTTTTCATGTAATCAAGATATATTACAAATACGTTTAATTAATTTTAACTACTTAAGCATAAGCAATCGCGTGCCAAAGAAATTCCTGAATAAAAATTAAAGTTAATTCAATTATAAATTTTCATCAAAATGTGTAATTTTCTTAAAGAAATGCCAAAAAATGGATAGATAGAAAATATAGGGAAAAGAAGTGGAAATTCTTTTATATAATTAGGTAAAAATCAAAACATTCGATTGAATTGGTTGTTTTTAAAAAATCATTGCAATTTTTGTTTTTTATTAAGGTATTTGTTTTGGTCCATGATAGCTCAGTTTTTAGATAATTCAATCACATAGAAATGAAACACAAACTCTTGGACTGTATCACCATTGCTTTATTTTCCATCCCACTCTGTGGAACAGAGACACACTGTGGATATGTGTATCGCTGTGTCAAATGGAAATAGCTCACTAGATTTATCTTTAAGAAACCCTGGAAAACCTGCTCTCTTCAGGTGGTTGACATTAGCCAATCACTTGCTTCGATTGTATGTGGCAACTGAAAATCTTAAGACTCTGGCTGAGTACATTGTGAAAGTGCATATGCCTGTGTGGTTTAATATTAAGTTAAAACCATCATGTACGTATGGTTCCAAACATCTATTTAACCTTATCTCACATTCACGCTATCTCTCTAACGATCTCAAGCACGTTATAGACCAGATTATTCAAAGACATGGGTACTTTGCTGCTTCAGAAAATATCCTTTTCAACACGTTAAGTGATGAACGTATAATTCAAAGAGAACTTGGTTTACAACGTGTTTTAAAAGCAAGAACAGAAAGTAAAGTCATAGTTAGGGAGTTCAAAATTCCAAAGATAAACTTCGATGCAATGGATTACATGATCTCATGGTCTGAAAATGACGCAACTGAGCCCTATCCTCCTTTGTTAAAACATGTTTCCAGTGACTCTCTCAAAGACTTTATCCTGAAGGCATCTGAAATTGAACCAAATAATTTATTTGTCTCGATTATCAACTTTGGTTTGCTTGCAGAGCCGGCCTTTTCTATAAAGGGGCCCGGGTGCAAAAAACCATTTGGGGCCCTAAAATTTGTAAAGTAAAAAAAAATTATATTACAAGCTTAATATATAATTCTATTGGGTGTTTATTTATCATGTAATTTTTTTTTATCTACTTTCTGTTATAAAACTTTACAACATTTTTTAATTCATGTTTTTTTTTTAAAGTTTTTATGTTAATGATTATTTGACATACTTTCAAATCCATCTTCTATCTGTACAATAACAGTATAAATTACTGCGTTAAAAATAACACCTAAATTCCTTTATCGAGTTTTCTATACTTCATCTTCTGTTATTTCAGAATAGAATCTTTTTCTTTTTCGAATTCGTTTTTTTAGAAAAATGTTCTGAAATATTCGCATTGCGCAATATCACTTTTATTTCGTCTAAAAAAGTGTTAAATTTTGTTCTTAAATTTTTGATTTTAATTTTAATTTAACTGTTTAAATTAAAAGCCAAATCAAAGACAACTTTTTTTTTCTGTTTGCTTGAAATAATTTATTGGTAGTGTCAATTTTGGACAATATTGCAAACCATGTTATTGAATAGATAATAAACGTCACTTCTTGTATCGAATCCAACAGACTTGTAGCTTCGAACATCATTATTTGCGTCAATAAGTTGTTCTAGGGCATTACAAAGTTTTCCAAAGTGTGTATACTCTTCTTTAACTGAATCTATTTTGACTTATCAAAAAGTATTGTATAATGGCTGAAGAGTAATATTTAAAAGCTTTTATAAAATTTCCCATCTATTTGTAGATGTAGAAAATAAGCAACATAAAAGTTGCAATATCCATTTTTTTACAATATATATTGCTGGAAATGGTATCACAAATTAATATTATGACTTGTCTATCATACTTTTCAATAAATTAAAAGAGTATAATAGGTAAGGCATATAAATTGCATGTGGATTTAGAGCAATTAATCTAGATTGTACAACTTGATATTTCCCTATCGTGTTGCTACCATTGTTGTACGCCTTTCCTGCACAATTCAAAATATCTAAATCCAGATCACTTAATTTTTTCAACAGAATTTTTGCTAGTCCTTCTCCAGTCACATTAGTTACTTTATTAAACCTCATAAATGACTTATTATATTTAATATTTTCTCTTCAAAATTTACATACCTAATAAAGACGTCCCACGGGGGGGGCTCGTAATTGAGGATGAGAAGCTTCCGGCATGGTTGTTGGTTCTCACCACCCCTGTGGGTACACGAAAGGGTTGGATTCTGGTTCCTTCCATCGATGACGGAACTTAGTTCCTTAGGGAAGGGTTGTACCGTAACTGGTGATGGCCCTTAGGACTGAACTACCGTTCCCGCCAGTGTTGCTGTTGTGGCGGTCCGGTCATTCAAGTTTTTCCGTGTGCCTTCCGGTGGATCGGCGTAGCCAGTTTGCGATACCTAATAAAAGCCGAAGATTGTTCCTTATGAGAAGTATCAGGAGTATAAACCATCTGGATACTGTTGTGCTTGGCTTCTTTTATATCGTCTTTAATTTTGTTTTAAGGACTTCAATTCATAGCACAGAAAGAATTTGTTCTTTAAATCTCTGTGCTAAATGATGCACCATTTTAATTTTCGAATTTTTTTATTCTCTTTGTGTGATCTATGAACACAAAGTTGTATTTACTAAATAATTCGATTAAAAAATTTCCATTATTAGGAGTTTCTATTCATTTCATAGTTTCCACGAAATTAAAGATTATTACATGATAAAAATAGAATCACATGTACAATTCTTTAAAATAGTCATTTAAGTCGTTCCAATTTTTTTTTATTTATATTAACTTGATTTGTTTTTATCAACAGTCAAACATAACTTTAGCCGTTTTAGTAATTCTTTCCAACCAATAAAGGAATTAAAGTGACAAATAAAATGCTCATGATCTTGAATGACTGTTGGCTTTCTCCAGCTATCATAGCCACCTATAGATTGTTAAAACTATTTTGTATCGTACGGTTCAGATTTTAGCATAAAACTTTTTAAACTTATCTGTTATAATAATTGACCAGAAACTTATATTCATTTGATCCTATTTGCTATTGTCATTTTTGTCGTTATTTTCTGATTCGGTCACATTTTTATAAGCATACAGTCCGGCAAAGAGTTTCAATTTCTATGTTCTCATTGTAAGATTGTGCAGTTAGCGAGAAACTTCTTTCGCCAACTGTAGCTTGAATTGTAACTTCTGAAGTCGAAGCAATATCACTGCCAGAATTACTTCGGAGTCGAGAAAACAGATCTACTTGTGACTTCTTGAAATTTAGCTTTTACTCTTTTTCCCCTTCTGCTCTTTCCCTTTACTCTTTTTCCCCTTCCCCAAGAAAATCCCCCCCCCCCCGTGCGGGGGGGGGGTATTTTCTTGGCACGAACATGATCCATTTTAACAATATTAAGCATTTTTTGGTATGAATTATCATAATACTATATGCAATCTAATCTAGAAGATGAGATAAATGACCGTAAATCTCCATCCTTATGTTTATAATATGTTGCACACTTGCACCAGGCTGTAATATATCGTACACTGTAAATTTCGTACACTTCCGAACCCGTTGATTGTTCTAGTTAAATATCTTCCTCTCTTCTTTCCACCCCGCTATTACCATTCAGAACATTATTTTAGTTCTTCATCATATTGGGGGGGGGGGCCTCAATTTCAGGGTCCCGGTGCATTGCATCCGCCGCTCTTCCCCCAAATGACCGGCCCTGTTTCCTTGTCACACGCAAGCTGTGGAAAGAGCTGTCAAACTGGTGACCGAATCGGTCCAAAATGTCTGTGGTTACATAAGAGCAAAAATTGACTCCCATGTAAATATGCCAAAAATTAATACAAAAAGGCAGTTTATGCAGTAATGAAGTAGAAGAAAAAATTTTGAACTGTAGCAATTGTAATCATTAAGAATACAAGGAGATAAGAACAAAATTTAACAATCAATATATTTTTTTATTATTATATTTTGTAATTAAGAATTTTCCGAGTTGTAGTGCTTATATATGTATTTAAAACTATCTTTTGTAACATGAAATCCACGAAAAATTCATAAAATTCTTTTTATCAAAGTTTATAATTTTTCAGTTTTTTTTTTAAATAAATTTTTAAGTTTTTTGCGGCACCTCAAGATGTTACAGTATTGCAACCAAATTTTAAAAAAATTGAACCTAAAAGGCAACTTTTTCTCTCTATTACCAAACTGAAATAAAAAAAATAAATTAAAAGTCTCATTTTAAAATTTGTCAGTTTTTTTCGTTTTTTTTCTCAAATTTCAAGCTCTTTGTGGCACCTCAAGATGTTTCAATATTGCAATCAAATTTTCAATTATTCTTTATGAACCTAAAAGGTAATATTTCCCCACTATTATCAAGCTAAAATCGTAAAAAAAATTTTAAGACTATTTTCGTTTCACCGTACTGTGAGCCGTTATCGAAGAGGCACCTTACTTCTTGCCGTTGGGAACATCTATCTTTTATTATACGTTTTACAGAACACAAAACCACATTTTGATTTACGATTAGATTTGTTGCTATGAAAGACAGACTCCACTCATTGTGAGAAACCGAACCTTGATCAGAATCCCCCCCCCCCCTCGATTGCACATTATTTACGCCTTCAGCAGTTTCTACATTGGAAGACGAAACATTTTTTGGTTCTTTCAAAAAGTGTATTAATTTTGAAGTGAACTTTGCCACAGAAACAATTCCTTTACGAACACTTTTTAAAACTGCAATTAGGCGATAAACATTTGAAGGAAACGGGGAATTCCCTTCAAATGTTTATTAAATTATTCCCTACCCCGGTTGCATTGTAGGTTTACTGGGATTTGGACCTTTGGCAAGAAAACTTGGCGCGCATCTAGAGGGGTGAAGGTTCATTCGTAAACCCAGTTTTGTATAGCTGCATATCCGCCCGGCCTAATTGGTGATAATGGAATTACAGAAGTAAAATGCACAACATCCTGTGAAAATATTACTCCAAAGGAATCAAAGCTAAAAAATTTCCATTTTGGAAATTAAATAAAGGTGAAAATACAAAAATAAATAAAAATCACAAATATTATTTTCAAGTGCAGGGCCAGAAAAAAAAAACACAATAAGAAGGTTTTCGTAGCTTTTTCCCCTCTGAATATTTTTATAACTGTATTTTTTAAATACATATATAATTCAGAAATCGATGCTATTTTGTCAGTTTTTTTTTTTTTTGTAAAAATTTTATTTGATCTTGCAATTATGAGATCTTGTACATTCACTTATTTTATTTATGTATCTTGCAATAAATGATAATTAATTCTATTATTAATAGAAAAGTAAGACTGTTTTTATCAGAAAAATAAATAGCGGAATTAAATGCATTTGAAAAGAAGCAAGATATAAGAGAATCTATAGCTGTTTTATTTACTAATATTAAAACAATCTCATATTTCTGAATGAATTTTATTGAAAATCGCTATTATCTATACTCATAAAAGGGAAAAAATGTATGTGTGTGTATATATATTACAATAGTTCGCTAAGCAATATCCTTATTAAGAAACTAGCCGCCTTTGGTGACCAGCAGTTCGCCAGTATAAAAGATCTTTAAAATTTTCAATTATATATTTTATGTAACTTGATCTCTTAATAGCTTTTTCTACAAAATAGTTAGTTATCAAAGTTTCAGATTTTGATAGTTATATAATTCAGTCATACTATTATGTAGGCCTTAAACAGTTCTGTTCATTGTATTACTTACTAATTTCTGCAAAGCTCATAAAATTTGCATGTTAAATTAGAGTGGAAATGTTAAACTGCAATTAATATAAAAACATTTTTTAATGAAACCAAGCACATCTTTTTTTTGAATATGAAAATTGAATACAGAGTCGCTCAGCATTGAAGTTGTATATGCAATGCAGAATAATTTTTGTAATTTATACAAAATCTTAAAGAATTACTCAACAAAAATTTCTCTAATTCATCGTAAAATTCAGTTTTTAGTTTTACTTTCAAAACATTTAAATGATGCAAATGAAAATATTATTTGACTTCAGTCAATAATTGTTCTTACGAAAAATTTTGAATTTTAAATTTCACACAGTCCTTTTGTCCTAAGGAGTCATATTCTGGGAAATACTCTTGACACTTCAACTCTTAACTCAAGTTCAATAAATATATTTTCTATCTTCTACGATAAAATCTGTCAGTTTTTGCATATCAATATTAGAACAATCAATATTTTGATAATCATAGGCCAATCACTGTTTAGAAATCCTGGTAAAAGATTGGCGTATCTTCTTTGAAACGGGCTATGAAGTATTCTAAAATCGCCAATTATTATAGAAGAGTGATATTCAAATTTTATAAATTATTTAGTTTTAGTGAATGATTTAGTTGATTGAAGTTCAAAGATTTTTATTTAACCCTTAGACCTCCGAAAAGTAATTAGATGCAGTAAAAGTAATTAGAAGTTGAATTTTCTAGAAAATTAATCTACATATTTTTACCAGTCAAAATGTAATAAAATAATTTTTAAAAAAACGCCAAAATGATGCACTGCCTTGAATGGTTCCTGAGAGGAGAGATCGGAGTGCTAAGTATTAAAATATTAACGTCTCAAAAAAATTTATTAAATAGGATTCAAAGGTTAATGTAAAAGGGTAAACATGTATAAGGATTGCAAAGGGTAATGTAATGGAAATATGTAAAAATTTAAAATTCTTAATTCATCGGAGCATTTATTGACTCAAGTAACATAAAATATAATTGTTTAGTTCATTTAGACCCTTTTGTTAGTAGATGCGTGCCCCTGATTAAAATTAACTGATGGGCGCTGATTACAGTGATTATCCAATAGATATATTGAACCATGTTTGCCTTAAATTTAATTGTTTGATTTAATTAATAATATAGATTTTGTAAAAGGTCATAGAAATTTTTTCCTCCATTTACTTTTTAGAAAATATATTTCAAATTTTTTCGCTTCATACAGACACTTGCTGAAATTTACACTTTTATATATTTAATTTGCAATAATAGTTCATTTACTTTTTTAAATTTGAACTTCTGTCAATGTGATGGCAACAGGTTGATAAAAGCTAATTTTTTCCCATTGACGTGCTCGTGAAGATTAAATTTTATTTTTATTTTGTGCGAAATATATTGTTGAAAAGTATAGTTAAAATATTTCTTTAGAAACTCGTTAAACATCGAAACTTAATTTGTAGATTAAAGCATTGATATCATTAAAAAGATAATTTTTTGAGTTTTATCTTAATGCAAAAATCAATTTTGGGCTGTAATTTTTTCGGAAGTTACAGCGTTGTAATTTTTAGAAAGTGTATCCATTTTTAAATCCTGTTACTCCTTAATGTAATAAATTATTGTATGTATAAGGATCAATGTTAGTGAAATTAATTAATATTAGATAAGAATGTTATCTGTAATGAGCATAAACAATGCTGAATGGGAAAGTTTTTGTATTAGTTGAAATTTAAACACTTTCGTTTTTCAAGTTCTCATTTTTGTTGAGATTACTGAAAATTAAAAAAGATGCATTGCACAAAAAGCGGAATAGTATAAGGTTTTTATTTTAGTAGTAAATGTCCAATAGAATTTGAAGTTAAATATGTTCTTGTGAGTAAGCGATCAAGAACAAGTTAAGTAAATCTTAGCAACCATAAATCTGAATTATAAAATTAAATTAGTCACTGTTTTCACAAAAACTTTAAAAAAATGCTTTTTAATGTGTATTAGCATTTGTGTAACAACATATTTTACAACTATTTTTCTTCAATTCTTGGTTATACAGGAGTAATCATAATTTCTATTTTGAAAAAAGCAACATTCCTACAAGTTATTTAATTGAATCTCTTAAAACTTTTTTTTTAAATTTTAGTTACATACAAACGAAAGCAGGACATGTTTAAAAAAATTGCACCTCAAAACGGACATGTGGTAAATATCGCCGTAGGCATTCTGAGCTAATTTGAGACGCGTCAAACCCCTCTGAACTCGCAGGAGGTGAAAGGTCGGACATAAATATATATGAGGGGGAGGTTCTTTTAGAGACTTGATGGCTTTATTGAAGTTGGGAGAAAAAGGGAAAATGGTAAATATTCTGCTAGACAACACTTCTCAGCGATGCTTTTTGAAAAAGGAAATAGCTGACGCGTTAAAATTGCCTATAATGAGAACACAAAAACTGTTAGTTTATACATTTGGTTCGAGGGACCCGATAGAAAAAACATATGAAGTTGTAAAGTTTACACTTTGCAACTCTCGTGACCCTGAAAAATGTATTGAAATTGAAGCATTACTTTGCGATGTTATTTCTAGTTCTCCTTTTAAAGTATCGTCTAATAAACTAGAAAAGATGCTTAATAAGGAAAATATACAGATTTGAAATGCTTTCGAGTCTTTCAGAAACAAATTTTCTCTCTTAATTGGTGCTCAATATTTTTGGGAAATTCATTCAGGCAAAAGGGAAAATTTAACTAAAACTTTATTTGTAATAGATACAATTTTCGGTAAAGTTGTGCAAGGACGAATCTCACCAGTAGATTTAAATTGCGACAAGAACTTTTCTGTTTTAAAAATAAAATGCTGCTCAGCGTTAAATGAAAATTTAAAAATGTTTTGGGAATTAGATTCGATGCCAATAATAGATAGAGAAAATATTTCTGATTGCAACTAAGATTTAATTGAGAGCTTTGAAAATAACTTAAAATTCAAAAATGGGAGATATAAAACTATTCTCTTTTGGAATAAAAATCCTGATGAATTACATAATAACTTTGAGATATCTAAGAGAGGATTTGAAAATATATGTATGAGAATGAAAGAAAATAATTGGCTTTTGAATGAATATAAGAATATTATTGCAGACCAATTAAATTTGAAAATTGTTGAGGAATGCTGTTCGAAAAATGAAGAAAACGCATACTATATGCCCCATGAAACTTCTAAAGAAAAATCTGGAAAGGATAGGAATGATCGATATGAAAGACGAGATAAAGAAAGGTAGGAAAAGGATAGACCTCTACGGCCAAATAGCCGGGATTTAAAAGCAAGTAGAGAATCCACTAAAAATGACAGGCACGCTGTAGACAGAATTGAAATTAGTTCACAACCAGAACGTGATAGAAAATTACTTAATTCTAGAGAAGAAAAGAAAGAAAAGTCTGGTACGCTGGATTGGGGAGAGAATTTAAAAGACGTGAATGGTATCATCACCCAACACCTGTTACTCTTAAGCAGTTTGAAAGTGTCAGGCCCCCCAAAGAAAAATCTCACACCTCTGAGGCGATCTAATGCTGCTGAGGCGGTACGGGATGAGCAAGGATAGAACCTGGGACCTTTCGGTTAGCAGTCCAGTAACTTAACAATTCTGCCAAAACGATCGTTCGGGTAGAAAAGTTGTTAACTGGCTTATATGCTACTCACCACAGTTCATGGTACATGAACCTGGGAATGATTAATTTTATACTAATAAAGCGAAAAGAATTTTTTTTTAAGTTGATTATTTTCTACGTATTATACCACAAAGAGGTCTTGTATTCTTTTTTGCTAATTATATATTGAAAAAAAAAATGTTATCGTGTAAATATTTCTCATATAAAATACATGCTTTTATGGATGTGGTTGATTATCATAGATCTTTGTAAACGAAACCATTCATTTCTTCTATGCAATGAGAAAGAATCATCAGATGAATGGATTATTCTAAGCATAACTAATTTTATATTCCTTTTATAGGCTTTTTTTTATTTTTAAAAAGCATTTTGAAAATATAAACTTTTTTTTCTAAAATATCTATTTTAAATCTTAATTTTTAAGGATGGATGACGTAATATATTTATGCATTGTTCTGAAATACGATTCTTTTAAAATTGAATTTCTCCATATCCTACATTGTTTAATATCTACTGCATTGTTTACTACATTTAAGTGTCACAAATTGGGCAAAGATATTGTTTTCCCCTTCTGCAAATTTTCCGCCCAGTCAGAATGCTAATTAATTCCCAGACACCCAAAGGCAGTGTCAGTGTTGTTTATCGCGTCGAATTTTCGCTTTGTGAGAAGAATAGATCCTTCTTTTTTTCGATTTCTGAGAAAATTAAAATTGCCTTGTAGTTTCAAAACGCAGCAAATATGTATGGAAATTGGTAATCGTGTTTTATATAACACTGCATAAAACTTAGTGAAAATAAAATATTTATAATTTTTGCTTTGATAATGTTCTAGTTGTTAATAATTAAATGTGTCCTATCTCATGAATTTTTAAAAAATGTTTAAACTTATTAAAATCTTTTTATGACATTGAATTGCAAAATTGTTTCTCGAAAGTAGGGAGAAAGATTTAACTCCTGAAACAAACAAAGAATATGTATATATTTGTTTTTATAATTTTTATATGGGGTAAATTTATTTCTCGTTCTAATATTAAAACATTTTAATCTTTTTTTGTGTGTATAAATGTGTGTGCATTTTTAAGAATAAGTAAAACTGATTTGATTTCATAGGATCGAAAAAATAGTATTATTAGAATATTTTGTAACCATTAATGAATTAAAATCTTGCTTATTTACACTGCATTTTTATTAATTTTTAGTACACCACATTTCTTCATAGTATTCACTAAAATGTTGCGAATGCTATGTTTGCTTCTCGTAACCTCCAGAAAAATAAGATTTCTTTCTTTCTTTTTTTTCATTAATAGTCTTATTCTATTACACTATTCTGCAAGTTAACCGTAGGAGGACTTAGGCTTTGAACTTTTTTCACTATTTTTCTATGGGCAAAATTTCCTGTTTCATTGTCAATAATATGAATGTATATATTCTTTTGAGCTCATAAGAATAAAGAAGAGACTAATTTGATTTTACAATGAAATAATAACTAAGTAAGAATCTTATATGATGTACAACTGCTTTAAAATTCAAATTGTAACAAATGGTATTATACAATAAGCGACAAATTTAATAATTATTATCACTACTTGGAATGAAGTTTTCAAGCAAATAAAATATCCCTAGTGTCCATCCAAATGTCATTTAATCACATTTTTTCAGAATGCTTTATTAACTTTCTTTTCTGCATAAAATCGTATTGTCTCCAGCAATCTTGCATTTTAGCTTTTTTTTTTTTAACATTAAATCAGTTAAATTATATTTTGAGAACTTTTGAGTTGAAATCTACAATAATCAAAATCAAGATTAGTGAATCAAATATATGTAGGACTCAGGAATCACTACTATTTAGAATTACGCACATTTGATTGCATTTAGGACGAACAATTACATTAACAAAAGAAATGAACATTAAATAGATTTCGTCGAAAACGTCGCAGGATTAATTCACGTATTACGTCGCGTCTTTCGTTCATAGACCCGTCTCGTCTCACACGTCCTGACTTTCGTTCAGACCCATCTCATCTCGTCTGCACTCCGTCTAACAAGCATCAACACTTGTTGGCCAGCAGATGGCGCTCGTCATCAGGCGTTCGTCACTACATATATTCGCAGTCGGTTTTGAAAAGAGATTCTTAAAAAATTATCAATTTAAAATTTGGTGAGCAATAAAATAAAATTATTCTGATTACATTTTTATTTATTTACTTAAAACTATTATAAAGCTTTTAAAGATGCAAGAAGCCGAAAACAAAATAAAATATAAGAAAGAGTGGGGTAGAAAAAACATATTCAAGTCACCACATGTGTTTAGTAATTGCCTATTTAAATGAAAGATATTTATCCTCTTTTTCAGTCTCCTCCTCCTCTCGTAAAATTGATTTCCTCCTTCCTTTTTAACAGAAATTTCACAGTACGCGTTAACACCACACTCGCCACACTTCGCTCCATAAAAGCAGGTGTACCGCAAGGAGCAAAATTGCCCCCACATAATACTCAATATTTATTAATGATATATACCTCAGAAACACAATACCAAATTGTGCATTTTCGCAGATGACACAGTTATTCTGGCCAAAAACAGAAACATAAAATTCATCACTCACGCATAAAACAAACACATCCAAGAACTAGAAAGCTGGTTCTCAAAGTGGAAAATCGCAATAAATGCCTCAAAAACAATAACAGTGCTTTTCACACAAAAAAAAGGAAAACTACTCAAAACCTAATTAAAATTAATAAAGTTAAAATCCCATGGTCTCAGGAAGCTAAATACCTCGGTGTAATATTAGACAAAACCTTAACTTGGAATCCCCATCTTAACTATGTCAAACAAAAATTCCGAGATAATGCCCGTAAATTATATCCCCTTATTGCTCGGAATTCAGATATGACTAGGGAAAATAAGTTGCTTGTTTATACAGCCAGATCTGTCCTACCGTATGCTTGTCCAGTTTGGGCATACGCAGCAAAAACCAACATAAACATCATTGACAAGTGCCAAAATATAATCCTTAGACAAATAAGAAAAGCGAGATGGTTCATGAGAAACGACGATATAAGACGAGCCCTCAATATCCCTTCAATAAAAGAATTCATCAAAAGCTTTGCAGAAAAATTCTTTCACGATATAATCCACATTGATAACGAAGCAATAAAAGAGACAGAAATTTATCAACCAAACAAAAATAGCAAAAGACCCAGACTAATTCTTCTATAACGTAACCAATTTTAACCTAATGCTAAAACTCACAAATCAACCTTCTCGTCTCGCCCACATTAACTTTGAATAAATATTAAATTAAAAGTCAATCATAAAATTCCCCCTATCTATCCCCTTACTTTATCGCAATAGCGCAATCAAAGTTCTCATGAGCCACACTGTAATCCTTCATTGGACAAAAACCTAGATAATACTCCAACCCCTGCACACCTCCCATACCAAGGCAAGATACATCTTCGCTCCTTCTCAGGAAATCCACCCGAACTGGAACCTCTTACCAATAATTTTCCACGCAAGCCCCAGACTTCATCCACTCCAGCAAAATTTAATGGAATTATGTTGCACGTGCCTTACTAACTATTGGGAAATTTTAAAAAATTTCGAGAAATTTCACGCGTGTAGCTCATTGTAGCTATCTGAGGCCTAAACAAATAATTCTGAAAATTGTATCCACCACATTGGTAAAAGAGTTAATTAATTTTCAGTTTTTTAATTGAGGGGAAGTTAATGTAGACATTATCAATCGCTGCTCTCTGTCTCTTCCTCGAGCTGGATCGTATGCAGGTAAATTGAGTAACTTGTTACGAATCTGGGGTAGTTTGTCGAAGAATTCAATTGATGTTCTTCTGATAAATTCCGAAACAGGTTCAATTTTGAGATCGTCATGTAATATTTTCCTCCTGATATACCAGAGAGCGTTTACAATCTTCACCAGGTACCTATTTTGAAAAACGTGCAACCTCTTGATGTTAGTGGCAGAAGTCGCCCCCTCCCCCAATTTGGGAGTCGTACATTAAAATTGGTCTTAAAATAGCTTTGTAGAGCAGAAGCTTGAGCCTAATCGATAGCTTTCTCCATGGAGAATTCAGCTGTTGAGTTTAATACTCATTCCAGATGCTTTGGCGAGGGCTGCTTTAATATGACTATTAAAGCTTAATTTTGCGTATAAAACTAACCCTAGGTATTTATATTGGTCGAAATTTCGATAGGGGCTAGGTTGGCCGAAAATTTGGATAGGGGCTAGATCAGGCATTACCAATTTTTTAGTAAACAGGAGGCACGCACATTTATTTGGGTTGACTTTTATTTTCCAGCTGATGAGCCAGCACTGTAAAACGGTCATGTACTGTTGTATGTTTGCAATGATTGTGTGTGGATCCCTATTCTGTGTTAAGATGGCGGTATCGTCTGCAAAAATTGCTAAATGACAATTACTAGCTCTAGGTAGATCGTTAAAATATATGTAAAAAAGAGTTGGAGAAAGTAAACTCCCTTGCGCACAACCGTTCAAGATTGGTCTGGGGAATGAAATTCATTGTTAACTCGTACCCGAAAATTACGAGAGAGTAGGTACGAGCGTAAAATTTTGACAAATTGTGCCGAAAATCCAAGTCGCATGCACTTGAATAAAAGCTCTTCGTGCCAAATTTTATCAAAGGCTTTGGCCCATAAAAAATGCACCAGTAGTTTGGGACTTCACAAAGCCGCCGTGAATCAATTCTGTAACACGAATTAGCTGGTGATTCATCGACAGATTTTTCCGGAATCCAAATTGTTCGGAAATTATTATATTGTTGTTGAGGAATTGGTTCAGGAGTTTGAGAAGCACAGATTCGTACAGTTTGTTCAAGCTACTAAGTAGCGAGATGGGACGAAAATTTTGAGGTAAAGTCAAATCAAATTTTGGTTTTAGAATAGGGACAACTACAACTGTTTTCCAGCAATCGGGAAAATAAGAAAGTTCAATTAGTTTGTTTATTAAAAAAGTTAGATATAAAATAAATCTAGGCGGGAGATTTTTAATCATGCAATTTGTAATTAGATCCAATCCTGGCAATTTATTCGGCTTAACGTTTTTCATAAATTCTATGATCTCCGTCGGCCGAGCGGGCTCGAGATTGTTTACATGTTCAGGTGTCTAAAAATTCTCCAACTGATCTGTGACGTATTTCGTCAGGGAATGAGGTTTGACAGCCACGCATCGGTGTGTGGCAGCAAACTGGTCTTGTAGGCTGTCCGCCAAAACTTCCGCCTTTTCGATTGGAGCAAGGGCTAATTCTCCCGTTTCCCCTCTTGGGGGGGGGGATAGGGGAGAATGATTTTCTGAGGAAGGAGGAGCGGCGCCAAAAGCTCGCGCATTCCTCGCCGTTGCTGGAAATGACCTACTTTTAACCCTTTTATCTCATTCTGGGTTCTGCGGAGTTCCGTTCTCACTTGAGGGTCGCGAGAACGTTGCCATCGTCTCCGCAGGTAATTTCGTAGTTTAATTTTGTTTTGGATTTCTAAAGGCAACTTCTCTGGAGGTTTATTGAATTTTGGTTTTGAGGCTTCTACGAGTGCCTCCGTTAGAATTTTTCCTAAACTACCAACTGCATTTTCTGCGTCATCATTGCTATTAATTTTGAAGGGGGGAAGGGGCTTTGAATTTAAAATATGCCGAAAGTTCTCCCAGTTGGTGGAGAATTGTGCTGGTGAATTTAGTGAAAAGGGTCCAGTATTAAAAGTCAAAACTACTGGAAGGTGATCTGAGTCTAAGCAATTTAGCACTCTAACTTGAGAATGAAAAGGAATTAGCTTTAATATTGCGAATCTATGACGGAATCATTTACACTAACTTCATTAATGTGGGTTGGAGAGTGGGGCGCTAAAACATTGATTCCGTCCTGAGTTGCTAAAAATTTAAACTGTTGATTTCCATACTCGGTGGTTTTGTAGTTATTCCAAGCGATAGGAGCAAGGGAATTTCCCTATGCATGATTGAACTCTTGTTCGAGAGCTTCCATTGGGCAGTTGGTACTTTCCATCGTGATCCAAGACCTGTAATCGAAATATCACCAGTAAGATCGTATCAAGGATTTGAATCACAGCCCTCTTTGAAAAGTATTGATCACTGGCATTTGTGACTTTTTGATATTGGTTACGTAATAACCGCTCGTAAAATATTCGCCACCCCTATTAAAGTATGCAAGAAGTACTAAACAAAGACGGCACTTTGAAGTGCTTTAGTCAAAGAAATTCTGGGAGCGCCACTTCTAGGTTAGGTCGGAAACTGCTTATCCCACCCTCGTATCTCATAATGTAAAATAATCATGCCGATCTGAACCTTGCTTTTAACACAAACAACTAATTTTTTGTACTCATTTGTAACTCAATTCTACGGTCAAAATTGTTTTGTGATAAAAAACAAAAACAAATACTCGAGATATTTATTTTAATAAAATAAATAAAACTCTAGTCTAAATATATTAATAGAAGTCCTTTATATTTGTATGGGAAGGTGAAAAATCACATTTTTTTTTTACTTAATGTTTTTACACAAGATAATAGTGTTATTTCTGCATAATATGCAATATGAAAAAATTTTG
>JAPMOR010034416.1:41709-53061 GCA_026543865.1 Argiope aurantia | reverse complement strand
CATGTGGTCAATATTTATATGTAGTAAAGCAAAGAGTTGAAAATATTTTCAACGAGCATGGATAGATTTCCAGAACTATAGATACCAAAATTCTTATTTTGCAATGGGTATCACACCACATTCAGCATCTCCTTTGACGTGCAGGACTCTAAAAGACAATCATTCAAGATTTATGGAGCATTTTCCCACGCCATTCGCCATCATATACACATGACTGGACATAACTAACGCACTCTAGTCCCTGAGTCTGGCAATATCTCTCATGGTGTACAGGATTTTACTCCATGACAGTGACCACGCATCATTCAAAGTATACGCAGTTTTATCCCAAGCCGGTCATCATCATTTCAAGTTAATTAATAGGGTTTTACCCTACGCCAGAGACCGTCATTCAAGATTTACGTGGTTTTACCCACCAGTGAAGGGTATTATACTCTCCAGTGACCATCATCCAAGGTTTGTTTAAGGGCATTTACCCTACGCCAGTGATCATCATTCAAGGTTTACGGGGATTTACCATCAAACTCTCATCTTTCCATATAAAATTTAGAAATAAAGGATTACAGGATTTCACTTCGTGCGTGTGACCATCACTTATAGTTTATAGTGTTTTACACTATGCCAGTGACCATCATTAAATGTTTACTGAATATTATTCCACCCCATTGACCATCATTCTTGGTTTGGTTGGTTTTATCCCACGCCTGTGGGAATCATTCATGGTTTAGGGGATTTTATCCCACGCCAGTGACCATCAAACACACATCATTGCTCATAAAATTTAAAAATCAAGGTTTAGAGGATTTTACTCCGAACCATCACACTTGGTTTACAAGGTTTTAATAAGTGCCAGTGACCCTCATACAAGATTTAATGGATTTTATCCCACGCCAGTGAACATTTTTCAAGATTAATTTACGGAGGTTTCCCCAATGTCAGTGACTATTATTCAAATTTTGCGAGGGTTTATCCCACTACAGTGACCATCATTTAAACTTTATGGAGTTTTACCTCACTACAGAAACCATCATTCAAACTTTATGAGGTTTTACCCCACACCAGTGACCATCATTTTTAAGGACTTTTATTCCACTCCATAGACCATTGCCACTCCTTTTCTAAATGTCAAAATGCTTCAAATCCAACGGCAGATCAATGAATTTTAAATAACAATAATTACGAGAAGAGGAATGAGTATAAAATATGCAAAACTGCTTAAAAGTGACAAAAACAAATATGCATAATGAAGAAAGAAAATGGCGCATTTCAGAAAGCTTGATTTAAAACTTAGAGAATATAGACACTTTACGATTTCATATTTATCTAAAAAAATTCTTTCTATCTCTTTTCAAGTTTTATGTATTCTATAAAGCATCATGGTGGTCAGGTACACTATAAAATTAATTACGTTTACAATTATTATTAGTCGTTTTACAATTATTATAAAATCAAACGCCAGATTTCTAGGAAGTTTGAATTCAAAAGAGGATTGTGTTATATAATAAATAACTTAATATTTGCGAAAACTTATTGAAAATTAGAATAGAGTGCTTTCGTGTACAAATAAAATTAATAAAAAAGCACAATTCTGTGTTTTTAATTTCAAATATTTTCTTAGTTTAAAAAAACATATCAATAAAAAAAATTTGAATTCCACAATTCAATAAATATATACATTTTAGACACACAGGTTTCTAAGGTTTAATTTAAGGAAAAATATTATATGACATGTGTGTCTGAAAAAAAAATCAGTGACCAAAAGTTAGTATCAGTATTATTTCTTTTGATTGTTTGGGCTGCGATATTTGCAGGGAAAATTGATTTCAACTGAATTATAAACATAGGTGCGAGGTTTCGTAATTTCTACCATGAAATATTCCTATCACGATTGATTCCAAAAATAGCAAATTCATAACATTTCAATTCTAAGTTTAGGAAAGATCTTTCTAACATTTAACAATACAACTATTTTCTTGGGAAATACGACATTCAATTATCTGAAAAATTATTGTATAGTCAAATTTTCCAAAATTGGGCTCTTTTTAGCAGAATATAAAATTCAATTATAAAAATGTTTTGTTAAATAAAATATTGAAAAAGTTATTAAGCTTAACAGTGAGTCATTAAAAACAGCAAATAAACTTACAGTTTATTTATGAATTATCAATTCATGAATTGAATTCCACTTTATTATTGAGATGTTGGATTCGGCAGAAATAAAATTCTAATAAAAAATTCATCTTGATAACATTTCAGGAGAAATACGTTTTACTCTGCTAAGCGGAAGGCAACAGAAGTCAGAATAAAGATAAACAATTATTCAACTCACTTTGTTGGCATAGTTACAATGATTCGAATTGTAACAATATGAATTGTTACACAGGAACAATACGGTTTCAGCAAAGTATTTTTTACTTGTCTGTGTTAGGATATAGAAGTATTGTTGCTGAATACGTTTCATGATTTTAAAAAATTAGTGTTACTATATATTATACAATTACATTCAATATATTGTGAAACAATTTTCTCATTGATGCATTAAAATTATAATAAACAATTCTTAGATTATATGCTATCAAATATTTACAATATATGTAAAAACAATGTATGATATGTCTTACATTAAGCGAACTCTGAAATTCTTCATGGTTTTAAAAGTGAAATTTTTGTAGAAATTTAATATACCACCAAATGCACGCATTCTATTATTAGAAGATTACAAATGGACCAATGTTTTTGAAAATGATCCATCAAAATTGGCCCTCACTTCGACCAACTCCTGCTTTTCTTAACTCTTGTTTGTTAGAAATTTTATTTTCATACAGTTTTTATTGCAAATAATCCTACGCATGCCCAATGTGATTAAAGTCTGGATTTTGTACAAGAGTCTTAATAGCACTGGGACAGTGGTAGAGGACCTATTAATTGCAAATAGCAGTGACGGGTCCTCTATGAATCGGTTCATTACCTTTTTATAATTTAAAATGTCTTGAGCTCACACTTTTCTGTAAATATCGGCTGGGAATGCAAAGATAGACATGTTTATTCATTGTTCAACTAAGGCCGCGGTGGCCTGGTGGTACGGTCTCGGCTTCGGAACCGGAGGGTTTCAGGCTCGAGACCCGATTCCACCGAAGAACCGTCGTGTAAGGGGGGTCAGTTGCACGTTAAATCCGTCCTGACCAAACGTCCTCCCGTTGGTGTGGTGTGGTGTGGAGAGGGGGGTGCCAGTTCAGGTGTCGTCCTCGTCATCTGACCGCGGTTCAAAATTACGAGGTCCGTCCCAAAATAGCCCAAGTGTTGCTTTAAACGGGACGTTAATATAACTAAACCAATCATTGTTCAACTAATAAAATGGAAGTTCCAGATACAAGTGCGTGCCATGCAACCCCAGACTATTTGATTGTCACCTCCATATTTCACAGTAGGTTTTAAATTTTTGACGTCCATAGCTGTATTTGGTCTCCGCCAAACGTTTTTTTTTTTTTTATTTATTTGCAATCAGATCCGAAAATGTTATAATTGCTTTCATCAACGAAAATTACATTTTCCCAAAATACTTTTGGCTTTTTTACAAACATTTTAGCAAATGCCAGCCTAGCTTGTTGATTTGCTTTGCTGATGTAGGGCTTTTTGTGAGATACTCTGCCGTATATTTATGTTTTCTTCAAATATTTCTGACAGTTTCAGGATTTACAGATTTCCCAAACTTTCTTTTACATTGCGTAGTCAAATTTACTGCGCTAGTTTTTGGTTTAAAGTGGATTTATTTCATAATCTACCTCTTTTCACGTTCATTAAATGTCCTTGGATGCCCCGATTTTTTGCTTGTTTTGAAGACTATTTAATTTCTTGAACCTATTAATGATGTTAAAAACAGTAGACTTACTCGACTTCAAGATATTTTCAATACAGCGAATTGATTTCCCATTTTTCCACTGAATTATTACAAGATTTCGCACATCAACCGATGTATCTTTGTGTCTTATGTAACTGATCTTATCTACTGAAATGTTTATGCTTAATATTAGACTTTAAAAATGTAGAAGTAAATTCGATTCTACTGATGTGCTGTATGCTTGTTGACTTTCTCGTTTCAAAAGTGTCCCAATACTTTTTTGACTCCAATTTTCCTTTGAATTATATTTGAAAAGCTAGATGAAATTATAATTTTAATATAAAAATAAAATTTTCCTTCCAAATGGTACATCAAATGTTAAAATATTTTTTGAATCATTTTTTTAATGTGATAAATTATTTTATAAATAGCTTGTAGTTATTCATGTCAAGTGTCCCAATACTTTTTTTGAGTGACTGTATGTAATATGGTAAATGAAATTGTTCCTATCTTCACAAGATTTAAATTTAAAATGTTATTCCGTAGATTTGATTAGCACATTCTTCGCCGTAATTTCTGATTGTGTTTTGATCCATTAAAAAGATTATTTTCCTTTTTACTCTCTCTTTATCAGAGAAACTATCCTCTAACAAAATGCTAATTACAGGCAGGAGGCAAATGGCATTAGTGGCAGCCAAGTTGTTAATATGTGGGTCAACGTAATTAATTAATTTCGAATCGATAATATTATTGCCTTTTAATCTCTAATTATCAACACAATAAAGATTATCCTATGAAATCCCTCTGATGTGTTTTTGAAGTTTGTATAGGGAGGTACCGGCTCAGGTGTCACCCTCTTCATCTGACTGAGGTTCAAAATTACGAGATGAGTTCCAAATGAGCCCTAGTGTTGCTTTAAAAACTGGATGTTAATATATCTAATCTAAAAAAATGAAATCCTCGGCACATGTGTTGGGTTTAGTGTGCAGCAACTCTTTCAATTTGTTTTTACATTCCTTGCCATCTAGTCACATTTTAAATTAAACTGTTCTTCCATATTATGTAAATTAAAATTTGGGCGCAGAATTTAAATTAATAACTTAGATGAAAATATATATAATAAAATATGTGGATTGCGCTATTATTACTTTCAGGTTTCATAATAGAGTGGTTCATATTGAAAATGCATCTACCTTAGATATATTAATAGGAACTTACACTATCCAATCTCCTTTAGAGTTAATACTTTCCTTCCCTTTTCATTTGTAACCTACCCAATTTATTTTTTTTCGAGTCGAAGATAGGGCATCTATGTTCACGTCGATTCACTCCTTCTCTTTCTATATTAATTAAAAGAAAACGCACTCTCTCTATTTGTGAGTTTATTAACATTGTATAAAGTCTACAATGTTTAAACTAAGTCTACCAAATTTGATACAAATATGCTTTTGGGAAAAATCATACGCAGCTTAATGAGATTTTGTAAAATTTCAAGTTTTTCAATTAATAAAAAAAAGGTGTTTTTGTCTTTCAAAATATTCAAAACATAACCAAATAATTTAAATTGAAAATCACAAATTATAAATTATTTCAGAATAAAATGCTGAATTTTTTTTATCTTTTATGAGATACATATAAAAAAATACTATCATCTATTTCTCACAATTAAAATTTTTCTTACATACATATGAAACAAAAGCAGATGGATATTTGGTAAGTCGGCCAGTAAAATGCATTTGTAATGATTTTTTTAAGCAATAGAATTGAGACATAACAGAGAAATAGTTGAATTAGAAGTAAAAATATTTAATTCAGAAAAAATTTGAATAGCTAATTAACTCTTTCACCTACAAATTATTTAATTTCCTAATTAGATCATGCATCAAAACTGGATCATTTATAATTATTTTCACTCTCATAATGATGTGAGATCATTTCAGATATTGAAGAAGTTTTAAAGTAATTTTACATTTTAAATTACTTTATACTTTCACTTCATTTCTGATATAAAATTAAAGATGTAGTTATCCGATGCACGAATCAAATTCGTCGTTGCATGTGAAAGGGTTAAGGATGTTAAGTTAAAGAACTATAAATAATATCAGGTATCTTGTAACTAAGAATGTAATTCAGAAGAAAATATTAATATTTGCTTATCTTTTATAAGAGTATTAATTTAATTCAATCTACATACAAAGAATTATAAGAATTTCTCATTCTCTAAATGGAACATTTAGCAATCAGTTGAATGAAAAAGCAACATCTTTCAACGTTCTTTCCGATTAATACAGTATTTTCAAATTCGATGAAAGTGAAATGGCCACTGAATTTATTGAATCGGTATCAATAACTTCTTTGAAGAAAATAACCCGAAAGCCTTTTCTAAAGAAAAATAAAATTAAAAATAATTATAACAACATTTATTAAACTACATAGAAGGAAAAAAATGTCTTCTATCAAGCAAATTCCAATTAATTAGAAAGAAAAAAAAGACGAATTCGTTTTAAAATTCATCGGCTCCAATAAAAAACGATTTTAAATTTTCCAGCTGAAACAATTTATAGAACATTTATTTATTAAATGCACATATAGCACAAGTAAGAGCTACTCGCCAAAGTGCACTCTGTTTATCGTTATCATCTAACTTCCAAGAATCTTTTTAGTTTACTGATTACCCACAAACACATTGTTCAGCAATAACAGAAATTTAATATCTTTAGCTTAAACCTAGAAAATTTAGTTTTCTTTCATCCATTTTATCTCTAACACGATGCTATATCAATAATTCGCTGGCCGAAACAAAGCTGTGCTTAAAAGACTTTCAAGTTAAAAAAAAAAGACCAGCGAGTTCATTCCCAGGAAAATGATTCGAAGACATGTTAATTCATTAACGTATAAGAGAAAAGATTGGAGATCAAATGCCTCGGTACATCAGCACAAAACAATGGTTTTCGAATCAGGATGATATTATGTTACAAGAAAGGGCAACGATATTAAAAATACTTATGAATCATTTTTAATCCCGCATGATTCGAGCCAAAACGTTAATTTTAAGTACATAAATCTACAAAAATTTTAATAAAAGAGTATCTTGCATTGAAACGACACAATGAAAAAATAAGCCGAATCACAATATCTTGGATGTTAACAATAGGTAAAAAACGTAGGATGAAATGTTAATAAAAAGAAAGAAAGAATCCAAGTTTAACATCTTTAATTAAATATATTGCTATAAAAAAATTAAAAAAATTCTTAAATTTGTTAAAAATAGAAATTTTAACTAAACATTTAAAACTTGAAACATTAAAATGATTATGCTTGGAATTTTAGTAAATTTATTTTTTGCTTTGGAAATTAGTGCACAAACATGACAAAATTACCTTTTATTTTTAATTAATTAATTTGCAAACCAACAATTCAAAAACATCGTTTAGACCTCCGAATTCCCAACATTGAAAATATACATTAGAAAATGTGCAAATTTTATTGTTTCTGGATGTGACAATTCAAACATTTATCTTAAATACTAAAAGAGACTACACAAATCATTGAAAAAAATTGATATTGCATTTATTTATTTCATAGAAAAGGACTACAAAGAATTTCTTAGAAAGAAAAAAATTTATAACAGAGACATTGGAATCTTGAGTCTAATGTAAAAATATTTATTAAACTATTTACAAAAGTACATTAAATATTGCTTGTAAAGCCCGATCTTTAAGATATGAAGAAAGGTGCTTCTTGAGAAATTCTTCATTAATAATAAAAATAGATTTTACATTTTATGTCAATTTTTCATTGCAGCAATATTATTCATGAATAAGTCTTCAAGTTAAAAAAATATTGCTTATACCAGTTCAAAATATTGCTGTTAATTATTACAATTATTAACCGAACCTAAGCATTTTTGCTCAGTTAAAATATCAAAATACATAGGTACCATTATTTAAAACGCACATATATTTGACATTTAAATTTTTCCTACATACTCTGAAAAATAAGAAATGAAACGGTAAATAACATCAAATTTAGAAATATTTAATTTTAACTTAAAATCAAAACAAGTAATAATATTTACATTATTGGTAGTAAGCGAAACATTCTTTTCTAATGTGAATGGCTTCAAATTGTTACTGGGATTGAAACCTATTAAAAAGTTAAAAAAAAGGTAAGACACTTGGATATAAATGCATTTCAACTGAAAATATATTTTCATTGTCAAATATTAACCGAATAGTAGTCACTTATAGTTTTGATATCAGGAAATATGCTTCGTCTAATAAGTAAAATTCAAAAAGCAATTAGCAAAATTATATACAAGATTAAAAGAATTATTTCGGTAGTTTACAAGTTTATTTCACTTATGCACTCTTCTCCGATGTTTATTACAATTGTTGCTGGTCGTGAAAGCTTTTCCACAAATTGGGCATTTATAAGGCTTTTCTCCAGTATGGGTACGAGCATGTGCTTTAAAATTACCCTTTTGAGCAAAGGCTTTATTACAAACTTCACAAACAAAAGGCGTTTCTCCAGTGTGAATCCTAACATGCATCTTGAGATTATCCTTATAAGTAAAACCTTTTCCACAGAACTCGCACACGAAAGGTCTTTCACCTGTGTGGGTTCTATAATGTCTCTTGTGATTTCCCATCTGGGAAAATTTTCTTCCGCATACATCACAAACATAAGGTGTTTCGCCAGTATGCGTTCTGTAATGTTCATCAAGATGTGATTTCTGAGAGAATTGCTTCTTACATATATAGCACACGAAGGGCTTCTCGTCAATGTTCGTTCGATAATTAGTTTTAAGAGTATCTTTCCTACTGAAAATCTTAGGAAATTTCTTTTTACGAGGACAGATTCCGGATGGTCCAGCCACGGCATTGTCTTCTTTATTGGAAGAAATATGTTTCTTCTCGTTCTTATTGTGGCCCTGAGAATGCATTTGTAGTGAAATATTTTCATCATTTACATCCTCTGCCACTTGCCTTTTGCCATTTTTTGGCCTTTTACTTCCTGGTGACAGATCAGGATGCACAGTCGATTTCGCAGTTCCAGAAATATTATTATTATCTGAAAGACCATTTCTCTTATAAAATTCTATAATATCCATAAAATCCTTTTTATTTTTATTCAAAGATCCAGATTTGCTATCTTCAAGTGACATTTTGCAACCATCATCAGTTGTTGCATAGATCAGGTCCGACACACCTGATCCTTTTTGATTTTGTAAGTCAATACCACTGGATCCGATGACAACTATCATATTTTTGTCAGTTTCGTGTTGGTCATATTCAGGTCTGTGAGTGGATTCAACATTTTCTGAAGAAGCAGTAAATGATGCCTTTTCATTAGTTTGGACTTCAGTCATCTGAACATCTGAAATGGGATTATAATATGAACTATCACAAGAATTCGTTCGTTGTTCATTAATGAAATTCTTTCGAAAAGTCGTACAGCTTTTGTCCTTGGAGAAAAGCGAATTGACTCTTTCATTATTTTGAAAAAGCAACCAATTCATGAATTCAGATTTTTTATTTTTGTTTTGTCCAGCAGCTCCACTTAAACACCGAGTACTGTCATTCAAATTCTCCGTAGATTTGTCTTTTACTTCATCATGGTTTTTATTCGATTCTACTGGCCGTAATTGTGAATACCTGTAGTCAAATTTCTTGTGAATGTAGCAAGGGTGATTCTCACTATGTGTCACAGTTTTACCGTAACGTTTGCAAAGACAATGATCCATTATTTTCGATTTAAATAAAATTCTATCTTATCAAAAATGTACAAGACTCTGTTATTGAGGAGATCAAATGGAGATTTCTGTTTCTTTAGCAGTTTTATACTTTAATTCTGAAGCTGATGTTTTCAAATTTCAAAACCATTTCTACAGTTAAAACAGATACGAAACTTGAATAAAGTATGAACGTTTCTTAAATAACATGCTAGAGCCCTCTGTCCTGAATTTAAATACAGGATTTGATTCTAATGAAGAATATAAAACTTACTATGTAAAATCAGTCTTCGCTGTATGATATTTTTTGTTTAATTTGTGATTGCCTTTGATATTATTTTATTTAGCCTAATCTGAAAACCAATTAGTACAAAAAAAAAACAGGATTTAGTTTGCCTCGTGTAAGAACAGATTTAGGGTAGATGACATGGATCTTTTTTTTTCAACTTGAGTTCCGCAGTTGATTCGAATTTATTACTTTGAGTGTATTTTCATGATTCATTTGAAAATTCAAAATTCCTGTAAGATTTAAGATTGTGAAAAAGATATTATTAAAATGATGAAAAAAGAATAAGGTTTTTAAGTATATATGTCTGTGAAATAGAAATTTATTTTTTATTATATTTTATAAAAAATATTTTGATTGGGCTTATTCTCTCAACTGCACTTATAACTATGAAATGGTTTGAAATTCAATAAAATTCTGTTAAAATAATATTTTGCTAAATCTTTTATACTATGATCGAATTAAGTTTCTTTTGATTCTGTTTCTCATGATACATAAGGATCGATTCCTTTTTCTTCATATTTTCTACAAAAGAAAAAAAAAATCAAAGCAAATTCATGATTAATTAAATCTAAGAAATGTTTCAGTAATCAGATTGTGTATGAAGAAATATTTTGGAATGGGACTGAGAAAAAATATAATATCAGTAAAATGAAATCCTGATATAAATCCTGCTATAAATTCAACATTAACCCTTTTGTAGTTTCTATTTCAAATACTTCACAAGAGTAGGTTTTGTTAATGATTAAATATTTGTTTCACGTTATTTGACCGTCTTTCACGATATTAAAAATCCCATTCAAAATAAACCTGTTTAAAATACCGAAAATATTTTGTTATTTATCATGCATACTCATCATGCTATCAAGGACTGAAAATTAATTTGTTTTGAAAGAAACTTAATTTGGTATTATAAGGTAAAAGATCCAACATATTTTCAAGAAAACGATATTTGTCATTCATTATATGAAAACAAAATCATATTTTTTGTTGTTTTTTCCTCTTTAAAATTCTTCATAAAAGGGTAAAAAAATTTCGCACCACTTTGACAATAAGTGTTCTATCGAAAAAGTCATTTTCATGTCTGTTATTAGACTCAAACGCCAGGACAATTTTCTGAAGAAGCTGTGCACGATGCAGTTTCATTTGTTTGGACATCAATTTCCTGAACAACTGAATTCGAATTTTCCATTGAGTTTTCTTCTATTTCATCAACGTTTTCATCCGATTCCTCTGGTTCTTGTGGTGAATACCTGTAGTCAAATTTCTTATGAAAGTATCAAAGGGGATCCATACCAAAGGTGAAATTAAACAATAAATAGACCGTGTCTTTGTTTGTGCATATGTATTCAAATGAATTCTATAATTTAACAATGCACCAATATAGATAAATGAATTTTGGCAAGTGTTTGCAGATATATACCAAACAGACATGTTCTGCATCAAATTATGCTTTGAATCGGTTGAAACCAATGCTATTCAAATGCATAATCG
>JAPMOR010034416.1:19696-31741 GCA_026543865.1 Argiope aurantia | reverse complement strand
CTCTCTCTCTCTCTCTCTCTCTCTCTCTCTCTCTCTCTCTCTCTCTCGATTAATATTAAATTAGTATGTGTGTGGCACCAAGAGGTGCCGGATCTGTCACACCGATATTTTGCGAAGTAGAAATGTGTGCTTCTTAGTAATTTTTTTAATATTTTTTTCATTGAAAATTAAGCGAAGCTCGGGAATTTATACTCTGAAAAAGGAATACTTTCAATATCCCCAATTTCCTTACAAACAGGACAATTTGGCAAAGTGGTCTCACAAAAGTTATACAATTTTTGTTGAGAAGAAAAGGTTTCAGTGCGAAAGCGTGAGAGCAAGATATCCATTTTTGGATTGGGAGAATATCAGCGATGCGATATAAAGATTTAGTGCTGATGTTTCCTTTCCATTCCTTAAATTCTCTCCAAAATTCATTTATGGGTTGTCAGAAAATATTTTCGGTTGATATCCATTTCACAGCTCGGCCCTCGACATGCCCAGCAATGCAGGATTACTTTTGAAATATAAATTTTTATTACCGTACAACGTTAACTCAACTCCGTCTCTTCTTCGATCGGCTCGTACGAAGAATTGACGGGAACTACGCAATTTTCCAATTCCCAATTAGTCTTGCGCGTACCATTTACAGTGACCTTTATTCCACTTTTTCAATGTAAATTCTTCCCAATCTACTACGTGCTTATTCGGGTTTTGTTCTCGCAGCAATTGTTCTATTCCATTCGGAGTGTGCGTGACTAAAAACATTATAGCATGCTCAGACATGGGACGATTGATGTAAAAATGAGACTCGCAATACTCGCCATCTTTCACTTTCACTTTCGTCAAATTATAGGGAATGTCAAGATCGCAAGTCGCTTTCCGAGGACTCAAATACATGATCGTGAGTATTAACTTAAAGGCACTCTTAATCCTTACAAGCCTTTTAGCATTTTTCAGACTTCTGTCGCCATCATCATCTTCCAACAGAGGGTATCGCACTTTTCGTTTCCAAATTTTCATATATTCACTCTTTTTCTCATACGACAAGATCATGTGTCTATGCGTCTATCGTCGGCTTTGGCGATCCATCACCCCATCGCATAAACGCCAAAAAGGTAACTCGACAAACTTGTCTCGGATCTGCATCATTTCTCACGAACGTTTCAAAAACATTAAATTTCTTGCAACAAGTATCTCTGCATGATAGTGTACACGTCTTTACCCAACCCACTACGTTCATCAAAGTGCATCCCGTGATCATTTGGTTACTTCTCGGATGGCTCGAAAACAGTCCCGTATAGCCACGCGATTATATCATTGACGCGACCATCCATTTTCGAGGTCGAGACACGAACTTAAAGCATTTACAAACGGGAATCTCGTTATTTACTTGAACCATTTGATAAACATTATTCTACTCGTTACAAATCTTTTTCTTGACGCTCGTAGACAAAATCTTTAAGGGTGTCGTATACACGCCACCTACAATTTTCAAACATAATGTTATCCTATGGAGAAATATTGCAATATTTTTAAGTTTTCTATTGTGGTTTCTTTTTTATGAATTTAACTGCAATCGGTAGAAAGAATAAAAACATAGGTTTCCATGAAAACTACAAAATTTTTCGACCTTCTCAAAGAATTTTTAAATATTTACTAAAACTTCACGAAATTTCAACTGCACCATTTAAACAATTTCAGAAGAAACTCTATCATAAATAAAATAAAAGTAGAAACTGAAAAACATCCGTTTTGGTATCTTCTTTCCGATGCATATTTAATTTTTTTAAATGTGTAAAAGAAGTATTTTAGATCTATAATTGGAAAAATAATTAGCACTCTCCCCAGTGCTCCTTTAACTCCTCCCATTAGCGGAGGAAAACACTATAAACCCTCCCTTTACTCCGATTGATTGTGACTTTTATCATGTGGTCTGCACTACGTCTTAAAATCTCCCACTCAGCATTTTTTTCTTTCTACTTTTAGGTTTGTTTGTTTTTTTGTTTGTTTGTTTACCATCCCAGCTGTGGTCATCTGTGCATTCACAATCCACACTTGTTTCAGCGAATACTATCGCACCCCTGGAAACAAAATTAGTAAACTTTTGTACAAGAATTTCAATGTCCAATGGTGCAGTTTATTCGTAAACCCAAATTTTGCATATGTAGCTGCATCTGCGGACGGGCTAATTGGTGATGATGGAATTCCATATGTAAAATGCACAGCATCTTATAAAAATATTACTCCAGACGAAGCAATCAAAGCTAAAAAATTTCCATTTCGAAAGTTAAATAAAGATGGAAAAACAACTATAAATAAAAATCACAAATATTATTTCAAGTGCAGGGCCAGCTGTATATTAACACAAAAAAGCTTTTGTTTATTTTCAAAGAAAACTGAGAATGAGCAGAAAACAGAAAAAAAAATTCGTAATCCAATATTTTGGCAACAAAAAATGAAAAAAAAATTAAGATTCTTTCATTTTGACTGTTTATTGCTGGAACTTGCTGATCCCAGATATCCTAGATGAATGAAAATTCGGGATCCTTCTGCAATTACAGAGGTCCAAAAGAAAAAATAATTACAAAATACAATAAGAAGGTTTCCGTCGCTTTCCTTCATCTGGATATTATTATCACTATAATTTTTTTATAACTAATTCAGAAATCGATGCTATTTTGTCTGCATTGTTTGTTTGTTTTTTTTGCAAAAATTTTATTTATTTGATTTTGCATTGATGAGATCTTGTATATACATTTATCTTATTCATATATCTTGCAATAAATGATAATTAATTCTATTATTAATGGAAAAGTAAGACTGTTTTTATCAGAAAAAATAATTAGCGGAATTAAATTCATTTAAGGAGAAGTAAAATATAAGAAAATCTATATCTCTTTTATTTACTAATATTTGAATATTCTCATGTTTCTGAATGAGTTTTCTTCAAAATCGCTATAATCTATACTCATAAAAGGGAAAAGATGTATGTAAATGTATGTATATTACAATAATTCCCTAAGCAACATCTTTATTTAGAAACCAGCCGCCTTTGGCTATCAGCCGGTTCGCCAGTATGAAAGATCTCTAAAATTTTCAATTATATATGCTTTATGCAACTTGGTCTCGTAATAGCTTTTTCTGCAAAATATTTGTCTATCAAAGCTTCAGATTTTGATAGTTATATAAGTCAGTCATACTATTATGTAGACCTTAAACAGTTCTGTTCATTGTATTACTTATCTCTTACTAATTTTCTGTCAGTGCCCATAAAATTTACACTTAGAGTGGAAATGTGAAACTGCAATTAATAGGAAAACACTTTTTACTGAAACCAAGCACATCTTTTTTTAAATTTTAAAATTGAAAGCAGAATCGTTCAGCATTGACGTTTTATGTGTACTGCAGTGAAATTTTCGTAATTTAAATAATATCTTAAAGAATTACTCAACAAAAATTTCTCTGATTCATCGTAAAATTCAGTTTTTAGTTTTACTTTCAAAACATTTAAATGATGCAAATGAAAATATTTTATTTGACTTCAGTCATTGAATGTTCTTATGAAAAAATTATGAAGGTTAAACTTTGCGAAGTCCTTTTGTCCTAAGGAATCATATTCTGCGAAATATTCTGGACACTTCAACTTTTATATAAATAAATAATAAATTCTGTCTTCTGCTATCAAATCTGTCAATTTTTACATATAAATATTAGAACAATCAATATTTTCCTAATCATAGGTCAATCACTATCGAGAAACCCTGGTAAAAGATTGCCATATCTTCTTTGAGACGGTCTATGAAGTGTTCTAAATTTAGTATATTCTCTTTTCAACTAAAATCAACGCAGAAATTAAGAACATCCCAGCTACACAGAAACATCAGGTCATTTTACACATATCAAATACGTAGCATAAGTTGAAAAATTCAACTTAATTCTGTTCGTTTGCTTTCTCAATTATGTGTTTAATATTTTTTTAAATAAATAATTTACTTATAAAATTCCAAGAAAATTAGGAACATTTTATTAAAATTCGCTGTTAGTACAAAAACTGTTGAGAGAAAGGATTGAGCCCATTCTTTGGGGATTAATCCGAGGTCTTACAATTTAATAGACACAAAGATTTTGCCCAATCCTCTTGGATTGAAAAATTAATGAATGCAATTATTGTTAAAAATAAAGTCGTGTCAAGCGAAATGTTATAAATATTGAATTATTCAATTACTCCTTCTAAATTACATAATTCGGTAATGTTAATTAACAGAATTATGAAGAGCAATTAAATGTCCCAAAATCAAAGTGCTTCAATAATTAATCAGTGAAGAAGTTGCGGCCCTCAGTATGAGTTTCTGTGCAAACAGAGAAACTCTAAAATATCTATCTCAAAGAGCATCTTTTCCAAACAGGGTTTGGGTGGTTCATTAACCCCTCCAAACCCCTCTAAGGATGTACAGTGTCAGTTTTCGAAAGACCTCTTCAAAGAATAAGAAAAAGTTTTATTGGGGGTAGTTTGGAGGGTCGATTGCCCCTCTGAATGCCACACTCCAATACAGCAATATCTCCTGGGGACTAGGAATTCTTTTCTTTTTGGGTGTTATTCGGCTTGTCAATCAAACCTTTTAAGCCTCTTCCTTCGTTAATTAGATCACCACCTTGCCCCCCCCCCCGTCGATTGGAGGCTCTTTCATCGACATTGGGTTTCTTTCTCTGTATATGACACTCTTAAATGGCGTTCCAACGACCGGAGAATCTTCAGGCAGGCCACGCCTTCCCTCCTTCAGCCCCTCTTGCTGTTTTCTGGGATGCTTTGATGCCTGTCTAGTTTACAGACAAATTGTCGGTAAACTGGACAAACATCAAAGCTCCCCAGAAAACCACAAGAGGGGTCGAGGGGGAAACGCGTGCCTCGTCTGTCGGGTGGACAGGTCGTAGGAACGCCACTTAAGACACTGCTTGACATCTTCCATATTAGCACGCATTTGCCTTTCCCCCTCCCCCCTCCCTCAACTATAATTCCTAGAAAAAAAACACAAAACTGACTTTCAAACCGTGATGATCTTGTGCATGCTTGGAGTAAACTGTTTTGAGAATCACTACTTGCTCGCATCGAGGGCAACGAATCAACCCAATTCAGTTTGCTGATCGATACGCAAGTAAATTTTTGACAATTAACTACGCAAGTAAACTGTTTATGGATTTTACAACATGACAGGTGGCATGACTCACGTAGACAAATATGAATTTTAGGTAATAACTCTGAGTGTAACACGGAAAATTTTATGCAAAGTGCAAGCAAACGAGAATCGTGAAAGGAGCAAAACAATGCCTGTTTTACAGCCGACAAACCAAAGTGTATGGGAAAAAATATCAAATGTAAAAGATGTATTTGTACAGATGTTCAGTGTGGTTCAAAGTCAATATAGAAGAGAAGATAAAGTCAAATGGCCTGCGAAACAAGAAATAAGTTCAAAGTAAGAAAAAAAAATCATAAGTTGCATGACGTCATTTTTCAGGAATGTTTTTTCCCCTCCATTTTATCTGTTTGATGCCTTTTATGGCATCATTTTTCTTTTCTGACGTCATTTTGTGACTTTATTTGTTGGCTTCATTTGCGTTTTTAAGGTTGATATTTGGGAATTGAGGGCATTCATTGATGAAATATGGCATTCCATAAAAATTTACAGAAAAGGGTTATTTATATATAATGTATACAAATATTTTATATATATATATATTATATTATTAAGATTAATACATTATCTTTATTGATAGTAACCAAAAACGTTTCTTTTCACCGTTTCCCTCTGCCAATGAGCCCTCCATCCCTTTGATTTTCCACAAAACTCTTTAGTTTTTCTTTGGATTGCATTCGTCGTCCCAAGTTCTGTAATTTCCACAAAATCTTGCATGACACCTAATATTTGCCTCATTTCTCGCACTATCATCGGTATCTCATTTCCATTCTCTAGTATCCTTCCACCATCAACATCACATGCAGCAGCATTAGCAACTGCTCCAAATTTTTTTTTAAACTTTGCATCATTTACATAGTTTTGGCAATTCTGATGCAGCATATCTCAATCAGACATTTTCATGGACGTTTCACATGTCGGTCAATTTTCCAATCGGTCAACACATCCAACAAACAACCCAAATGGTAGATACAACCGCATTCCATCGAATATTGTGCATTGCCCCATTCCACGACATCACGGCACACCCCACAGATCGGTTCTTCTAGAAACTCGATAGGCACTACGTCTATCTCAAATACTGGACGACACATTTCTGTGGCGTACCTTCCAAGCGTTCCTTGCCTTTTACATTGTTTGGATCATTCACGCATGCGCTCGAGTCGTCGAGTGGAATCTTTGATTGTTCCAATAATTCTTTCATAGACTTATCCTATTTGGGTATATGAAATATCACTCGACACCCAAAACCGCAGACAGGACAAATCTAATGTTTCTTATTGCATTCATAATGAAACGGTATAAGTAGACAACAAATTGTATGGTAACATTCGTGGGGTGTCGCAATTTCTTGGCAAATGCCACATTTGGGCAACATCTGATATGTACGGTCCAACATATTTCCATATTTCAAGTTTCTGTGCATGGAACATGACATGACACGGCTAGAATGGGATTATCTGCGTTCAGCAATTCAATGTCCTCATTCTGGAACTCGGTGACCTAATTATTGCACCATTGTCAATAAAATAGTCATATTTTTTGAAGGGCTTGCAAATTGATCGTATAAATTCTTTTCTCAGTTACAAGAAGATCCATCACAGGGTTTCAAGTTCAAGCATAGCTCTTTAATGACCCGTTGTACACGAGATGATTTCATGGTGTAACTACAATTGATGTAACAGAAATCGCAATGGTGATTAAAGACGAAACTCACTTTGATGGAATAAGCAGTCAAAGAAATTTGCTTCACAAGTTTCCAGTTGCGGAAACTGCATTGCATATTATCCAAGAGAGTAAACAATCCAGAGAAATCTTTTTCAATGGGAGCTTCACAGCAAGAACATGTCATATTTTGCCACTGATGCTCTAGAATGCATTCCTCGCGAAAATAGTGACCGCAAAGGATCTGATACGACTTCTCGGGTCGTAAATGACACAAGCAAGATGCAAGAGTAACGCTTGCTAAAAATATAGAGTCTTGAGTTTGTAACACGTTTAAATAGTGACAAGCAGTAAAAAAAAATCTTGGTTTAAAAAAATTTTCCATGCGGCTAAGAAAATGAAAAAAACAAAAGGGGGGGGGAGAGTCTGAAAATTTTTTAGATCAAGAAATTTTTTTCTCCTTCATCCATCAATTGTTTTACTTTGGAAAAGTTGTTGTTTTATTTCATCACTCGCCAATCCTCTTCAGACACCCAAAAAGTTTCCTTTTCTTTAAATTCCTTTTCCAATTCCTCAAATCCCGTGGCTGGAAGCATATTAATCATGGCAGTAATGGGAACAGTCTTGTACAAGTCTGATATATGTAATAATGATTGACTGTTGGTTTCAAATCATTAGTGCCAGGTGGCACTCAGCGACATTTATTTTGATTCAAATAATTCACCATTTACAACTGACGAGCATTCTCGATAGCAATTTTGGGACAATTTAACCAACCACGGGGAAATGATCCGTCGGGTTTGAAAGCGACAATCGTTAATCTGTGTGTGCCTTGACGATTGCACAAACACCAAAAAGGTAACAAGGTAACTCCAAACTTCTGATGCAAAACTCAGTGCTAGATCGGAGAAACCAAAAGGTAAAACCACCATTGAGGAAACGACACAGGATGCGATACACCAATTGGACGCTATTTTGACAATTTTACAGTTTGTACAAGTTTGAAAACTCTTGTCTAAACAAGATGGAAAATGGTAAAATCCATGCCGAAGTAAAAGTATTTGTATGGGAATGATAGTCTTGGTCAACACTCATAGGAATTTAAAATGAATGCAACAAGTAAAAAAAAAGTTTTTTCCTTAAATTTTTCTGGACCAAAAAAATTTTTAAGTGGCATTTCCCGTGTATCGTTTCACCTTGGTGAAATTGGCTTCACAAGATTTTCTTGTCAATAACAATTATTAATATTATTATTACAAAAAAAAGAAATCCAAACTTCATCTCGGATCCAATCCTCAAAGTTTTTTGGGATTCTTCATCCGTCAAATTTGCAAAATAACTCGGGTGCTTGTAGAGGATATTCAGAAATAACTTGCCAATCTTCATATTCGTGCATGTTAAACTGTTTTCATCGGTGACATTTTCTTTCTCTAGACTGCATTCCAAAACTCTTTGCATGACCAGTGGAGCAATATCTAATACATTCTCCAAACACTGTGCAAAATAATCTCATTGCTCTTCATCCCAGATTCCAAACACCACTCAAGCATCCTTCAGAATCATTTGTATGTCCACGTATGTACCTAGAAATCGCGTGGTGGCTTGAAAGCTCATTTTCTATATCAAAGGATTCAAGTATCGTTTCTCAATTTCAATTCTGGATATCATTCGCAATTCATCCTTGACAGGAAGGTGAAGCCCTCCTTGGTGTGGAACTTCAGGTAAACGGGTAACTTGTTGCCAGTACTAACAGTAAAAACATCCACATCTCTATCCATGTTGATAGCGTGAAGAAAATATTGTATAAAAAAGTAAGAGTCCAACCATCTTAACCCTTTAAAGGGCCATTTTTTTCTAGTCATATTATATTAAAATATTTTTAGGCTTGAAACTAAAATAAGAAAAGGGATTCATTTAGGTTATTAGATAAATTTAATTTGATTAATTAAATAATTTGGTTAATTAATAATTAAGTAACAAATCGACACATTATTTTGTCTGAGATAAAGAACTGAAGCATCTAAGTTTCTGACTTACTAAAAGTATTTGTCAGAACTTATGCCAACCTACATAATTTCATATAAATATTGATAAATTTGGTAGTAAGCATACTTCCCACTGCCTTTCTAAAAAGGGTTAAAATAACACAAAACAAAAACAAAAAAAGCACATGACAATTTTTTTTGTTATGAACATTTTTTATTTTTCATTTTATCCAACTTTTGTCTGACTCCTATTTTTTTGTTAACTGGAGAGATCGACATTTCACTGACAAGAACAAATCCTTCTCCCACTCATTCATACTCTTGACTTTTTAGGAGGTAGACGTTTCAGAACCTTAATCTTTCGCAATATTGTGCAACATTTAATATTATCTGGGATGGGAAGATACCCTTCCGAAGGTGAGAATTGCATCATTAATATATTGCCTTCACGGGAATTCGGGTCTTGCATTGAGAAAAAAATAGCTATAGCTCGTATCAAGAACGTGGGTATAAAACAAACCACAATATTGCAGGCATTACAAGAGAGATAGAAAAAAATGAATTGAGACGATCTTTATTATTAATTCATAAATAGGTATTAAGAAAAACAAATGGTAGTTTTTTTTCCTTTGACATTGATTGACGCGATTCATTAAGAGGTAAGGATCGAAGAGATTTTCATTTATTAGGAGAATCAATATCCGTTTTAAATGCAGACAGTCCTGTTGCCTTTTTAAAATTTTTGTTTAGTTTCTTATACGTTACAAACATTTTATCTTCTTCGTCAATAACGTTTTGTTCACTGTCGATTGGTGTTGCAAAATAATCCAATAATTCATTAGTTATCTCTTAATGTTCTTTCCTAAATATTTGGAAATCCTTCACAGTTACTGATTAACATTAATTTATAATATGGAAACATAACAGACTTTCGGCAACTAAACGACTGAAATAATGCATTTGTTACAAAATACTTTCGGATAATACATGATCGGCAAAGTATTAACTTTACATATGAACCTTTTTAATCATATTTTCCATAGAAAAACTAAAATAATTTTAAAAATCTTAATGAGCTTTTTAAACCCTTGAAAATATCGAATTTGATGTTTCTTATTTATTGCATTCGCAATTAATGCATATTTTTCAATTCGAATATTTAAAAAATCCAGATGCTTATTTGATATTCAAAGAGAATCCACACAGCTTTACTCTCAATATTCCTAAGCTAATCATACACTGAAAATAACATGAAATGTTATCTAAAAACATTAATTTGTGGAGAAATGAAGTCAAAATTGAATAAAAGATAATTAATGATAAAGTTCTTTTGAAGAAATGACATCACCATAATGCATAGAAATCCAATAACGTGTGTAATAGATTCTTAGTTTTATTTTCATTTTTATTATTTTTACTTTTACCTTATTGTGAAAGTTTATCAAACCACACATGCTCCTGTATTATTGTTGAGTAAAGAAGACAGCTTATTTCTGATAATAATATGTCTCTTAATTTTCAAATATTATAATAGATGGCAGCACAAGCGATAATTTGAGCTTTTAATTTCAGAGGGGGAAGATTTTTCTTAATTAAAAAATATTGGCACAGAAAAAAAGCTGTAAATAAAAATAGTGAATAGTATTTATAAGGAATACTACTTATGTACTATGTCTTTGAATAAATTATATCCATTTTTATTAAAAAGATGTTGAAAATTAAATACTTTTATTTGTTTACGAAAGAATAAAAAATCATTGGACAGAGGGTAGAAACACAAAAAAAATGAAGCAAAATTCAAAACTAAAATTACTGACATATATATATATATATAAGCAAAATTTACATGTATGAGTGAAATGAAACGAAATGAAGGGATGTTAGCTGTTATCGGGTCTATTTTATTTATTTATTTTTCGGATAGATGATGATTACAAGTATTGTAACCAAGAAACTGCCAGTGGAGAATTATTTAACCTATTTTTCTTTAGTACTGTCTCTAAAAGGCATTCATTAGTTATTAAACATGCAAAAAACAAGCAAAAGTCTTTGTTATAACCATAAAATATTATCCTAATTCTTTAAAATTGCAATTATCCTAAAGTGATGCTACTTAAAAACATTCCAATTTTAATCAAGTTAATCAAAAATGTTGGTAAATTGAAAATAAATGTTCTGTCCTGTGAATTTTGATTTTAAAAAATAGGTATGATTTTTAGAAGAATTTTGAAAAGAGCATTAGCACAATAATAATTCTGCAGATTTAAATATTATATTTTGCTTTTCCAATGTACGCATATGAAGATATTTTGTAAATATAATTTCATACGGAAAAACGGAAACATAGTTATTTGTCCAACTCATAGTGCCATCTATATTTAATTTGAGAGAAGGAAAAAAAAAAAATAAGACATTTGTTTTGATAGTGCTGCCATCTATTGTTTTCTAAAAGACTAAATGATAATCTTTATTGGGGAAAATAAAAAGATCTTTTTAACAGGTCACAATATACAAAATAGATTGCATTACGTATCATTAAAATTAAATAATCTAATCTTCGAAACATTTAAAAAATTTTTTCTTTTTTTAAATTGCATAAATTTTAAAGCGTAAAAAAAATTAATAGCACTTTGACCTTGTTTTACCTAAATTCGTTTAAGCAACAGCGTATAGTGTCATTTTTTATTTGGTTGACATGATATAATACTTGCGCAATCAATCTAAAAAAATGCTTTCCCGGCTTCCACAATATATAATATCCCCTAATTGGAGCAACATGTGAATAGAGCAGAAATTAAAAATATTAAAATAATAGGAAAATTTCGTATTTATATATTTTTTATCTAATCCTGATTTCTTTTTCTAATTTTCAGAAATTAAATGTTTTATCGTGTATGTGTTTTTCATTTTTTTAGGGGACAGGGGGGCGGGTTACAATCCTTCCAGTTATCCAAAATATTGCTTTTTTTAAGATGACACTTATTTCTCTGCAAAAAATTAGATAAGATTTATTTTGTTAGGTTTATAAATATGTGTATTGTCATGGTAACTAGTGAATATACAATGTTGTATACAGCTAAAATAACTTGAAATATTGAAAAAAGCGTGGAGAAGGACTTTAATACATAAAATTTTCAAAATATCTAAAAATACAATTGAAATTTGTCTAAAAATGTTATATAGAAATTGAAGTATTTCTTTCTTCATGATTAAAAATGAGT
>JAPMOR010034413.1:16000-160531 GCA_026543865.1 Argiope aurantia | reverse complement strand
TTTAGGAAATGAAATGAACCCAATGCTGGGAAACAAAACGTTGCGCGGCAGTTGTTGAGTACGCCAAGATTTGCGATATGGCGCCAAAAAAGGACATATTTCTCACACGTGACTTGGCTCATGTTGCGTACACTTGTTTAGACTAGAAACAAGCAACTAGCTTCCTCCATTTATATCAGCTCTATGGGGAGAACCAATCACTAAACCGGAAGCTTTTCATCCTCATTTCGAGGTGACGCCGGAAGGGGGGAGATGGAAATGAAAATGAAATAGTTGATGGAAAAAAAAGAAAAAGAAAAGAACATATAATGAAAGCATTATTACACAAAGCATTTTGATTAGTATTAACCCCTTGAGACGCAATTTATCTTCTGCTTGTTCAGACAAACAATTTAATTTCCTAAATTTGAAGAGGAAAATTTGAAATAGAATATATTTATTTTAAATTCATTGAAACCATTTTTATAAATAATCTTTTTATAAAAACCATCAATTCTAAATAATTTCTGGCAAATGCAAGTTGTCATTATCAGTTTATTTAACCCTTTGGTCCCCCCCGGGACATATATGTCCCCCAGATATTTTTAAATCACCCAAAGAAATTAGAAGGTGGGGAATTTATCCAAGTGCATGTCCTAATGGTTTTCTGTGATTAAATTATATGTTAGTGCAATTTTTTCCCGTATCCACTGTATTTTACATGGTCACCTGAACGCCAATATAGCATGTGTCCCATTTAAAAAGACCCCTGAGACACATATATCCCAACTCCAAAATTGCACGCATAGTTAATTTTTGTTTTTATTTTAGCAGAATATATCTATTTATACTTTATTTGACTCTGTGGTGGATTGTATTGAGCGAGGAGAGAACCTGGGACCTTGTTGCCTTATAAGCTTTCACCACAATCCATTACAGCCGTAAAGTATCCTAATTATGGGAAGAAAAAAACTGGTATTGAAAGGCTTAAAGAAGTTCATGTTGAATCATCCTTATTCATTCAAAAAATATTTTATTTATGTATTTACTGACAAACAATAGTAATGAATAAAAGACATCCTTACAAATACGATGAATAAAAGCCGAAGATTTCGGCAAATAATACGATCACAATAAAGTATATTATATTCACGGATGTCTTTGTGAAGCAAATATTTCAGAAGTGTTATATACAAAGCTTTTCTTTATCAGCTATTCTTTTTTAGAAGAATAAAAACATTTTCAAATACATTTCGGAACAAAAAACGTCACTTATTTTCAAAATTGAATATCTATTAGATGGCACATGACAGCAAAATGCATTATTTTTATTTTGGTGGCAAGAATTTTTTTTATTGATTTGGAGTGCAATTACTGCAAAGATTTAAAATATTAAAAAAAATCTCTTTATCAGTTACGCTTTTCGAAATTTTGTGTGAATAATATTCGAAATACCCCAAGCTTTTCCGAGTTATTTAATTTTCCTATATATGAATGATATATAAAAAAAAAAACAAAAGAAAAGGATAGTTGCACCTGCCTTACTCAAACAATCATGTGATTAATAAGAGGAGAATAAGATATATGATTTGATTATGAAGATTAAGCGTTACAATTATAACGGGCAATTTTTATGAAAAGGCAACGGAATCGCACGAAATATTCCTTTCTTGTATACCTATACCACCATAACGAATAATTTTATAACCCACCCAAAGGCATATGGAAAATTACGAATAACCCAATTCCCGCGATAGCAATACTGGCCTGAACTATGGTTGAGTCCTAAAGGCTATCACCGGTCACGGTACAACCCTTCCCGTGGGAAGTACGTCCCGTCATCGCTAGGAAGTAGCTGAACCCCACCATTTCTGCACCAGAAGAGTAGCGACAACCAACCACCATATCAGAAATTTCTCGTCCTTATTTCTAAGATTGCCATCCTGATGGGATTTGTTTGTTCTATAACTTATCTTAAACACACAGACAACACCGCTTCATGCCCCTGCAACTATAACCTTCTGGTTATTTAAACAGTGTAATGGGCCTGAAATGGGGGAGACATGGAAAGACGCTCCTGTCCTAGCCATCCCTGTGATTAACATTTATTGATTGAAATTTGATTAGGGAATTTTAATATTGGACAAAAGAAAGCGGAAAGCAATGAGCTATTTGAAATAAAAAATGGGAAGTAGTTTTGACTTGTAAAGCAAACCATCAGAGGTAGACTGAAAACTTGTGCTCTTTTACATAAACTGACTTACAGTTTGTTTGTGATTACAAAATTCAGACAAAAAATAATAAAAATATTAACGAAAACTTAGAAATGGGAACAAAAAACTCGGAACAGCACAAAAAAATGCAAATACAAATAAATGCTATGTACAAACACAAAAAGAACAGAAAATGAATATATAGATGTATAGATAGTGCTACTCTTGAGAACAGTATTCATGAAATCTAAACAGATTTTGATTTTCTTTAAGATGACACCTTATCTTAAACAGGCTACTCCGACCCGTCCTGAAGTACACGGAAAAATCTGAATGACCTGACAGCCGCAACAGCAACACTCTGAGGAGGTGCGTCCCGCCATCGATGGGAGAGGCCAAACCTCCATCTTTTCATGTAATCTCACAAGGGTGGCATGAACCAACACGAGGAAACTTCTCCCCTCAATCACGAGGTGCCCCCCCCCATGGGACATGTTTTGTACCTATAGGATAGCAGAGTCAAATAGCATCATTATATATAAAAAGCGTGGAACACTTTTTTTCTTCTTTTTTTTTTTAACAATTTCTGATTTTTAATGGAACTATTATAGATTTACAAGAATAGTTGATAGAAACGAAACATCATTCGTAAATCCTTAGAGAGACGTGGCAGTACCATTTTTTCTCCAATGTACAAAAAATTAATTTTAATGATACCTTCTGTGAAGGGTCTCCATAGCTCTACTTCGAAGATGGAAGGGGGAAATGGCCGAAATAAGCGCAGAAAATCTAAATAATGTATTATGGTACTCAAATAAGACAGCTCATAAATTATCCTGGTTTTATGAATTTCGTAAACGAAGCAAACCAAAAAGAGTTTATCTAATTTGTTCTTGCTGTCAATAACATTCTGGGCATGTATAAGACTAAAAACTATTTTTGGTTAATAGCATGTGTAGAAGCTTCAGAGACTATAGTTATAATATGAACATAAAGGTTTATTACTTACATGCCATTTTCCTTACAATTTATTAGAGATATTATTGAAATGGTTAAGTAAATTATTAAGTTAAAAAACAAATAAAACATAAAGAAAAAGATGTACCAATATCAGAGCTGACTATATGGTATCAGATTGTTGCTGAAATCTACAAAGAAAACTGTGAAACCAAATTTCACTGAGGAACGAAAATTAAGGGGAAAAAAAGGTTTAGGAGTGGAACAACATCTCCTCTTATTTTATTTGATTTTAAAAATTTCTTATTTTTAATTAATCTATTAAAGATTTTTTTAGATTGTTAGACTAGTTTTAGATTAGTTTAGATTAGTTTTAGATTTCAAGCCATGAGATCATGTCGATGTAATCCTTTGCATCGAAATTTATCTATGGAACTTCAAATTCCCCGCCCACGTCTCTACTTTCTGTTCTTGCTTTTAAAACAAGTCGTAAATCAACTTCTTATTGAATTTTACGTTCATCATTTAGTGTGGACAAAAGGATATTTTCTGAAACAGCAAAGAACCCATTTCTTTGAATAATTTGATCTGTAACGTTCTTGAGATCGTTGGATGGTTGGAACCATAAGTATATGAAGGTTTTAACTTAATATTAAACCATTCAAGCACATACACTTTCAGAAAACTCAGCCAGAGTCTTTAAGATATATTTGAAGGATCTGGTTAATTTGCCTCTCTTTGTCAATAACATTGTTTTTTTCTTCAGCACTGTCATTGTCGCCAGTAACTGTTTCTGAAAAACTAGTATTTTTTCTTTTCATTCTTGATTAAACTTAATTATTCTCTGTAGTTCCTTACTTTTTCTTGCTTCTTTCTTCCTCAAAGAGCTTGTGGTAGCTAACTAGGTATACATTTTACCTATAACCATTTAGGTAATGTTGATATTATATTTATACGTAAGGTATCTGAAGCTGAGCCAAAAAGTTTAGTGGACCCGGTTATCGACTTTCCTCGGCTTCCTTGTTACACGTAAGCAGTGGAAAAGAGCTGTGAAACTGGAGACCGAATCGGCTTAAAATGTCTTTGGTTCAATCGCAATACATAAGAGCAAAAATTAATTCATGTGTGAGTATGCCAAAAATTAATATAGAAAAGACGGTTTCCGGCGCAATGAAGCAGAAGCAAACATTTTACAGCTGTAACACTTGTAATCATTAAGGATACAGAAGTAGGAAACACAAAATTTGTACTATTATTGTGTTTTGTAATTTTTCTGACTGTAATGCTGATATATGTATTTAAAACTATCGCTTGTAACATTAAAAGTACGAAAAATTCATAAAAAATATTTTCTCAAAGTTTATAATTTTTCAATTTTTTACAAATTTTAAACTCTTTGTGGCACTTCAAGATGTTGTAGTATTGAAATCAATTTTTTCTTACTCTTTTCGAACATAAAATACAACTTTTCCCCACTATTACCAAATTAAAATCTAAACAAACTTTTTAAAGGATCATTTTAAAATTTTTCATTTTGTTTTCAATTTTTTACAAACTTTAGGCTTTTTGCGGCACCTCAAGATGTTATTGTATTGCAACCAAATTTTTTGATATTATTTTTCACGTAAAAAGCAACTTTCCCTTGCAATTACCAAACTAAAATCTAAAAAAAAAAAGAAAAAAAAGGATATTTTCGTTCCACCCTAATATCCACATCTCCCTTTTAAATCTAAAATAATATTTTAAAAATACTTTGAAGTACAAATTTTGTTATTATCAAAAATTAAAGAAGTATTTAGCTTTTATTTTCATATTTCATGATGCTAAATAAATTATTTTTACCGAAACAGCACATCATGCTCAAAATCCATAAGTACAAGATTACTAGGATAAAGGTGGAAATAGATCAAGCGTTAAAATAGGAAGTGATCAAGGAGAATCCATACAAACAAGCACCCTTCAAACTATCCCCGACATCGATGCCCCAGAGATGTATTGGGCAGCTGAGCAAACTCATATCGCTGATCGCTGAGGTGTAAATACAATAGAACGAGAGCGTAGTACGTAAGGGCCACTATCACTAAGCAAGAGGGGAGATCCAATATTTAGAATTTATTTATGATATATTTCATCCTTAAAACAAGATAAATTCTACTTCAGAATTTCATTAGTCAAAATTAATTTTTTTTAAATTTAGTAAAGCTTTACTCAATACTTATTAATGGAGTTTCATTTTATGGAAGTCTATTTTAAAACTGGTGAATTTTACTCAAAAGAATTTTATTTTCAGTGTTTTTATAGAAATATTAAAAAAGATTCCACAGGAAAAGATATTCTTACTTGTTTTAAAACATGCATTTCATCAGTTGTAAAGGAATTCTTCCAGGGTGTTTATACAATGTGTTTATTATGTGATGCTAATAAATATTAATTTTTTAATGGGTGAACTTTTCTTAAAAGTTTTAAAAAGTACCTCAAAAAAGTAATGAAATTTCTTGTAACTGGTCTTTAAAATTCAACATTTTATTTTCTATTATATACTCTATCCATCAACATCCTAATTGGTTAACAGATGTCACAATTGGAACAGAAAAATATTCTAATAAATATTTATGGTTACTATTCAATGCTTTTGAATATGCAATGAATATAATGGCGCATGCTTTAAAAACGAATTAATCACTACTATTGGTCTGGCTTTGAAAAATATCCCGATTTACTGGAAGTGAAGCACAAATATCATCTTATTTCCTTAGAAAGTCTTCAAGCAAGGCAAATTATTCACATACATTGGAACCAAGTCATTATTCCAGATAATCTCAGTTGATTCATATGTGCTCCAAAGTCGCTTTGACAAATAGAGAATGACATATTTCCTCTTTTTCAATAACCTTTGATTGTAGAACGGAATAAGACAATAGGAAATTATACCTAGGAAAGTAGAATAACTGAAAAAAAAAAACTCCCCTCTCCTCGAAGTTCTACAACCAACAGTAATAGATTGTCTTTATTTGGGGAGAGGGGAGTTACTTTCATATGATGGGTGAGAGTTTGTCGTATAACTAAACAGGTTTTCTCTTACAGAAGAGTAAAGAAATATTACCGGATAAAATTACCTCCACTCTAAAGGTGGGACATACCTTCTAATGGATACCTTCTTACGTTTGTGGGGGGTTGAATATGACTGAAATAAATGATCTTTATTAGGGCTCAGACTACAGTTCTCACATTCTATTGTCCTTACAAAGTGATACAGAAAATTCTGGATGATTAGTCAGGGAGGGTTTAAAAATTTATAATAAATTTGGATTTGCGAAATATGTATGTTTCTTTTTCATACTTACTGTCAATTAACGTCCATAAAAAAAACTCAATTTCACATGATGGCTATTTTTTAATTCCATATCCTTCCAAAATACTATGACAAAAATAAATCATTTAAATTTTTTAATTTGTATGAAAGAAATTTTTAACCCTTAAAAACACGAATTTTTATTTTTGGTAAATGAAATTTGAAATCAACCTGAGAATAAATGTAGCTTATGGAAAAATTCAAAAACCCACCAAAAAGAATTTTTTTAATTAAAAAAAAAAACATTTTTATGTATTTCTACATGAGGAACAATCACTCCTTGAGACCTACAAATCTTCTAAATATTATTCGCTGCCCTTTCCTGGTTTCGAACCAAAAATAATTTTTCCTGTAAGTTTTTATTTCATCTTGTATAAACGATAGCAATTCGTAACACCAGCCGAAATTAAATTATACTCAGACAGCGCGCCAACAATTAAAATTGTCACAGATAATGAAACATATTCTCAAATACTTCAATTGCGCTCGGAAACGATAAAATAGTTTTGGCAAAATTAAAATTTAAAAAAAAACGCTATTGAAAGACTTCTAAATATAGTGATATGAGGTTTTAAACAAATGATGCAGATGTACATCGCTATCATTTAAAGGGTTAAAAATATATCAAATAAAATTTAGAAAAGCTGAATTATTTCGGAAACATAGAAGTTCTAAAATGTTCAACAGCACAATCATTACTGACTAACTCTGAAAAAGAATTAATGTAAAGAATAGTGCTTTCATTGAATTTTTACTGAAGTACCATATCAAATAAATAGAAATTTTATATTTTCCTCAAAAAATGTGTCAGATCTCATAAAACATGGCTGGAGTTTTTTCTTTTTGAAAAATAAATTGTTCCTAAAGGAACTGAACTAGGAAAAAAAAGTGACATTAAGCAAAATAAATTTTTATTCTTCAAAGACAATTTTATCACAAAGGTATATTCGACTTTTTCTCCTCTTTGTTCCCTTACTGTAAAGCAAAGACAAAAAAAACTCTTAGCCCTTTCGGTTAAAATCAATCATCGCTTGGTTTAAAAAATAGTTTTCTCTTATAAAAGCTCATTTCGGAGCGACAAATAACTCAGTATTGCACTAATAAAAGAAAATAAAACTTTCCCAAACTAGGATTTTAGTAAAAGGCTTCAGTGAAAGATGATATAATATCATATTCTTCTTATTTCTTGTACTGAAATAGAACAAAATCTGTCAATTTCTATAAATGAATAAAGATATTAAAAAAATTTCATATTCTGATCGAATTTTTTGTAATGGATTTTGATTCTTTGTGACAACGGGAAACTTCAATGACTGGTTGATAAAAAAAACAAAAGAAAGATTTAGAGAGGGATTTATGGAAGAAATAATAAAATGGTTTCGCTGGTTGAACGTATTTAGCTACACGCCGAGTGATAATAGAGCTTGCAAACATCTGAAATCAATCACAGACTTTGTCAAGTTATAGAGTAAAAACTTTTTTAAATGACAGACGTTTTCCCACTACAACCAATTCATTGTTTTAAGCGTCAGCCTTAAACTGAACTGCTGTTTCTCATCTTGAACCCTCTATAATCTATCTTATCGTGAAGTGGGGATTTGGAGAACGGTTATTTGAATTGGTTTTATAGTACAAGGACCAGATTTGATCATTCTGAACCAAATATTTGTTAGGCATCATTTTCGTATTAAAAATTAAAACATTCTTAAAGCGATACAATTAAATCTGATGTAAAATTTGAATATCTTTCAGAAAGGCAAAAATATTTGAATGAGGGATACCACCTAAAATGTCATTTAACACTTTGGGACCTACAGGTACATAATATGTCCAGTTGATATTTTTAAATAACCCAAAGGGATAAGTAGTGCGGAATTTATCGAAGTGTATGTCCTAATGGTTTTCTGTGATTACATTCACATGTTAGTGTAATTCTTTTTCGTATTCTGTATTTTATATGGTAACCTCAACCTCAATGGGGCACATGTTTTCCATTTAAAAAGATCACTGAGAAACATATGTCCCACAAACAAAATTGTACCTATAAAATTTTGTTTTTATTTTAGGAGAATATAGCTATTTATGTTATTTGACCCATTAGAGCCCTAAACTATCCTAATTTTGGGAAAAGAAAACACTGGTATTGAAAGGGTTAAGCTAAAATCAGTCGCGCCAAAATGAACTTGTCATTGTATACTAAAATTTTGACATTCAAATATGCTTAACCGTTAAAACACAATTGCACTTATTACAAAGTGTTGCAGAATCAGAATGGAAAACATGTTTATGGGTTAAATAGGCGTAGTTGGCCTATTCGAAGTCTCGTGATAACGACATTTTTCTTTCCGGTTAACTTTTGAAACCTTTGACAAATAGCTTATTTGAAATAGCTTATTCGTAGATAACTTTTCCCATATAGATTCCAAAATTTATTTTGAATTATTTTTATTGCTTGTAATGCACCGGGTAATGGAATAAAATTTTATTTCATCAGGCTTGAGTTTTTCGCTGCTTTGTCAGCTTTTTCATTTCCCCAAATTCCAACATGCCCAGGAATCCAAGAGAATTTAAATGCGAAATTATTTTTGATGAAATTATATATGTGCAAGCTATTTAAAGCTGCAATACTATTTTTAGAATCAGTATATATAGGGTGATTCAAAACTTATCGTTCAAATTTCATGGGTAGGTAGGGAATACGTTAGAAAATCGATTTCACATAGGATAGTATGTCCTCAAAAGTCATCTGCATGAACAAAATGGACAAGTGAAGGGAACACAATGAAACAGTACAGTTAAGTGGTAACGAATGTGGCTTATTCTATCAATTTATTAAAGTACAAGTTCAAAGAAGGTGCCCAAAATTCAGACCATTTATATGAATACAGAATTCACAACGACGTTGCATTGATAGCCGAACATTTTCAAAATTCCTGGCATATCATTGATAATGCCTGCGGCGACCCTGTTCATGCAACAATTTCCTTTCATTGTTAATGTGGATTTTGTACATATGGTCTTTCATGACCCAGCACGACTGGTCCACCTCTGCCGATCCATTGACCTCAGAATGTTCGGTTCAGGTAATCACGCGCAACAAATGCGCTATGGTCTGGAGCTCCGTTATGTTTAAACCACATATCTCGGTGGATATGCAGAATACATTATCCGTGGAATGCCAGACGTTTTTGAAAATGTTCGGTGATCGATGCAATGGTGCTGTAAATCCTGTGTTCCTGTAAATTATCACAATTTTGAGCACCTACTGGTAACGAATGTAATTCCCTTGTTGGAATAAAGGTCTCATTCGTTATCACTTAACTTTTCTGTTTCCTTGTGTTCACTTCACGTCCATTTTGCCCATGCAGATAAAATTTGCGGTTATACTTTCATATGTGAAATCGATCTCCTGAGATATTCCCTAACTCCCCAAGAAATTTGAACGATAAGTTTTGAATCACCCTGTATAATAAATTTAGAAGGAGATGACGTGGCCATTTCCAGAAGGATAAAATATATTGCATAAATTTCGGATGCAAAGACATAACAGAAAGAGCGAAATCCTTCGGATATCGCTACATTTCGGAAAACTGCTGCTAAACCGAAAGGATTGCCACATTTTGAGCCATCTGTATAAACAGGTAGAAAAGAAGGATATTGTTGTCTGTGTTCAGAAAATAATTTCTGAAACATCGTGACTGAAGTTGATGGTTTCAGAAAGTGAATCATCTATAAAATTAAAGAGTACCTCCTGTCATGGAGGTGGACCACTAATATTTACAACAATCGGAAGGTATTCAGTTTTCATTTTTTTCCTTCATTGGAGAATGGTTATACAGTAAACAATTTTTCCACTTCACATTTATCCATCCAAGCTTTAAAAATCTCCTAATCTAAGCCAAATTTCATTCTAAATATTTAAGAAAGATATTATTGATTTACTTTGAGTAAACCCTAAGCAATAAAATGGAAGACTGTTTTACAAAATTATCAAATGAAAAAGGTAAATTATTCTCGCATCATTTTTCAGAAAAAGTGCTTGAAACGTGCTTTTTTAAGAAATTTTTGGCTTGACTATGAAGTTGGACGACCGTTAATATATCTCAACTCCTGTCATGAGGTGCTGACAATTAATAGCTACTTTTGTACTATTCGGTAATTACTTTATGGTATTTACTATATGGTATTTTTATTGCAAACAGTAATAGATCGCATATTTCTTCTTGTGAAACTATTGGCAATACGAGTTGCTATACTTTTCATTGCATTTTTATTTCTAAATTTCATTTAATGAATATAAAATCATTAAATGAATATAAAATCGTTAAATGAATATAAAATCGTTAAATGAATATAAAATCGTATATCAAATTATGAAAGCTTGCAATAAATTACACCAACGCCCTACCCATTGTTTGTTTCGTCAGGTCTAGATCTGACAAAGAGTAAGAATTCGTGCATTCTGGTAACCATTTGAGTTAGAGATACATATGAAGACGCGTAATGTTTTAGATTTGTGCTTTATATATATTTTTATAAATTAAACAATTTATTTGAAGTAATAGCATTTTTATTATAGTTTTTTAAAAAAAACGATAGTACGGAGGATATAAGTCTCATTCTCACAACTGCCACAACAGTTCTGTTTTTACCAAGCAGAATATTACTATTTCTAAGCAATACTCTACCAAAGAGCATTCATTTACTTTTTGTTGGAAAAGTAAAAACTGATATTAAAGGATATAAGAAACTTCTGTTAATCAGTTTATAGTTGAAAATATACAATTTAAATTAACCTTTTTAAATTATCAATCGTCTTTAGTTTTCTTATTTTCTAACATACGAAATATAGAGGAAATTCTATAATCATAAAAAAAAAAAAAAAAAATCGAGCTTGATATTTTTGATCAGTCCCTAAGTTTCAGGTCTCTTTTAATTCGAGAATCACATTTTTAGGAATATACGGGGTGGTTATAATTAAACTTCCACTATAAAAAGCCTCCTACAACGCAAACGAATGTACGGATTGAAACGAAATTTGGTATGTAGACTATTCACGAGATGCGCTTACGGAATTTCGGAGAAAAAAAAATTGTTTCAAAATGTCCACCAAAGGACGCTTTTTCCGGAAAAACATTAAATTTAATACAATACAGGATCAAAATGGAATACAGAAACAATATTAAAATATAGAACAAGTATTATGACTAATAAAATGAAAAGGTGGGAAAAAGCTGGAAACTCCATAGCGATTCATGTTCAAGCATCACAATTGATCAGTTACGATCTGCACTATACATCCATTTGAAATTTTGCAGGTGAATGAGGGTGGTTACAGGGAGCATATTTCCACATATTGTCCTGGACACGATTAGTAACCGCTCCTCTTGTGCAATTTCGTCCTAATTTGTTCTTGTTTCTGCAAACTGAGCTGTCTTTTTTTTTCAAACAAGGTAATGTTATTTTCTTACCTTTACTTAATGTAGTTCAATGACAAGATGATCAGAAACTAGTCAATAAATGTTAATATTGTTTCTGCATTCGGTTTTGGTCTTTTAGAGTGTTAAATTTAATGTTTTCCCGGAAAAGGAGTCCTCTGGTGGACATTTTCGAACTAAAAGTGTTTTTCGAAATTGCGTGAGCACATCTCGTGTATAGTACTATATTGTATAGTCTATATATACCAAATTTCTTAACAATCTGTTCACCCATTTGCGTTATAGGATGTTGTTTAAAGGGGAAGTTTAATTATGACCACCCTGTATATCTGTCTGAGAACACATTAATTCAAAAATAATTTGTGCTAGACTTATGGACTGAACTTTTTTTTTTTCTAGATTTCTATCCAATTTTGAAATAAATTTATTCACAGGAAGTTTGTCTGGCTTGTTGTTCGATTACAGAAAGTAAGGAATACGGGAAAATAAAATAAAAAAAAACTTTTAAAAGGAAATATTTTTTAAAAATTATTTTGGATAATTTCATGTATATGATATTAATTAATATTCAGACCATTCAAATTAATATTTAAATTCTTCGAAAAAGCAAATTCCGTTTTTAAATTATTTCTTTTTAAAGCACTTTAATCCATACAGTTATCCTTTCATCTTCTATTTATCACAGCGAATTAATTAATTTCCGAAAATATAAGAACGTTCTCTTAACACAACGTATCACACTTCAGTGTCTTTCAGATGCCAAAACCCATTTATAAAGTCTATTTCATAAGCTTTTTGAAGTTCGAAACACGTATTTTTGACATTATGTCTGTCTGTGAACACGCCAACTGAAAAATGATTTGAGCAGTACTTACAAACAAATTTATAAATTTCTATGAAACTTTGAACTAAATGTATTCTCGGGAAGTTTGTCTGTCTGGCTATTCGATTACAGATAGTAAATAATACGAGAAAGTAAAAAAACTACTAAAAGGAAATATTTTTTTAGAATAAGTTCATGTATATGACGATAGGTCTCATTTCCTTTTCATATTTCTCCTATAAACTATTTCGTTTTGATGTCTTCAATACGTCCCGATTACAAATACTTCGAATTAATATATAAATGCTTCGATAGATAATGGTTAGTTCCCTTTTTAAATTACGTCTTTTACGTTTTTCTTTTTAACGAATTTTAATCCAAACGGACACTTTCTGTCCTATTTATCATGGCGGATTAATTCAATTGAAAATACATAACATTTGACAAATTGTTCTCTAAATACAGCTTACTACACTTCAATGTCTTTATCAAAAATTATCAATAAAATCTACTTTATAAACATGCCTTACATTTTTACAGCTATCCTTAAGCTTTCGACCCATATATAATCTTACTCACTTACTAAGAATAAAAATGGGACTTCAGAGAATTTACTTCTTTTTGTTTCATTTTTCTAAAACAACCTAACTAAAAATTAAGGAACTAAAAAATAAAACTTTCTTTCTCTCGTGTTTCCTTTACCTCGGAGTGCGACTTTACTGGGAATCATAAAAATTAATGATTGTATCTTCATACATATATTTTGAAAAAAAAAAAAAAAGACGCTACTAGTGAAAGCATATTGAAATGAAAGTAAATGTCCCTTTAGGGAAATACGTGAATCTAAATTGGGGGATTATATGTTTTGATAGTTCAGTGAAATCGAAATGATACTAAAATGGAGTAGTTAATTTCATGAGGAATGATGTCAGAGGGTGTTCACTTTTTATTGACTATGCATTCATGCGAGGATTAAGAAGAATTCTACATTTAGCTGGTATTTGTTTAATATTGAAAAAGGAATTTATTATCCTTTGCTGTGCTATATTTATTTTTTACCGTAATTCTTCAAATCCATTATTCTCAATTTGTAGAAAAAGTAAAATAATTGAAGGGCTTAGTTATTGGAACCAAGAAAAATTTAAAAAAAAAATTAATAAAATCAGTTTTAAATATCTATGATTTGGGGAATAATATTCGATGATTTTTAGTCTTTGAATTGTAATTTATTTTCATAAATGTAGTAGATCAACTCTGTTTCCAAATTCAGTAGAATGTAATGCAGTGAATATATAAAAATGCTAAATTGTTGTTGCTGTTACTTATGGAACTTTACAAGCCCACTGATCGATCTGTCAGCGATTTTAAGCTGAGTGAGTGTCTCTTGTTTTTCAAGTAGCGCCAACTAGGGCAAAGAATACGACTTAGCTACTTCATGCTTCACATTTGTGTGCACAACCCCTTTTTAAAGGGGCACTTTCACGCACCTCACAAATACAACACAGAAGAAGACCAACCACGCCCGAAACGGGACTCGAACCCTGGACCCCCAGATCACGGGGAAGACGCTATATCCCTATGCCAAGGCGTCGGCCAAATGCTAAATTAATTTAATTGATTGATTCATGTTTTAAATCTAAAAATAATATATTATGATGACAAAAATATGAAAAAAAAATTCAAATGATTGTATATTAGAAGTCTTAAAAAAACAGGTATAAAAATTCCAATTTTAGGAATGTTAAGCAAAAAAAACCCCAATAAATTGGAAAAAGTGCATTCTGTTTAAATACAATTTAAATAGATGAATATATGTCAACGGAAAATAATACATTTTTTATTAATTAATTTGAATTTAAAAAACACGCTTAAGTAAAATTTAATAACAATTATTAAAAATTAGCGCAATTTAAACAGATGCGCAAAATCCACGATCAAAATCGTCGTTAAAAATATCTCATAATAATAAAATTGTTCTGCATTGCAAAATATATATTGTTACGAATCTGTGATGTGGCTTTCCAGCATAGTTGGTTCCATCATCAGAAAGATTGTTTTACAGTCATCTGTATTGGACGGAATCCGGGTATCGCGTCGGAGGTCTCTGATCTTGGCGACCATTTGGCGACTTTGAGGCCTAAATAGATTATCCCCGAAACATCGAGAATGTCCCCGATCCAATCCGTTCCTGATTGGTTGAGAGGCTTCTAGCCCCGCCTCCTGAGACTTATAAAAGGTGGCGGTCTGCAGCTGCCTGAGTAGAGTTGTCAGAATCGACGGTGAAGAGTAGTCGGAATCGACAGGGAAGAGTAGTCGGAATCGACGGTGGAGAGTAGTCGGAATCGACGGTAAAGAGTGAGTCTTCCGGAGATTAGCAGAGCAGCGACGGAGTCAAGCTAGTGCTGAACTAAACTGTGCGCTACTGTCTGCAGTAGAGTCTTGTTGTGTGCACGTCTCGCGGCTGAAGATAATTGTCTTCTCTGTGTTGTATATAGTTGTCGTCTTTGTGCTGTCCTGTCTTCGTGTAAATAAACGTCGTTGTTTATTTTCTACTGCCGCCTGCTGATTCAGCGTTCTCCTACACCATATAACTTCCACTATCCAAACGAACCCCGGGAAAATTCGTAACAATATTCAATATGAGGATGGAGTCTGTCTTATAATTAAACAGGTTTTCTCTTAACAGATGTGTAAAACAATGTCACCGGATAAAATTACCTCCACTGTAAAGATGGGACATACCTTCTAATGGAAAATTGTTTGTGGCGGTAAATATGATTGAAATCAATTATCTTTATTAGAATTCAGACTACAGTTTCCACATTCCACTGTCCTTACGACAGTCTTTCAGAAAATCACGGATGATTTGGTATGGAGGGATTGAAAATTTATTATAAACTAAGAATTATGAAATACATATGTTTTTTTTTCATAATAACTGTTAATAAATGTCACTAAATTTAAAAAATCAATTTCGTTCAACGGTTTTTTTTCTTTCGATTCGACATTCCTTCGAAATAATGTTACATGAACAAACCAGTTAGGTGTTTAAAGTTATCTAAAAAAACAGATGGTTGAAGATATATGAAATAAAATTTATAAAAGCTTAATTCTTTTTGCAACATACAAGGTCTAAAATTTTCAAACTAAACGCATTACTGACTAGCTCTGAAAAAGAATGAATGTAAAGAATAGTGCTTTTATTGAATTGTTACTGAAGTATCATATCAAATAAATAGAAATATTATATTTTCTCCAAAACATATATCAAATCTCGTAAAATATGACTAGATTTTTTTTCTTTTGCAAAAATAAATTGCACCCAAGGGAACTGAACTTGGAAAAAAAAGTGACAGAAAGCTAAATAAATTTTTGCTCTTCAAAGACAATTTTGTCCCAAAGGAATGTCCGACTCCTTTCTTTGACAAATCGCTAGTGATATAAAATTTCGAAATTATTATTCTATTTAAGCATATTTAAGAGAGTTTGTGAATATATCATTGACCTAATTAGACTTTGCTAACTATTATCAATTTTATGACATATTGTAATTCAGAAATATTAAAAGGGAATTATCTCAGTCTCTTATTTTAAAGATTAATAAAACGTAGCAATTTCTAATTTTTAAACATTTCATTTGTAAATTTAAACAAAGCAAACCGTTCAATATATTTGCATTTTCATTAAATTGCATTTGATTTCTTTTATAGTGACTTAATTCGATATATAAATTTGTATGTGTACTAATATATCTTCGTATATATGCGTACTTATATGCATACGTATAAAACAGGAAAAATTGATTTCTGTTAATTGGTTGAAATTGAAGATTTCATTGTTTTGGAGGGGATGGCGTGGGGATTGTTGGAAGCAAATTTATCGTTCATTTGCTCTATAATAGTAATATGCTATGTAAAGACTAACAACTAGTGAAACACAAATTAATTCATTAAAATCAATAAAATATGCAATTGTTTATCAATTAAATATTCATATTTCAGTTCTCACGTGTTCATCTTTTTCTCTTTATCTCATTTCTCTAATTTCTGTGTATACTCTACCTATATACGACGAAGTAAAAAATGTTAATTTTCTCCACATATCAAGCAAAATGAAAATGATAATTTCACATTTTATGTATATTTTCGATCAATCGGACTTATTGGTAAAAGTGAATTTTAGTGTGCACCCAGCAGCGCCAACAATGCCAAGTCGCCAATAAAGATGGCGGACAAAATAAACAAGTACTTCCACTGAGCAGTTACGGTTACCATTTCCCGCCATCTAATTAGGACTTTCACTGATAAGTATTTTTTTTTCCATACTGCACGGTGTTTTCTACAGATGCCGAGCAGAATTTTTTAACTTAAAAAAAAAACATCCTACGGCTTCGCTAGCAGCGGGAGCGGGAACCTAGTAGCTTCGCTAGCACATTGAACATAAGAACTGTGCGGATAACATGAACTGTACATAACCAAGAGAAAAGAAAAAATGGAGAAATAAGCAATCGGAACATTCTCCATACAAAATTTCAAACATACTTTTCCCACCTTCATCAACTCGTAAAAAATATATATATATTCCTCTCGCCCTTCATCCATTCTGCCGGTTCAATATCAAACCATTAAATTTCAAACAAGCATCCTTTCCTATCTTCATCAACTCCTAAAATATATATATATGCATATTTAACTCACCCTTCATCCATTCTACAGGTTCGAAATACTCCCGACATAACAAATTATGAAGGGAACCAACCGTTATAACACCAAAAGAATAACGAGAATTGCGAAGAATTCCATTGCAGTTGTCTTTTAAAGTGAGAATGCAGACGATTTTTTTAAAGCGCATACTGACAATTAAAAATTGCAAAAGAATAAATATTTTCTGTTCGTATTCACATCAAAAAAAAAGAAAGGAGAAAATAACTTTTAATTATACGCTTAAATTTCTTTATTTAATAAAATTTTAACTATAATAAAGAACAAAATTAAAATCTTTAATCGATATTCTTTTAATATTTTTAATTTAACATTTTTCATAATGTAATTGTAGTTTATGTACAACTCAACCATTGCAAAAAGTAGTAAACAAAACAGCAGTACGGTTGCTATAAGAGGGATCCGATGAGTTGCAATATTGGCGACAAACAGCTGGTGCACACTAATCTTCACTTAGGCCGACTTATTTTAAATAAAAATGGAATCTCTAATTGCTAATCAAGATCCAAATAATTATTTATATTAATATCTATATAATTAATTTAAATGTTCACATTCAACTGTTTGTCCCGAAACAAAATTGGAATTTAATAAATTGTTAAATATCTAATAATTGTTCACCGTATTTAAAATATTTTTGCACAAAAATGCTTCAACAATCATTTTTGTTAATGTTATCAACAGAATATCACTGTTTAAATGCTCAACAAAATTACAGCATACTAACAATGAAATAGTAGAACAAACAATGAATATATACATTGTTGCTTTCTGCTAAAATGCATTTAATTTCTTGCAACCGATCTTTGTGTGTCTTTATATTTCTGAGCAATGCTTAGCGTCGTTTTGGAACTTTTTGATGAGGCTACGGCCTTCTTTGGAATCATCGCCCTGATGGCGATCTGGGAAGTTATGAAACTTTTCCTATTTCCCTTACTACGAACTTTTTTGGATATTGATTCTGATCCTGATTTGGGTCTGAATGTGGAAATACCATCTCCACCGCTTGTACCGCGAGTTGCTATAGTGCACTCGTATGCTGTTTATAGATTTTGCCAGGCATTGGAGATACCGGCTGAACTGGCTCCAATTAAAATCCAGAAAGCTGCTCCGCCGATTGTAAAATCAAATATGATATATGCAATGTGTTGTGCATTGAATTTGCCAGCACAGTTGGCTCCCATTGGAACACCAGTTGTCCAGTCATATGCGGTCTTCCAGTTTTGCCTGGCCTTGGACTTGCCTGTAGAATACCGGCAGTTCCAGGATGCAGTTTAAAATCAAAGCTGCTTTCAAGTACTCGATGCGACTATTGACTGCCTTCAACATCCAAACGCAGTCAGAAAAGAACAACTGTATTATCACATGCTACTTTTGACTACCTTCAAGATCCAGACGCAGTTATAAATGAATACCTGTATTACCAGATTCTACTTTTGACTGCCTTCAACATCTAGGCGGAATTAGAAAATAATACCTGTATTATCAGATGCTACTTGTGACTGCCTTCAACATACAGATGCGGTTATAAAAGAATACCTGCATAACCAGATACTACTTTTGACTGCTTTCAACATCCAGGCGGAATTAGAAAAGAATACCTGTATTATCAGATGCTACTTTTGACTGCCTTATACATCCAGATGCAGTTATAAAAGAATACCGGTATTACCAGATGCTACTTTTGACTGCCTTCAACATCCAGACGCAGTCCGAAAGGAATACTTGTATTTCCTGATGCTACTTTTGAATGCTTTCAACATCCAGGCGCAGTTAGAAAAGATTACTTGTATTACCAGATGCTACTTTTGACTGCCTTCGACATTCGACTATTCGACTATTTCGACTGCCTTCGACTATTTGAAATGCTGTTGTCGGTAACCAGATGAATTTTCAAAGACTATCATCAACATCTAGAAGGTCTTTTAAAAACTTTCGTCAGCTTCTGAATGGTTTTATGGGAAAAAAAAAAAAAAAAAAAAAAAAAAAAAAAAAACGTTTGATGCAGCGATGAAGGGAGGGTTGGCGGGAGGGGAACGAGAGTAGCACACCTCCACGTGGTGTTCCCTGGGCAACGTTGCATTTCATTTGAACTGCGACGGCTAAGAGGCTACTCAAGCGTGGAATGTAAATAAAGAATTTTTATTTATCTGGAAAATAGCTTACTGTATCTTTTTGTTACTTTTTATGTCTTGAAGATGCATACATTCTCGTTTCCCAAAATGTCGCTACTTGTATTAGAAATCTAAGCGCACAATGCATGAATTCAACTGCTGAGCATTTTATAGTGCATATAATCACAATTGATTACTTGTATTGATATGGAGAAATATGAATTGCCTCGTTATAGAGGAGTGCAGGTTTATGAATTTCAATCCTGAAAGGTGGAAGCTTAAAATGCATAAAAACATAATATAGAAAACTGTATAAGATTTTTATAAACCATTCAGATAAAGCAAATCTATATCTTTCTCCCTGCTTAATAACAAAAGCCTGCTTAAATAATAAAAAGCATTACCCCCCCCCCCCAAAAAAAAAATTTTTTTTTCTTACAAGTTTTACTAAACATAATCTTATGTTTTATTAAGACTTCCTTTAAAATCAAAATAATTCCTTTGTACTTAACCTATATTTCCCAATTGATTTATTTAAAGATATTTTGCAACTGAAACGAGACGGTAACCAAATAATTCTTTTAAAATTTTGATCCCTATACATATCTTCCACGTATGGAAACCTTTATATTATATATATATATATATATATACACTCAAGTAGACTTAGAAATTATTTTAAGAATCTTATCGGAAACAGTTTTTATATACCACACAGAATTTATAACATACAATTCATTGCGTAAGAAATTTGCATTCAAAAAATACAAAATTTTTTTAATAAAAATAATGTTTAATTAAAAATGATATCAAATGTTTCTGATAAAATTAAAAAAAATAATCAAAAAGATTTGTTTTGTTAGTTTTTATTGAAAAAGTAACTCAAAGTGCTGGAAGTCGATGACAGAAATAAAAAAGAATAGACACTTACTAGTTCACCATTTGGAATTTTCATCTTCTGTCACGATTATTCCTTTTCTTATTTCGCGGTATTCTAATCTCGATTTCGATCAGTTTCGTGAATATGTCCTTAAATGAAAGTTGAAAGTTTGAAAAAAGAAGCTTAGCGTAATTTATAATGTAAGAAACCGGAAAAAAATAAGAACAGAACAAAAAAAAATATATGTATCTTCAAAAAATACAATTTGACAACATTTCAGACAATTTATACATTTTTTAAAAAGATCTTAGATCATTAAATTTCCTCATTTTTTTCTCCATTTGTCTTTTTAACCTTTTAAATTTTAATAATATTTTGTTACAAAATGTCGAAAATTTGTATATATATTGCAATACATTTCTGAATTCCTATATAACCAATTTAGTTTAAAAATCTTTAATTATTGTATAAGACTTGTGTGTTGGATATGTAGAGATTGGATTGTAGAACAATATTTATTAAACTGTTTGTTGAATATGACCACAGGTTGCTAGAAAGTTTACTGCATACAGCCTTTTTCAGTGAATTAAAAAAACGTTACAATTTTACAACTAAAATTCTTTTGCCTATTCAAAGTTATTAGAAAAATGGTGCTCTAATCAATAAACTGAATGAAAAATGTTACATGCTGAATTTTAATAAGACTCAGAAGTGGACATGGTTTCTTTAGCTCCCTGCTGTTTGAAACACAAAGTGCAAATGAAAGATCTTTAATCAATAGAGCTATGTTTTTGATGACACTATGATATCATTCGATTGACTCCTTTAGAAAAGTTCATGAATACAATACCTAAAGCAAGAGCTAAGGGATTTAAACAAAACTCCTTAATACATGTCACAGTTAAATGCATAGAAATACATTTTTAAGGGAGTTCCGGGTATCGGAAAATGTATAATACATATAAATAATATTATGTACTTAAATCAATTAGATACATTTAATTTTTCTGGCAAACTTAGTGAAAGTTATAAGTGACTAATTCATAATAACTGGCCACAGAAGCAAACATCACTTTTAGAAGAAGTGGGCTCGAAAAAGACCGAAAAAATTAAATAGTGCGAGGGATAAATAAATAATAAATTTTTAATATTTTCTTACATATTTATATCAAAAATACATTAGGCACAAATTAAGGCATGCTAAAAATGATTCTGTTTCAGATTATTAATGTAAAAATATTTCATTATCAGATTATAAAAGTTATAAAGTGCTTATATAATCACTATAAACAAGTTATTCTGAAACTGCAATATATAGCAGCAATAACAAAATAGCATCGGATTAAAAGACATACATTTTTGGCACTTGATATGAGCATCAAAAGTAATCGCTAACGTGGACACAAATTTGCGCGGATTAAGTTCTCACGAGTCTTACTTTGCAGTCTTTATTTTGTATTTATTAATTATGGTACAAAGATTCTCACTATAAACTGCGACCTTAACACTTTCAACATTACAGACGAGATATCTCGTCTTTCAGATACTTCCAATTACAGGTTTCTGTGGACTAAAATTTGCGACTTATGCCAAGTAAAGGTCTTAAAGGTATTCTTCAGACATGTATTAGAAAGCTCAACCTATTCTAAACTGGCATAAGAGACAAATTTTAACCCACAGAAACCTGTATTGTAAGTATCTGAAAGACGAGATATCTCGTCTGTAGCGTTGAAAGTGTTAAAGAAGTGATCTATCAAATGAAAATCATTAATTATGACGAATGACAGGCATACTTTCTATAAATTTTTGATTTCAGTTTGCGTAGTAAATAAGAAATATTATTTAAAAATAAACTGCATCCGAAATGGTGCTTTAAGGGATACTTGATTCTTCTAGTCATTGTAGGAAAATATATCATGTTCCTTGATAAGAGGATTAATGAACGATTTTGATATAAAATAAAATTTTAGATAATCATGAAATTACTTCGTAACATTAAATTAATAAATTTTTATTTTATAGATTGGATAGTAATTCAAATTTCACGCTAAAGAAAAAAAAATATGTAAATTATGTAAAAATTATTTATATTAAAATTCAAGAATCTAAAGTATTTTATCATTTAATTATATATATTGTTTACGGCTTTTCCATTCGTTTTGATATCGTAGATTATTTATTTATACTTTGTATGTTGAGTAAATATTTGCTGTATTCTTTGTAGTACATCTGGAGTACAAAGAATTTATATTACTTCATTTCAAATGTAAATAAGTTTATATATTTAGTTTTATTTGAATAAAAGGCAATTATTGGTATGTAATCATACAGAATATTGGGGCGAAATTCGCGGGCTTATTATTTAATTCAAGGTAATAAAATATATCAAAGTTCTCAATTTAATAATGTTCGATTAATTAGAAATAACCAAAAGTTTCGAAGATTATGAGCTGCAGCGTCGGAGCAAATTACTCCACGAACTAAAAAAATTCGAAATTTTTTAAATTTGACTTTAAAAATATTGTGGTTAAAATTTACCATCCGATATAAAAATACCATTAAAATAAATGGTAAATCGTTCCGATTGCGGATTCGTTCAAATGAATGGCAATTGTATGGAATCATAATTATACAGAATGGCAAATCGAATTCGATTAACGTTTTGTTGAAAACGTTAAGTAAACGTTAACGTTCATTGCAAATATTAGCGAAGGCAGAAAGTAAAGATTTTTTAAGCAAATAAAATATTTTTGTTATTGTTGAAGAGCAAGAATAATTATTGTTTGAATGCATTAAGAGAATACAAAAAATATATTAAGAGAAAATTTTAAAATAGACGATACCGATTTTTGCCTGGAGTAGCAGACAGTGTGATTTTATATCACTTTACACCCACATATCAAGCTTTACATAATTGGATGCGGTATTTAACATAGAAGCAAATATTTTTTTATCAATTGATTCTTACATCAGCCTAAAAAATATTGAAGTTCAGAAATGTGCAATAATTTTTTCATTAATTTAACAGGATTATGTGCAATACTGTAAAGAAAAATTGGCAAGTTATTCTATAACATCAGGTCCGAGGTTCGATCTTCGGGCTGTGCGAGGTCGACTCAGCCTTTCATCCCTTCAGTGGATCGATAAACTGAGGACCAAACATGCTTGGATACTAAACACTGGGGATGCCTTGTTAGGCTGATCACCTAACAGGAACATATGCCTTGCACCCCAGGGCCTTCGGTCAAGAAAGCAGATATGGGCACTGTAGGCTTGGCCCATATGGGCTGTCGCGATATTCAGTTTAGTTTAGTTATTCTGTAATGTACGTAACTAAATCATTGAAACTTCTCGTAAACATTATGGATTTATTCTCTTTTCAACTTGCATAGAATTTGAATGTTATGACGAATTGAAAAGATAATATAAAATAATTGCTTATCATTAAAAGAATCAACATTACATCTGTCAGTTTAGTCGTACTTCAAAGTAAGACATGTTCTTAGTATTCGATGTAAATAAATACAACAAAGTTTTCACAGAGCTTTGCTCTGCCAACTTAATTTTTAGAATGATATACTATAAAATTCAGTTGTTCATCAAGTTAAAATAGAGGTTAGTTAAAAACAAATAGGATCATTATAAAAAATCCATGACAAAGGTTTGAAGTATGAAAATTAAGCAATTTATTTTTTAATAATTATTCAGAATATTTTTTAGAAATATGTAAAGTTATATACAGAGAATGTTTATGTCTTTGTATTTATTACTTATACAAAATACATTAATTTCACTATGAAAATAGTAACTTGCGTAAAATGGCTAACTTAGAATTAGTTTTTCTATCATACGACATGCATGATCTGAAGTATCGTATTATATTATAAACAAAGCAAAAAAAAGACAAAATTGCCTATTTTAAATTAGTATTTATATAGTACGATAAGATACAAAGTATCGTAATATAACAGGACAGAAAAAGACAGAAAAATAACTTACCGATAAAAGAGCCTTGATGAAAATCTACACAGCTAAAGACATTCGTAGCTGTAAAAGTGTAGTTTAGTGTCCCCTTGCTGCGTCACGGATGTCAAGTGCCAATAAAGATGGCGGACAAAATAAACAAACACTTCTGAAAAACAATTACAGTTACCTCTTTCTGCATTAAAATTATGATTTGTACTGATAACTATGGTTTTATCTGAGATTTTTTTTTTGTACTTTGGGATCACTATCACTGCTTATCTTAACAATTTTGAAATAAAGAAGTTTTTCAAACCGGCTGCGCCGATCTTTTGTAATAAAAAGCAATATTTAGAGCATGAGATGCCTTCGGCATATAAAGAAGGCACCGATTAGAATTTTTTAATAATAATAATAATAAAAACCATCCTACGGCTTCGCTAGCAGTGGGAGCGGGATCCTAGTAGCTTCCGCTAGCTCATTGAACATAAGGACTGTGTGGATAACAGAAACAGAGAAACAGTACATTATCAAAGAAAAGAAAGAAGCAAACATTCTCCATACAAAATTTTAAGCATGCCTCCTTTTCCCAGATTCATCAACTGGTATTATATATATATATATCCCACTCATCCTTCATCCATCCTGCAGGTTCAAAATATTTCCTGCCATTTTATTCACCAGACATCCGTTCTTGAACAATTAGTGACATAACGAATTGTCAGATCAGAAAAAGTACTTTGGAGAGTGCAAGGAATTCCATTGCAGACGATTTCTTAAATTAATGATTCAGAAGATTTCTAAAACTCATACCGACAGTTGTGTGTAAACAATAAATATTTTCTTTGTGTATTCACATTAAAAATAAAATCACAATGTCTTATTAGCAATAAAAAATCTTTTAATTATAATACAAAACTAAATTAAAATCTTTAATTGATATTTTTAATTTTTTTTAATTTAACATTTTTTATAAAATAGTCGTAGTTCATCTACAACTCAACCACTGAAAAAAGTAGTAAACAAAACAGCATTAGGGTTGCTATAAAATTATTTCTTTGGGTTATAATATTGGCGACAATATCGGGGGCACACTAAACTACACTTAAACCATTCGTAGCTTTAGATATTGTTCGCTCAAGTTTTTGTAGCGAAAGTCACAAAATTATTTGCATTCATATTTTCCATTCAAACATATAAGTTCTTTAGTCTTCTACAACGTTCAAGTCACAAATTGAGAACAAATAGCAAAAAGGAAACAGAATATGGTGAAAGTAATTATTACTTAACCAAGAAAATTCGAGTGTATTTCTGAATATTTATAATAAGAAACGCAGTGAAGCATAATTGAGTATAACTTATTCAAAGAGATTAATTCTGGCAGACGATAACATGATCGTGGAATCCAGCTAGAGCCATGCATTACGTCATTTAAAAATATAACAGCGGGAGTGGTTTGTCCGAAACATTTTCGCAAATTCTACAATAAATTTTTTATCCAACTTTTTATAAAATTGTGAAAATTGGGTAAGGTCCCTAATTTCTTGCATGGCATTGGTAAAATATCGTTACAAAATGTAGATCTTTGGCGTGAATCTAGAATTTTTACCGATTCGATCGCGAAAATATGAATTTTGGAAGTCTCTTTTGCCGAGCGATTAATACTAAAATTTTATCCGGAACTATAATTACAATCTCAAGATAACCTACCTAAGTTGAGTGATTTACACGTTCAGTTTATGAATTATTACGTTTTTCCTGCATACCAAGTACAGGCAGACAAATGGTCAACTGTTCGACAGATTTGGATCAAACGTTGATATATATATATATTTTAGATGCTCAACCTGTATACAAATTTTAGCTCTACTCTTTGAGCTCTTTGCAATCCTTATATGAAGTTTTATTTTAAAAACATTTTGCTAAAAACTTTAAAAAAAACTGAGAATACATCTCTGTTAAAATTTATTATAAAATTTTAAAAAGTAGATAGAGAAATGCTGTAACCATTTAGAGATCACATTAATCTATAGACGCTTTTGCTTCTTAAACATTCAAAGAAAACCCTTTAACATTGAGAGAATATGTCAAAAACTCTGCTGCTATAATAATAATTAACTGCATTAGATAACATTAAGAAACAATTCGATCAAAACAATACCATGTACAATTTTTATCTTCCTTCTGAAATCAGACAATATAACTATGTCAGCATTTTCGTGATACTTATATTTCTCGTATATATTTATTGTATGTTTTTAGATAATATTTCGTAATACTATTTCAGTAATAGCTGAACAGATATTGCTTAAATTTCTATCAAACATTCCAAATAAGTCCTTAATGTGCATATAATCAAAATAATTTCTAATACGAAATAAGCAGAATTTGAGTTCAGAAAATGAAACTATTGTTTTCATGATACAATTCTTTAACATTAAAGAACAATTTTATTAAAACGATAAGAAAAAAACTATATGCTTTTAAATTGAAAATTAATTGATTCATTTTATATCCCTTTTGTTTCATTTTTTATTATTTAATAAATATTAAAATTGTTTGAAATTGAGAATCATATTATGCAAGTAAAGAATAAAGCAAAACGAATTTTATTTTGAAATTGTTCATATTTTGTTTTTATCTTGCAATCGTATGAGTCACAAACTATGTTTCAAATTATAAAATAATTGTATAGAAGAGCCAGAATTCGCACGCTTCAAAAAATCGTGGCTCGGTAACAGAAATTAAATCAATATTTATTTTTTTCTCGTTTTATTTTAAAGTTTCAAACTATCATTAAATATTCCCATTTTAATATTCTACTGTATGGAAACTGAACAACTTCGAAGGAGTTCTTTTCTGTCATGTTGTAATCTAGATTTATTCAGAAAGTTATCGGTCCATTTAATGCAGGAAAGTGCGTTAATTTTCTGAATTAAGTCAGTCAGAATATTAAGGATTTTCCTTAGGTAATACTATTATTTTCGAGTGAAAATAAATATTTTAATTAAAGGTTTTAAGGCATTACTGAAAGATATTTTTTTAACTAAAGAATAATTCAAATGGATTAAGTGAAGAGTTATCATAAAACATTAAAGTCAATAAAGAAGAAATAGAAGCCTTTTTCTTTTCTCCCTTTATCCTGCCTTATCTATCTGAAAACACCAGAATAGGCATTGTTCTTCAAATTTCATTAAAAGAAAAGAACACAAACATTAATTAAAATTATCTGACTAATCATTTCACACCTTTCTTGGAAATATCATTATCTTCTAAAAATATTTTCTCTGTGAAATCAAACTATTTAAAAAAAAAGTTGAAATTACATTAAATAATTCAGCACAAAAAATTATGTTTTCCTTTTTTCTAATACGATAACATATAAACTTTAAATTATACTTAAATTAAGTCGTGCATTGGAAATAAAATGATTTAATTCTGAAGATGGTAATCAATGTTTTTTTCGAGATCAGGAATATAACTTTGGCATGTAATGAATTTGAATAAATTTTTTAGGAGCAAATATTTTTATAACCAAAATATTCTATTTTACAAACCTATCTCAATAACTTTTTATGCTATAAATACAAAACTGGGGAATTTTTGAGTGAAATTGCCCTGAAGATTTTATGTTATGCTCATGTTATATCTGGAATATTATAGCATTATTTGGGACACTAATTGTCGTAACAAAATTTTAAATTATTGAGCTTATTCAAACCAATTTCTTGCGGTATTGGTTTTATAAGAAAAATGGATTTTATTCTATGGATATATCTTCTTGTCCACGTGGTATGTTTAATTTGCCTGGTTTGTGTTATAGACGAGATATGTATTTATTGTGTCTTTTCTTTTATAAGGTTATCAAATGTTGGATCTATTGCACTGATATGCTGAGTCTATAAATTTCGTTGTGTCGGTAAGATCTTTAAGGAGCAAAAATATTTTTTCAAATATTTGTTCTAAATTTAAAAATATTAAAAGGTTCACTTTTTATAATTTTTTTAACACTTTTAACAGGATTTCTCGGGAACTTGTCATTCGTCACATGACTCCAAACATTTTTACAGCGACTTATTCTCAATTTTAATTTTCTGGATCATTTTTTAAAAACATCTGGATTATTTTTTAAAAATTCTTGACTCCACATTACTTTTAACTATCCATATTATGATATTTACGTTTAGTAATGTTTCTGTGTTGGTATTGTGCTTGTGTATATTTTACATTTTGAGCTTTGCTAGAAGCTGTTCACAATTTTTTTATATATAGTTTATAACTTTGTAATATTTTATTTTTTGCTATTCCTTTTTTATGTGTGTCTTAATTTGCTTTTCAGCTTGTGTTCCTTGTGTGTTTTTGATTAATGCACTCTGTAAATGGAGTCAATCACTGTAGTGTGCTTATTTCGAATAAATGAATACCTGACTTATGACATATAAACTCAGAGTGAATGACATAATTTATTAGATCGGTGTCTTGTCCGAAACTAAGTGAGATAAAGTAATCTACTATTTCTTTTTTTTTTCAAATTAAGACCAGAAATTCCAGAATTCTTAAATTTCTTATTTTATGGAATTATTCAATAGAAAGACAACATTTACAAAGAAAAAAGGTAACATTAACGTGAAATTTTCAACCATTGTTTTATTAGATAATAATATTTTCATTGATAAGTTTTTCGAACAAAAATTAAATTAAATGTCCAGACAATGATTCACTAAAATTTAATTAAAATTGAAAATCTGAAATCAGATTATAGTCGAAAATATAAATAATTATCGCCGTATTAACTCTTCTCAGGAGTTAAAGTTATTGGCTTCGATCTATTTTTTCAGTTCCTAAATCATCAATGATAAATGAGAATAATTAAAGAGTGTCCCAAACTGAAAGCAAGATTTGAATGGGCCACCATTCGTGCAGTAAAGTGTTGACAACTCTATAAAAAATCATTTGATAGCTGATAATTTAGGGTTAGGAAAAATGGAGCGTTGCACCATAGAACAACGCGTTAACGCAAGATTTGAATTAAATAAAATACACAGTTCTTTTTCTTTAAATAGTTATATTTTATTGAATTTTAACGTAAACAGGAAAGGGTTATGTATGAAATAATGCATAGGGTAAATGACTTCCACGGCTTTGCTAGCACATACGCACTCTTTTGTCGCAAATTTCCAATAACATTTTGCATAAATGTGGCTGAATTTCGTTGATGTAGCGTTGCACTTCATCTTCCATAGCACGCGTGTTTGTGGGCTTGTTGCCATAGGCCTTTGATTTCAAATAACCCCATAAAAAGAAATCCAATGATATGTAAATCCCACGATCTAGGGGGCCAGTTTTCAAATTTTCTAACTGTGACCATCAAACTTACACTATTTTTGAAATATTGTTCAGCAATATAAACACGTTGTTCTATCCTTTAACGCTCCCTTTTTACTAACCCTAAACTATCAGCCGTCAAAGGGTTTGTTTAATAGAGTTGCCAACACTTTACTGCACGAATGGTGCAAATTCAAATCTTGCATTAATTTTGGGACACCTTTCATATAGAATTTCAACTATTGTTGCTAAATATGAAAATAATCTATTTAAACAGATATTAACTCAAATCTTAAAGGTATCATTAAACATTAGAAATAACTATCAAATCCAGCCAGTTTTTACATTTATAAGTAATCATGCATAGTAATTACAGAAAAAAGATAGCGAATTATGGATTTTAAGGGAAAGAAAAGTGGAAATATAGAATAGTGACTACACTAAAAAGATTTGGGAATATCATTTTATTGATGTATTAGCAACATCTGAACGCTTAAGTGCGCCTAAGATTGCAATCTAATAGGCTGTTTCGTAACTATTGTTTCTAAAGATATATGGGTAATAATACACTCGTTCATTTAATAGAAAACCTGCAAGAAAGTTTAGGAAAACCACTCTCACTGCTTATATTCTATTGTTGGAATTGAATATTAAATATTTACATTCACTATTTTATATTGAATTTTTGAAGGCTTTTTTCTGTGATCCGTATAAAATGACACTTCTTTTTTAATTAGGCGTTTGCTAGCATTGAAATTAGACATTCTTAAATTGAGAAAAATATCTAATAAAAAATACAAGAAAATGGTTTTAAATAAATTCAGTTTTAACAAATTAAACTATTTGTTTAAAAAAATACAACACATTTCAAAAGGTTTTATGTTTTCAGAGAGAACTCGGTTCTTCGAAAGAATATCGAAATTGTTCTTAGTGATCAATAAACATGTAGTGATCAATAAACACATAAACAAAGTGACTTTTATAAAAAATCTATTAACGAAATCGGCCTTTGCCTTTTAAATATATTTAATTTCAATTGAGGCAGATTTCGATACCTAGTTCACCATAGACTAATGTTCCACTATTCTCGCGAGACTGATGCGTGATAAAATGTATTCGCGTCAATTCTCCTCCTGCTTGCTTGCTTTAGACTCAGAAATCTTCATCCACTCAGATATCATCCTCCTCCTCTGAAGATGATTCAAAATGGCGAATACATCTCCAAACAATTATCTTGTCACTTCAATGATGGCATTAATTTAACTGTTTTAAAGTAAATCAGTGTTGATCAAAATTCTTCATAAGAAAATTTCATTGAAAAAATCATTAATATGCTCTAGGAAAACCTATTATCAGTCCATTCCTAGCCATATCAGTAACATCAAGATTAGATTTAAAAAAATATTTTTAATCAAATATTCAAGCTGTAATTTTCTGTATCATCTCTCAAAACGAGAATCATGAATACGCGTTATGAAATGAAACTATTTATGAAGGCAAAAATATAATTAGTAATTTTTTGATAAACTTCAATTGCTTGTCGAAATCATGTATGCTTTACGAAAAGAACTCAGTGTTTCAGTTATTGCTGTCACGCTCTTGTGTATTTATTGTCTTCCTATTCTTCAAAATAAAATAAGTTGCTTACTCAGATTTATTATCCAATCAGACTTCCAGCAGCGAAGCAACGTTTAGCGCCTCACAAAGACTATCTATCAGTTCTTTATATGACGATGTCTGTTGCCCATTTTCATCTCAGTTTTAGTGATTAGGTTGTCTGAAATTCTACCCAGAAAGATCTATCTATTTCAGTAAAATAGTCTTCACTATTTCATTTTAATATTAACAGAAATCATAGTTATAACTTACACATTAATGAAAATGAATTATATATTTAGGTGTCATTATTCATTAAAATGAAGAGACCATGAGATAACAAATGTTGTGAAAGAGAATTCTTTGAAATTTAATTGCTGTCATTCATTTGTTATAAAAATGCTTAGATATTTTCTTTATTTTTGAATAATTTTGTAAAAATAAGACTTTTTTTCCGAATTCTTATGCCTAGCAATGTGGCTAAGCAATGTTCTTAGATTTAGATGATACTATTTCAAAATTCTTTATACTATCTCTTATACGAAATATGGAAGAAGTATTGTAATCGTCAAACAATTCGAGCTCAAGATTTTGAATACCTCCAAGTTCAAAGCTTTCTGAGCTCGAGCTGTCTGCCTTGTTGTTCCTGTAGTTTACAGCCGATTACCCATCGCAACTGAACGAAGCAGTATCAATAGGATTTGGCATTATGTCAGCCTAACTTTGAACATGGAAATTCAAACACATCTTGAACTAGACGGATGAAATTTGGATTATAAAACGCACCCAAATTTGTAGATTCTTATCACATTTTGCGCAATTGCAAGAAAGCGTGTCTGTCTAGATGTTCTTGAATTGTATTATCAAGTTCACTTGATAATACAAACCGCGACAACTAGGCAAATAAAATTTGGTATTCAGTTTAACATTTAATATAAACAGTGCTTGTCAAATTTTGAATCAAATTTGTCAAACAGAAGGACTACTTGTGGGTATTTACTTTCGCATGTATGTAAACACAGTGATTTAAAGAAATGAAATTCGGTATGTTATCTTGTGATTACAGCTGCAATTTTGCTTTGAAGCCTGATATCATCGCAAAAAGGCATCCCAAACACAAATTCTCGCTATAAATTCAGAGAAAATGCAATATTCACACCAAAAGTTTAAATTTCGTAAGTGTTGTTCATCAATGCTATGCAAATATATGCAATTCTGTACCTTACCAATGTTCACAATTTTATGTGGAGGAAGGGAGAATAAAACTTTCGAAGATTATACGAGAAAATTTTGGGGAAATCGCTCCCGCTGATTCTTGTCTGCGTCATTGGAAGATTTCGTTCTTTTGGAATATTGTCTCAGAACAATCTCAAAAGTTCTATCTACTTCAAATTTATCTCTAATTCATTTCATCAGGTTACTAGGCATAAAGTATAAAGTTCTATTTGAAACTGTCTCTTTTCTGAAGTTCTAGTAACCACCTGTAACACACACATCATTCTTTTAAAACGTATTCTGTGTGTGTGTTATTGTGACTTATGGAACTTTACCAGCCCACTGAAAGTTATCTCAAAAACAGCATTCTATATCCCGACGTCCTTGCATAGGGGTAGCGCATCTTCCCCGTGATCGGGGCATCCCTGTTCGGGCATGGTTGCTCTTCTTCTGGCTTCTATCCGTAAGGTATGCGAATGTGCCTCCGTATAAAAAGGAGTTGTGCAAGCGAATGTGACGCATGAAAGCTAAATCGTACTCTTGATCCTAATTGCCGCTTCTGTAAAAACAACAGACGCTCACTCGGCTTAAATCACTGACCGATAACCGTTAGCAGGCTTGTAAAGTGCCATAAATCACTACACAACTAGACATGTTAGAATAAAATTATATCTGAAACTCTCGCTTCTTTAAAGTTTTTGAAACTTGTGATACACACTTCCTTCTTTTAAAACTTATTCTGGACTGGGTTATCATTTTTTTAACTGCTAAATATGCAGTAAAGATAAAACTTCGCATTTTACAATTATTAAATTATGTAAAAAAATTTTACTTCCTATAAATTTATTAAATTTATTTTTGCATATATTGATACTTTTATGTTTCGTTTTAAAAGCTGTTTCCAATTTCATGCTTAAAAATCACTCTAAAATAATAATTATTTAGAGTTCATGTTATCTTGAGGTAATTTATAAACAGCTCTCTTGTAAAATGCTTTTAGCTACCGTTTTCATGGGATACTAACTAAGAGTCCATAGTTCATTTTTTTGACATTCTTTTTTCTTTCTTTTTCTTTTAAACTTTATATACGTTTGGATATTATTTTTGGATTTATATTTTGCTAAATTCTTATTTTATATTCACAGAATATATTAATGAAATACTTTTTTAAGCATGGAAATTTACAATTTTTATGCGATGAAATATAATAATGTCCGAATTAGATCATGATTTGGGCCTGATAATTTTATTAACTATCACTACAAAAATAAACTTTCGGAACCGTTGACGTAAGTTGATTACTGAATCTCGTTGCTTTGTCTGATCGAAAATCTTATTATTGTAGAGTTTATTTAATTAGGAAAATTATTTTGCTTAAAGGTAAATATTTCTTTAGGCAAAGATGAATTTTATAATTTTTTGTTGTTACAGCATACGATGTTATCTATATATACTTAGTCAAAAAAAAATCGAAGGAAAATATCTGCATTTTTGGCTGAATATTTGAGAGCGAGATAATTGAAACATGCAATAATGTAGACAAATAAAATTTGGTTACTTAAACCAAAATTGTAAGTATCCATAATATTGTGCACCAAATCATGTTACTTGGAAGAATTCCTGTAACATTACCTGAATACCTATTCAAATTTGGAAAAAATGAAGAAGATTGTTGAAACAATCAAAATAGACCGAGTTCAGCTACTAAGCATAATCGATTAATGTAAACAGAAGAAGTGTAGCCAACCAAACGTTCTATCAAGTTGAGTCACTAAGCTTGAGACAAACCGAGTGGTATTCTGAGTTCAGATTATTGAAATAGGAAAGGGTGAACGTTATAAAAAAGCACTGATATTATAGGATTTGCGATGTTTGCTAAAAGTTAGTGAATTCGAATGAGGAGTTCTCAATCTACTTGTTTCTGATCGAACTGTTTATCTTTTGATTGAGTAATATTATCATTCTCGAACTGAAGAATGATTTAAGCGAATTAAGATATCATTTACATGCCGATGTGAAGGACATCTTAAATAATTTCTTCCACAAGCGTCACGAGAAAGTTTTTATTCAATTAGCATCCACTTGGAATAAATGTCTCTACATTTAGAGCAAACGATTTTTAGCTACGATAAATCAGTTTTTCTAGTTTCTTTAGTGGATTACTTAACACAACATGTTCATTCATTTTTCTCAATAATATTCAGCTGAATGTTAGCTGTGACAGAAATGGTAAATTAGATAAAAGAGCAAATAAAAGATTTTATTGATATTTGAAAAAAAAGACTTCAGATCAAAATGTAAAAATAGATAAATAATAAGAGCTCTGGAACAAATTGACCTTTAATCCCAGTCGAGACTAGAGTTGGGGTGGAAATGCATCTTCTTATTCTATACAACCTTTTAGAAGTTCAAAAGGAATTTATTTATATGGTTTTCTTATGACAAAATGATTTTCTTTTTTTTCTTTTCTATAACTATTTTGAAGACAAAATAGTCGTAGACAAATGAAAAACATTTTTATGTTTCTCTTAAAACTTTGATAATTATTTTAGTGGTTAAGAGTTTTTTAGACATTTGGAAAATATTTATTGCATTGGACTTATCTTTTCATAAGGAAAAAAACTTTTAAACTATTCAATGCTTTACTACATATAAATTAATTTTCATAAATATTATTGTCTTATTGATTTACTTTTTGTTATATATATGCAGTTTATTTACATTTTTACTTTTTCGTATTCGAAATATAGTGAAAGTAATGTAATCATTAAAAAATTCGAATTCTGATTTTAATTGTAGAATTTCGATTTTGATGAGTCTCCATGCCTTAGAGCTCCTCTCCTCTCAAGTTTGTAAAATACATTTTAAGCATCATGTTTGTCTGTCAGTCCATCTTCGAAAAACTATAAAAAAATCTTTAAATAAGGCGGATGAAATTTAGTATATGATTCTTATTCCAAATTCGTAGACTTCTTTCAAATATTGATCGAAATCCATTCAAAGGAAATCTAAATGTCGGGCCATCCAAATATAAGTTTAATATATTATCAATTTAACACAATAATTACAAAGCAAAAAGAGTTAAGCAGATGAAATGTAGTACTCAGATTTAACAACTAAAAACCTATCAAACTTGAAGCCAAATCCTACAAGTTGATTTTCTGTCGGTCTGTACTTTTAGATGCAAATGCGAGAATTCAAATAATAATAATAATAATAATGCATTGAGTTAACTATATGAAATGTGGTATAATGTTTTGACTAAACGTAGTTTTGTGCTGACATTTGATGTCAATCGGTTGGAAACAATACGTCTTAAACTTCTATAAGATATTCAGGCACTTATTGCCTACATTTTTAAGAATTAATCGTCAAAAATTCACCAAGAATCATTACAGACACAGTAAAAAGTTACATTTTTTCCAAAAATCAATATTTCGTAACCATTGTTCACCAATGCCATGCAAGGCATTCGCGATTATTTTCAAGGTCCACAATTTTATGTTGAGAGATGGTGACAGTATCTTTATCAGAGAATATGCGGGAAAGTTTCAGGAAGACCACTAATTCCGGGTCCTTTGTTTGATGCAGGTCAACATGTCTTTATTTTGTAATCTTAATATGAAGTTGAATCTAGACAGTTTTAGACAGTTTTGGAGGAGTTAGGGCTTTATTTAAAACAGCAAATGATATTGTTTTCGACGGAAAAGGTAAAAAATCGGCTTTCTAAAAAGGATTCATATAATTTTCATAAAGCTGTTAGAAAGAAGTTTAAGATTTAAAATATCTTTATTTGAGACTTAAAATATATAAATCTCATATTACTTAAATTCTTAACAGTTGAAACTTTTAATGGTATTAATTGGTTAAAGATGGTTAGTGTAATGACTATGGAAGACTTCATGGGCTCTATATTCATAACATTGTTTATCATATTTTTTTTCTTTCTAAAATATCTCTCGTATTTTCTCTTAATCAAAGCAATGTTCTTACTTATGTTTTGTGCACGAAAACTTGTTTTTATAGGTGTAAGTTCACCCATAAAAACTCACAAACTTGATGTCAATGTCGACAAGAAGCATGACTGAAGTTCATATAACAGATCATTTAAGTTGCCATACAACAGAATGTTATCAAATAAACTAATCGTACCAACCATTGTTGCCTGCTTGAATATTGTTGCTAATATTTTTTTATATACGACAACATTGCTGCACTCCACTCATGGAGAATTCTAGGCTGTCTGAGTCATTTATTCTCTCCCGAATTGAAATGAAGTTTGAAAGAAAGAAAGAAAAAACGTATTCTTTCATTTCTTAACTACGAGGCTTAAAAGTATTTCAAATATTTTCCGTTCTGTGCGCCAGAACTTTTCCCAAGAGAAATTTCTACTTTGAACGCTCAAACGAATAACGATATAAATTTGCGGTTCGGCAGGGGAAAATTCAGCTCAAATGATATTTAGTGTGGAATTTCGAACGCTTTTGCAAACAGAATAAAATTTCCCCGCCTTTTTTTACAAGATATCCTTTTTAAATTCTGCTTGTGGCAATGGAATGTAAAATATTATCAATGTCGTCTATGAAGGTCGTTTGATAATATTGAAGTGAATATAAAATGACTTCATTATGCATTTTAAACGTTTGTCAAATGTTATCGTTGCAGCATCGAACTGTAGTTCTCTTATGCATTTACGTCATTTATATTTCCTTCAGATAAGAAATGAACTTAGGAAAAAATTAGCTTCGAGTCCTTAACGTGCAAAACGAGAATATGAACTGACTATATTTGTGAATTTATTTTAAAAACTCAAACTGTCTAATACTTCTAACTATGAAATACGTTTTAAAACTAAATTAACTATTGCAGTACTTTCTAATTAAATTATATAGTTTTCCTACTAGAGTGCCATCTCGTGCCAAATATTAAAAATTCGTCCATGATTTTGGATTTGCAGCAAAAGCCGCATTTACTACATTGATGAATGTTATCACATTTCACGAATTACAGTATATATATATATATATATATATATATATATATATACTGGTATGCATTTGGTAGTCTAAAAGTTTTACTTCGAATTTGGTACGTGCTTTCTTCAGTCTTCCAATTTGACCTTAAAAAAACTTCAAATTAGCATAAAATTCGATGGTTCCCCCTCAACTTTCTCACATACTCTCCAATTAAGGTCTGATGCACTTTAAAATCCTTGATTAAGGCCGCTAATACTTTTAAAGGCATTGTTGAACGATAGTTATGAAATATAGGACAATGTTGTGAATTAAGCAATTCCAATGAAATCATTTGTAAGATTATGTATTTTTGACGCTTTTTTGCAAGTTGAATAAAACCAAAATTTGGCATAGAAACTTTATTGGTTGAAGTGACTGCGTTTAAATGCATGCGAAAGTGTAGTAGACAGATGATCAATCGTTTTTCAGACATGGTCTAAGATATAATAAAAAAATCTACATTTTAGATGCTAAACATTTGAAACAATATTTTTACCCATCTCTTTGTGCTTTGTAGTTATTGAGTTCTCTTGTACTTGATCAGACCAGGCATATGGATTCCTGTGAATGAATTTCCTCAAAATTTCATTAAAAAAATTACAAATTTGTTCATAATTTCGCATACCAAATTTCAGCCGCCTAGCTCAAATCGTTTCACAGACATACAAACATAATGACAAAAAAATGCGTTTTCCGAACACATGGAAGTCTGTAACGTAGAGATTTGTTGAAATCTGGAGTTCAAATTTTTTGACGATTACTATACTACATGTACTAGAAAATATATAAACAAGAGTATATTTGGATAAATTTCAGGCGAAAAAAATTTTTATACAGTGTATGAATAAACATTTTGTACAGTTTAATATTTTTAGATTTTTAAAATGTTGCTTCCTTATTATTTATTTATTGAATTCAGACGTTAATGTCTATTATTTTTTCTGCACACATATAAATTAATGGCATTGGTGCAAACACATAAACACATTGGGAACATAACCACGCCTTCGCATTACAACTCTGAATGATTTGTTATCATTTTTGCGATTCAGTTATGTTATATTTAGGGCACATGATAGTATTATAATGCAAATTTTGAATTTTTAGCTTATATAATTTTAAATTGCAGTTATAAGTATGTTATGAAAAAGTCTTTTTAAAAACTAAAAGATTTACATGAAATTATAATAAATATCATCAAAAATGCTAAACAGTTTGTATGAATTGATGGTTAATTAAGAATAAAATATCATTTTGAAATGTTATCTCAATAAGTTCTAAGAAAATTTCTATAAGACAAATATAATTTGAAACACTTGAACACTGCATTAAAAATGATATTTTTTCTGTGTATCATAAAAATGAGTTTGTGTTTATCGTGAAACAGACAAAGCCAGAGCTTCCATTTCGGGCATAAATATAATTTATAGTTCAAAGTTAATTTTTTAAAACTTTATTTAGTTGAAATAAATGAAAAGTTTTGCTCATTTAATCGATAAATATTTTCCACAAAAGTTTTACATCATCTTGAAATTTGAAAGATGGTAACTTCTATTAAATAAATTTCGTTGCAATGCTTTATGTCTCTAATCTCAATAATCATTTAAAAATCCTTTTAAGTATATATTGCAAAAATACTTTTTCTTGCATTGAAATTCATATTTTTGTTGTATCAACAAATATTTCACCTAGCGTTTTTTTTCTGCAAACTTTCCAAATTTAAATATTAATTAAACAATAATAATTACAAAACAGGAATAATTACAGATGTATGAAAAATTTTAATTTAGGGAAATTGAATTTAAAACCAGCAAGAAAAAAACAACCGATAGTTAAAAATTACAAAATAAACTTTAAATAAGATAAAGAAACATAGGCTTAAAAATACAAAATTATGTTTACGTACAAAGATTCGTGATAAAACATTAGATATTCAATTGTAAATATTTATTCACATTTCGGACTTGACTGAAAATTATAAAAGATTAAAAAGTTTAAATATCATTTTTTTGTATATTATTTACAAAAATTAAATGCTTCTAAGTTATTACTTTCTACTTTTGAATTTTTTATAAAGAGAAAGAAAGTAATAATAATAAGCTAAAATAATACACATGAAATAATATATTTTTTAAAGTTCTATAAATATGATACGTGATATAAATCACAATACATTTAACAATCGAATCGATCTTTTATATACAGTGGCTCCCAAAAGTGTTCGTACACTAAAGAAATTTGCAGAAATTGTGTTCTCTACTTCTTAATAAAGCATTTTAATAGTTGGGTTTATTTAATTAGCATCTTTAAATAGTTCTTAATAAAACTAAACAAATATTTTTATAAAAAATCAAGTAGTATTGTTCTAAAAAATAAATAAATAAAAAATGTCACAAAATTAGAACACAAAAGTCTTCGTACATCCAAATATTATTTATTTAAATTCATCATAAAAATATCTTTTTCGTTTTATTTTTCTTCTAATTGAAAAATACACTAAAATCGTTTGATTTCAGTATTTAATATCACAATTATTTATTCTATTTACTTTATTCTTAGATATGACGCGCATTCGTAAAGAAACGAGTTTAGACGTATGAAAATTAATTATATTTCATTTTAAAGCTGTAAAATCAATTAGAGGCATTGCAACTATAACTAATCTACCTTATTCAACGGTGCAAAGCATAATAAAACGTTACAGAGAGGGAAAAAGAATTGCAAACAAGACTCTTAATGGTCGCCCTCAAATTCTGTCAGCTAGAAGTCAAAGAAATATTGTGAGTAAATTTCTAAAAAATCCACGTCTGAGTGCAATAAAGTTTACTTTACAATATAATGAATCAAATGGAACTTCTATTTCCTGTGAAACTATTCGTAGAATTCTTCGGCATGCTGGTATACATGGCCGCTCTGCACAAAGAAAATTCTTTGTAAGTCAGAAGAACAGAATTGCTAGGCTTAAATTTGCAAAATCTGTGATAAACCAGCCAGAGAGTTATTGGAATCGTGTCTTATTTGCAGATGAAAGTAAGTTTAACATCTTTGGGTCGGTTGGGAGAATCATTGTATGGAGAGAAAAAAAAAAAAAAAACGACGAACTTAATCCCAAGAATTTAGTTGGAACAGTAAAACATGGCGGTGGAGGTGTCATGGTTTGGGGGTGTATGTCAGCGGCTGGAGTAGGCAATTTAGTATTCATTGATGGTATAATGGATCATATAGTTTATATAAATATTCTCAATAATAATTTAAAAGTGTCAGCACAAAAATTGGGCATTTTAAACAACTTTGTATATTACCAAGACAACGATCCTAAGCACACGGCCATGAATGTTCGTCTTTTTTGCCTCTATCATTGCCCTCAAACCCTTAAAACACCAGCTCAATCACCGGATTTAAACCCTATAGAACATATTTGGAAAGAATTAAGAGGTGCGAATAAGAAGTCATGACATTAAATCGAAAATTCAACTGAAAGCAGTAATGATCGAAGAATGGAACAAGATCCGTGCAGAAGTAACCGACCGTTTAGTTAAATCTATGCCCAAACGTTTAAAAGCTGTTATAAAGAATAAAGGATATCCTACTAAATACTAAACATTTATAAAAATTTAGAAAATTTCATATTTAGTGATGTTTTTGTAAAGTGTATGATCACTTTTGTGTCCTATTTTCGTGCAATTTTATTTATTGTCATTTTTAAAAAAATAATTTGCATCGTAATTAAAATTTATTCTTCACTGTTTTATTAAGAACTGTAAAAATATGCTATGAAAAAATTTTCATGTAAAAATAAGAATATATAATAGTAAATAATGAGGTTTTTAATTGATTTTTGTTGGTGTACGAACACTTTTGGGAGCCACTGTATTTGTTAATCATTTGAATCTTGTAAATCAACTCTGAAAACAACTTCAAAACCCAATAAAGTGTTTCATGTTTCAAAACTTCATAATTATCTTACATGCTCTCTTGCATTAAAAAAACTCGCATGCACAAAATATATTTACTCGCGAATACATTTCAAAATTTCGATGAGTAAGATGATAAAAATTTGAGAGAATGTAGCAATCCCATGAGATAACTATCGTCTGAATAACAGGAAAACTGCAAGAGAAGAAATGAGATTAGTTTTGTCAGGCAACATAATGCGATTGCATAATTCAGTATTTTATGAAGGAATATATTGTTCTGGGAAATCGGCATAAATCACGAAATAGATGTTCTACCGGAGAATTTTTATTCACTATATAAAAGGCTTTTGATTTCTCATTTTTAAATGATGCGGAATTTGTTCTCTACTTTAATTAATAACCAATAGCTCTTGAGAAATATGTAAAGAGACAGTTTAATTTATTTTTCTCTTTTGTTAAATTTATGACATTTCTGCAGTACCGAAACTATTTTAATAGTAAGAGTTAGATCAAGAAAAGAAAAAAAATCGACATATCTTTTATTGAAAATATTGTATATTTATATATCATAGATATATATAAAAAATATTAAGTATATGAATATGGAATAGGTGTTATGAATGCATTTTCTTTTAACAAATTTGGAATTATTTATAAAATACTTTTATGAACATTTCCTGTTGAATATGATTAAAAAATTTTCAGTTTTCTATTAAATTTCGATTTATTATTTTAATTCTAACACTCGAATTTATATTTAATTTCTACTAAAAATTACAGAAATGGGTGTGTGTGCTTTGTCATTCTAAAGGGTATGCAATAAAAGCTAAATCTGTAAAATTTTTCCCTCAATTTTGAAAGAGAGAAGGTGCACCTCGAAACTATTTTTTTGAATTTTTAATTAAAATTTTGATTAACTAGAAATTAATCGAGATTTAGGAATTATTCTTCAGTTAGTAAGCAAATTTAACTTCATACCATTTTAAATTCTAAAAACTATCTCTCTAATTGTAACAATTTAAATATTTTAAATATAGCGTAATTTTTTCATGAATTTTTATTATTTTTAAAATTATTATTTGCATATCTTTTGTCCATAAATTTCATTGATATAAATTGATAAAAATTACATTATCAAGAAAGACAACTTGCAGAAACAATTATAAAACTTGACCTTCAGTTCTGTTATGAAATTTTGATGTTATGAGATTCGACTTTTATTGGAAATATTCATTTACATAATGAACAAAATAAGTGAAAAATTAATAATATTATATATTTATAATACGAGTATAATGCATCCTATACTTAAAAATGCATCCTATGAAAGAATCAAACTATGTATAAGTAGTTTGATTAAAATTGATCACAACCATTTCTGACAAATAACTTGGTGGCCAAAGGCGATTATCTAGAATTAAGAACAGATGAAAATCATATTTATAACTCAAAATTTTCATATTTACTCCCACATTACTGTTCAAGGTATATTAATAAATATTTAGTAAATAAAAATATGATTTGTCTTACTACTTTTCGGTAACAAAGGAGAAACTTATTATGAGATAGGTAGACAAAAAGATATTTTGCGACTCTGCAATTTTCGATTGATTGGAAATTAAAGCAAGTAATGAAGACAGGCGTACAATGTATTCAATCTATATTCATTTAATGAACATATTTTGAGCTTTACAAATCGAAATATGGGATTAATGTCATGATTTGCAAGGCGCTGTTCGGAATTTTAAGAACAATTATTAATGCTACTTGAAAATATTGTTCGTATTTACTTTACAATTTTTTTGTTATAGTTTTTGATCCTGCGGCGTCTTACACAATTACTCGCGTCATAAACTAATTATTTAGGCTAAACGGATAGAACTAAAACAGAATCAAAGTTAACCTAGGTTCCTTGAGGCACGCCTTTGGAACCTTGGGGCACATACACACAAACTTCCCTGCTCTTTATTCGTTTGTCTTTATTTTATCGTAATGTCCATGTGACAAAGAAATCCTAGCAAAAAAAAATCAAATTTCACATATTTCTTCGAATTTATGAAGAATAAAAATCGATAAACAACTTCCCGATTGTTCCTCTAAAACATACAAACATATATATATATATATATATACGGGCTTGTTTTATACAAACACGCTCGCATGCACGCACGCCCGCAACAGGTTTGTTACTTCATTTAGTTGTAAAAAAATTATCTTAATGTACTCAAACAACAAAAACTAAATACAGTTAAGTATCCTTGCTTTAGCAAATGAAAATAAAAAAGAATTGTAATCAAATTTATAAATTTCTTTTTATATCTATTCTATGGTATTTTATTTTATCCTTAAGGCCTACTTTTAAAAATTTCTTTTTCAAAAAAAGTTTTTAAAAATTTAAAAACAAAATATTTTTAAAGCGATAAACCGTAAGACGGTTTAGACAATACACTTGAGTAAAAGTTTCATCAAATTATCTGATTTATAGCCATTTATAAGAAAAAAAAAATTATTGTTTATATATAATTACGTCAAGCCATTTTACAATTCACTTCCTTCTCACTAACTAGAACACATATAATTTTTTTGAAACGCAAGTTGGTATAAGCATACATCTAAAATATAGTGTGGTGAATAGCATATAAGCCAGTTAAGAACTCTTCTACCCGAACGATCGTTTTGGTATAATGGTTTAGTTACTAGACTGCAAACCACTAGGTCCCAGGTTCCCATACCGCTTCTATTGTTATTAAACGAAACTTTGATTTATGCACATATGGAAATTACATGAGACAGTATTGTATTGGACTTAGGTTCGTTGGCTAAAATTTTATTACTATAATTATATTGTTTTTTCATTGAAAAATCTACTACTGAAGTAGATTACAGATAAAATAGCAGAAAAAAAGGGATATTTTCTATAGAAAAAGAAGTTTAAAGAATTCTCTTTTATTTTTAATCTTTCTTTTTCTTTATTTTTAATCTAAAATAAGGAATTTTAGTATACAGTGGCACAAATATTTGAGAGTAAACCTGACTTTTATTTGATAAATCCGACTTCCAATATAAATAACACATTACCGAATAGTGCAAACACGTTTTTATTTTTATACATAACAAATGGTTTAATTTAAAGTAAAAACAAAGAAAAATCAACGAAACATTTCTAAATTGAAAAGCTTCAGAAACATTTTAAATAAACATACGCAGATTTTTACCTCAAAAAATTGAGAATACACAAATGAAATTTTGTAATATTTCAAATAGATAGAAAGTGTTAATATTTAGTTGCATGTCTTTTGGCTTTTATAATGGCCTTTTAACGTCGTGGTACCGATTCTCCCCATTTTTGGTGGTGTCTGAAGATATTTTATCCCATTCTTCTTGTAACACTTTTTTTAAATGAGTTTTGTTTCTAATTTTTAGTTTTTGAACCACTATTTTGAGTATGACCCGCAGATATTCAATTGCCTTGATCTTGAGGTACTGTGTTGGTGCGTGTAACTACTGTTTGCAATGAAAAAGACACCACATTTGGACATTACGTACGTTCTGTTAGGAGTCATTGTCCTGCTGGAAAATGAAATTTCAATCTCCGACCAGCCGGCCAGCGTAAAATTGTGGTATCAAACACAAATATTGTTATTGAGCATTTATCATTTAGGAAAAGTGTATTTTAACCCTCTCATTCATAAGATCATTTTAGTTCATGTACCTCAAAATACTGGAACGCCCAAGTTCCTTTTTCAAAGAAGAGAGCCCGCTGCATTTAAAAACTGCATATACACCCCGTGTTCTTAAGAGATTGTTAGTCAAAAGAATTTCCCTTTCTTCTTATTGAACAAATGTCTGCTAGATGGTTTTGAGAGCTTTAGAAAATCTCCCTATCCTCTAAATCCATCAAGGCGAATGTCTCTATCGAACAAAGCATTCGCTACAGGTATTCAATCAATCGCAAACCAAAGGGGGATGGAATTGATAGTGATATCCATGTGACTCGGATGGGTTAGCTTAACTACATTAGCTTCGTTGAAAGGGTGTTTAAGGCCTTTCTGTATTGACAGAGTTTACTCAAATTTGATAAGCGAAACAGAGCACATCCCATTGCAATTATCCCAAAATTTTTGATAACATTTATATAATCCAGCAATTCGTTTTGATAATTTCTCGTATATGAAAAGTGCAGAGAGAAAGAAATATAACTGCCAAATTTCAATAAAAAAATTTTGATGAATCTCTACCTTTTAGATTTTCCTGATTCTTTCCAAAAAATGCAATTTTTGGAGTATATTTTTCTATCAGTCTATCTTTAAATATGACTTCTTAAAAACGTATTGAACAACAATAATTAAATTTCTTATGCAATCTTCACATCAAATTTATAGATTCCTATTAATATAGGGACGGGAAGCCTGTGTGGCCCGGTGGTAAGGCCTTGACTTGTGAGACGTAGGGTTTCAGGTCCAAAACCCGAATCCACTGAAGAACCGTCGTGAAAGGGACTCTTTTGCGGGCTAAATCCGTCAACGCCATCCGTCATACCTGATGCGGTGTGGAGAGGAGGTGCCAGCTCAGGTGTCGTCCTCGTCATCTGACTGCGGATAAAAATTACGAGGTCCATCCGAAAATAACTCTAGTGTTGCTTAAGAACGGGACGTTAATATAACTTAACTAAATTAAACTCACATTGGGACGGAATTTGACGAATTAAAATCTGTTTTTCTTATGTCTAAAAGGCCGCGGTGGCCTGATAGTAAGGTCTCAGCTTGTGAGCCGTAGGGTTTCAGGTGCGAGACCCGATTCCACCGAAGAACCGTCGTGTAAGGGGGTCTGTTGCACAATAAATCCGTCCTGCCAAACGTCCTCCCGCTGGTGTGGTGTGGAGAGGGGAGTGCCAGCTCAGGTGTCGTCCTCGTCATCTGACCGCGGTTCAAAATTACGAGGTCCGTCCCAAAACAGCCCTAGTGTTGCTTTAAAACGGGACGTTAATATAACTCAAAATTCTATCTGGAAAATAATTAATTCTATCTGAATAATTTTAAACATTTTTCATCAAGAATTCAGCGAGTTTGATTTAGAAACAAATTCATCTAAACAAGACAGTTTGATTTTCTTTCATTCGTTGATTGGTTGATTACTTGAAATAAAGTTTCTTAATCTCCCGACATTACATGTGATTAGAATAATAGCATGGTAATGAGAATACTTAGTAAACTGAAAAGCACAACATTTATAATAGATAATATTTGGCATACTGTGTCTATAGGCCAAAATTAGGACAGACACTAACTTTCAAATCTAGCGGGAAGGGGAGAAACAAAAGATGTATGAAAATGAATTAAAATTTTCTTCATTATATTACGAATCACAAAATGTAACATGCTGCAACACTACAGGTGGGAGATGTCATGCATATTGCGGACTTTTAAAACTTTTGAGAGTTTGCTGTTTCTCAGCTCTACATTCAGGGAATTGTAGAAGACGATGTTACTTTATATTAAAAGCATATGGGAAAAGATACATAATTATCTTGAGAAGGATTTATTTCTTGAATCCTGATTTTGCAGATGAATACTGGTTGCCTCACTATTTTCATTTATAAAATGTGAAAATATCGAAACAACGAATGCTCAGAAGCTACAGGCCCATCAACGCATAGATTCTTTTACATAATTCTGCAAAAAATAATAAAATATTAACTTCTTAATAATGCTAATAAATTCAAATGTGTTCACTTTTTTGCTATAAAATAGGAATTTAAATTCAAAACCTCAAAGAAGAGATTAATTTATTTGCATTCATTTCACTTCCCAGTTTTTTGTGTTATTAAATTAGAAATTTTTCAGAGTTTCTTTTTTTCTATAAATTACCTGGTTTTTTGCTAGGAAAAATATTAAATAAAACTTATGCAAAAGCATGTCTTGGTAGATGCAATTTATTGTTATGACTTTCAGCACAAGTTCTTACCTAAGCTTATATCCGCACTAAATTCGAGCAACAGAGTTAGGAAAAGGCTGAAAAATGTTCCAACTGCAGAGATCTGATTTCTCTCCCGTGCAAAGCAAAATCCGATAAAAGAATATATGAATATGTAAATGAGAATCGTGTGATACGAAAACTGGAATTCTTTTAATACTATGGTGAACTGTCTTTCTCCCCTTCTCTCTTTCTATCTCCATCTATGTATACATGCTAATAATGTGTATCTTAGAGAGATTTCTTTGAAACTTTAATTAGGATTTTAATTAATTAAAAATTAAGTTGAAATTTTCAAATTATTCAGAGATAACTTTAAAAAATATTGTTGCGTAATTTCACGCCGTTTTAAAATACCTAAAAAATGCATTTCTAATATTGCCAATTTAATAATAGTGAGAATTTTTACTGAATTTTGCCAATTTAATTTTTTTTTGCCTAATTTTCAACAATGAATTATATTGTTACTCAGAAATTCAAATTGTTTTCATAGTTTCATTAAATATTTAATTACCTGATTTTCGTCGATTGCTTAAATTGCGGGAAAATAAGGCTTTTCTTTAATGTCTAATTTTCTTTAATGTATTGTCTTACATGACAAATAAAAAAGGGAAGTTTAAGTACCTCGAAATATAGAAGATAGGTGAAATGAATATTTGTTTACCTAACAGCGCAACGATGCTATGCTACAGTTAACAGATTACGGTTAATCTGTAATCTGAAGAGGAGTATAAGGCTTCACATCCTCTCAATCCTGCAGGATATTTTACGTTATGCAGTAGAAAACACATCATGAGAAAGGAATGATTGATTGCAAATCATTGAGAATGTGCATTGTGTTCATTGAGAATGCGCAATAATGTTTTTTTTTCTTTATTACGTCGTTGTTGAGAAGCATGTTTTATTTTTTGTCAACGCAAAGTGTATCACATGAAAATTTCTCCTTTTTCTTGTATTGTTTTGACCATAGATCCAACTATATATAATTTTCTAATTTCTTTTCAAATTGCACAAGTTTCTTTTCTGATTAGAATCTATAAGTACAAATCAAAATTCAAAACAAATTCAACAATTCTAATAGATTAAAGTACATGGGTAGAAATTATTACTTATTATTCAATGGCAATAGTAAATTCAAAACAAAGGAATGTACGGACATATTAGACTACTTCAGGCACTTTGATGTTTGTTGAAGCAATGAATTCAATATTTCTCTTAGATATCTAATGTAACTGTAAAATATTATTAGAATGTATGCATCTAAATTGGGTTCGCGGTGTTACCAAAATCTCCAGTGAGTCGGAGGAAAGATATGTATACGAAATTCAAGATTCTTGCAGAAAGTTTAATTAAGCACGAAATTTAGCTTGACGGTCATCTTTAAGCCTTTAACCATTGTTCAACTGAACCGTTTCCATTTATTTCATACAAGACGAAATAACCAGAAATTCTATGAAATAGCTGACAAATTATGATCAGTTATTTTGTGATTTAATTGGAAATTTTATAAATTAACTGAATTATATACTTAACGATAACGTGTATACACTTTGATTTGCTCGAATAGCAATTTGTTGTAGACTCTTTCTACTTTATTCGTATTATTAAATAACAAGGTGAAATTTTAATAAATATATTCCTTACTAATAATTTAACAACCAAAAAAATCTGTATTCTGCATACAAGCTGATCGCTAAAGGAGCTTGCATTAATTTGAAGACCTTTTCAGTGTAAATTCATATTCTTATTTTTTTATTTTCGGGTAAATAGCAAAATAAATTCATAAGCGTAAGCAATTATATATTATCGAATTGCACCGATAAGGCAAAATATGCAGTATGTTTTCTAGTTCAATCAAATCAAAATAACAATAATTATCTAAAAGTTAGACGCTGCAAGGTATGTTGTCCTCTAAATGGGAAAATCATGAAGCATGCTTGATTGGAGTTCTATAGTTTGCCATTCCCTCAGCAAAAATTTCCGAAGGAAGGGTTCAGAAGAATGAACATCACTTTGGGTTTAATACTGCTTTGATACATTTACATCTCATTGCATCTCATTTCATTTTTTTGGCCACTACCTCAGATAATATATTTTATCACTCAAGTTCATGACATTAAAGCACTGAAAGCTAATATCGCAGACAAGGTGTATGGTGTATCTTAATAACCCTGCGAGGCAATATTTTATGATAACTAGACAACAGTCTAATATTATTTTAATGCACAGAAAGAATATAATGAGATTTACTACGAAAATCAGACTTATTAGAAAACTAACCACCTTTGGTGACCAGTTATTTAGCCGGGAACATTGATTATGTTATGTCTATGCACAGCGTAAGATTCATGATTCTTGAAAAGATACATTTTAGCTTCAAATTGTGACATGCATAAGAGCAGTATTAGTTTAATATCCTTACGCTTTTTTATAAGTTGTGTTAATGAAAAATTTGTGAACGTCTTATGGCATCATAAACGTCTCATTATGTCACCTTAAAAATGTTTCATTTATATTCTCATTTTCACCAAACTGAGCTTTCATATTAGTCTTGAAATCTATACCGATATTATGTAGAATAATTTTTCCTTAGTTTTTATAGAAAAATACGCTATAAAATATTTGATAAAATAAAGGAATGCACAACAATTACATATATATCATTATAATGACAATTATTTGATTTTAATAATGTGAAACTCAGATTTTTCAAAGCAGTAGTAACATTAAAGTAGTGCAATGATAGAAAAATGTCAAATACCCGTTGACTTCCCAATTAATTAAAATTCCCTGAATTAAACATTCCTAACCTTAAAGGTGCAGCATCTAGTTGCTCCATATCAGATATTCTATTCTGTAGAGAGCCAACACATTGATTCCCATTCTGCTTTAATATTATTATACAAGCAGAATGAGGGGTTTCAGATAGAAATCAAATTAAAGAAAAAATAACGCTGTAGTTTTCCGCCAAATCATGTAACGTGTAAGAATGTAATATTCACTTACCAAAATGTAACTTGTAATTGACAAAAAATCTATGAACTCACAAATAATTATATATTTTAAAAATTCTAATTGCATATATATTTTTACTTTCCCGTAAACGTAGTATAGATAAAGTATAGTAATCCTCGAAAAATTTGAACTCGAGATTTTGTCGGATCTGCACGGTTTAGACCACTCTGAGTTCTAAAAATACATTTTTGGAAAATGTCCGTCTATCTGTCGGCTTGTGACAAAGGTAATTAAAAAAAAACCCTTTGATCTAGAAGGTTGAAATTTGGCTGTCCCAATATACGTTAGCACGATAATTACAAAATGAAAAGAGCTATATAGATGAAATTCGGTACACAGAATTAAGAACTAATGTGTAAACATTTGCCAAATTTTGAGCCATATTCAAAGAAGGGTTGACTGTCTGTCGGTCTGTACTTTCAGAAACATGTAAACGTGATACTTCAAAAACACAATGAGTTAAATATATGAAATTTCGGATGGAATTAGTGACTAAATGTGCAGCGTTGTGGCAAATTTTTTTTTAATCGATTGAAAAAAACGGGTACAAAACACGTACCATGCATTCATCGCAAAAAAACTTGTCGAGGTTGACATGAGGAATTTAGTAAAAATGCAAAATTGATGCCAAAAGTTAATTGTACACCGATGGTATATAATATATTCCCGCTGTTTATGAATAGTGATTGCGTGGTTCAGATTTTGCATTACACATATACATCCATAATATTTTAGGAATCTTGATATCCAATCTTTCTTTATTAATATACATACGAAAATATTCTCAAAATCCAGTGTTTGAATTGTGAATTCGGATGAAAATTACCTTCTTAGTAATGATCTGTTCTGTTGCTATGATGGAAAAAAGGGAAAGCTTTTTTTTCGTTCTCATTTCCTCCTCTTTAAAAGTGAATAATATAGTTTCAAGGCACCGTTAATCTTTCTAAGTATTAATAAACTTGTATGCCAGTTATCGTTTGAATCTGTAAAGAGCTATGAACTTAATTAAGATTCAAACAAACAAATTGTTTTTTTAATTTATATTTATAAATTCATATCAGAATTATCAATTGAAAAATAAATATTTAGCAAAATATAATATTTTACTGGCACAATAAAGTTTTGAAATCGGAGAAATATTTGGAATTACACAGTTAAATATTTTTCATTCAATGATTTTTTTTTCATTTCTTATTAGTTGAAAATTTTACTATGAAACTCCTTATTTTATATCATTTATTACTAAGAATAGAATCATTATTCCACTGAGGTAAAAATTAATTTAAATTAATATTACGAAAAATTAAATTAATACAAAATTGTATTAACTTTTTACTTCCTCGTATACCAAGTTTACTAAGAGAAAACACTGTAATTGTCAAGAAATTCGATCTAGAAATTTCCATATTTCAGACCTTACTGAATTAAAAAAAAATTGAATTATGTTTGTATGGGTACTGATAACTGAAAAACCTTTTGCAGGTAGATAGATGGAATTTGCCATATGGATGAATGGCAGATAAACAATTAATAGTTGATCATCTGCCGATTTGTACATTCTGCTGCATATAAACGAGATGCACAAAAGCTAAGCAGCAAACATAAATAAAATATGGCATGTGATTTTGTTAACAAAATTACAATACTGCATAAAATTTTAGTTTCAGTCAGCTAAAAAAGAAAAGCGTCCAAAGTGCATACTCTATTTTCTTCTCAATACCTCACCATATTATTTGGTAGCTTGCTAACTAAACTGCTTTAATATTTATTAGATTGTATTTTTAATTTTAGTAATTAATGTAGTGTGTATAGATGTAATATAAGATTTGTTAGTATAAAAGTATATAATCTGAAGTAGGTTCGAAAATTTCCTTTCCAGTTTTCGCAATTTTTGCTTTTAAAAAAATCCCTATTGTTATATGGGAATCTGGAAAATATCTTCTTGAAACAATTGCCTTTCTCTTTTACTTTACAAGAGATAAAATCTACAGCAATGTAAAGTTATTCTACAAAAAAGTTTGCTTAAAATATAGATATGAAAAATCAAAATCAAATATTTTTAATCTTCTCATGTGCACAGTGCCATGCAGTGCTACATTTAAATGCTTGTGCAGATGACATGCGCAGTTACATTTTACGATGCTCTAAGTTTCCATTTTAATGAATAAATAAAATCGTTTGTCTTTGCATTAGAATGTTATTTAATATAAAAGAATAATTAAATAAATAAAATCGTTTGTATTTGCCTTTAAAATTTATTTAATACTAGCCGCCTTTGGAGACCAGCCGGTTAGCCAATCTTAATGTTCGTTAAAATTTTAATAATTATATATTTTATGCAATTACTACTTTAATAGCTTCTTCATCAAAATATTTTAAAACTTCAAATTTTGATAGTCATATAATTAATCCACTCATAATATTATAAAGACCTTCAGTCATAACGTGATATGTATCTCTCTAATTTTCTGTTAGCTCCAGTAAAATTTATGCTTTAAATTAAAGTGGAAAGAATGACTCTGCAATTAATATAATAATATTTTTCAATGAAATAAAGCCTTTTTTTATAATATGATTACTGATAACAGAGTCACTGAGCGTTTAAACTTTATGGGCACTAAAGAATATCTTTCTTAATTTATGTAATATCTCAAGAATTTCTCAACAAATTTTTCTCAGATTCATCATGAACAGATCGATTAATTAACAATGTTTAATTTTGAATGCATCAAACACTAAGAAAATAAAATAAATCGTTTAAAATAATCGGTCGAAAACAGGTTTCAGAAACTACTTAAAAAAAGGTGTACTTAAAACTATAAGCATATACAAAAAATATATAACTAACATAAATACAATTTAATTACAAAAGCATCAAACTGATGTAAAAATAATTTAAATCAAGAATCATCCGTTGATAATATTGTAAACAATCAGAACACAATGCGCATGCCTGAATTTTCAAGGCCAATTACGGTAATACAAATGCGTGAATTTTTCTACGCCAGTTGTGGTAACGCTATGCAGATTAGACATTTTCAATTTCCTTTATTCTGTGTTATTTTAATTCAAAAGTACTTCAGAATGAATCTGAAACATGGATTAATTAACAATGTTTAATTTTAAATGCATAAAACATTAAGAAAATGAACAGAATCGTTTGAAATAATCGGCCGAGAAATGTTAACCCTAGCCTCATTACTGTTGGGAGAAAAAAAAACTGAAGCCTTTCTCATTTGGCTGTGGGGAAAATGGAAGATGTTTTTTGGCGGGAAAGTTAGTTTTTAATTAATAATTAAAATTCTAATTAAAAATTCAAAAAAGGGACCCCAGGTGCACATTCCCGCCTCTAAGGTATACATGTACCAAATTTGGTAGCTGTAGGTCAAATGACCTGGCCTGTAGAGCCCCAACACACACACATTGAGCTTTATATATAAGTATAGATAGATAGATAGAAGAATAAATACCTAAATAAGATCGTTTGTCTTTATATTAGAAATGTCTTCCATGTAAAAGAATAAATAAATAAAATGACATATGCGTCGTTTAATCTAACAAATAAATTTTCTTTTTTAAGGGAGCTAGATATAGAAAAAGAATCCTAAAAAATATGTATGAGCAATTATAATTAAATAATGAATTCCTAGCACATTCAAGTTTTTTAACCGCTAAATTTCTATTATATTTTTGGCTGGATATCTAGAAATTAGAATGATGCTATATTTGTTTCTAAGGAAAAGCGTTGTAGATCTTTCTGTAGTCTTAAATTTTATATCACAGAGAATAAAAGTTACCCGAAATCGCTAATTTATTTCGAAACCTTCAACAGCTCCTCAATTCTTCTATTAAGGGATGTTTGATATTTTTCTCTCACATCTAAAAGAATTGCTTTAGATGGCTTTTAGCTCATAAATGAAGCAGTCTACTTTAAAATTAACCGACATTTCCAATTTACGAAGCTAGCGGAAATTGAAAATTTTTCTACGACCCTGACGTGACTAACATCACAATTAATGAGCCTCATTTCAGAAGATTCTTTTTAAGCCCCGTGTTAAATAATCCGTCTTTTCGGACATGACTCGTTATATCGAACTTCATAATTACAAGGAAATGGCTGCGAAGAATAGTAAATGTTGCCATTAATGTTTTAAAGCGAAAACTTTTATCAACATATTCAATCAGTTTTGACTTGCATGAAGTTGAATGTCAAATAGATTTATTTTAATGCTATACTGCTTTATTATCTTTTATATATTTTGATAGAATAATGGATATTATAATTCGATTAGAAATTTTTATGCTTTAAATTTTACTATGTAATAATATTTTTTTTGTATTTTATATTGCAGCTTATGAGGTGTGGTTAGCCCCTCTAGTGCTTTTAAAATTATAATTTTTAACATTTTACAAGTCTCATATTGTTACATTCAATGTATTTAACATGGAGAACAAACTCTAAAACGGTAAAGATATTAGGGGAAATTATAAATTTTCTTGAAAATTATAAAAGTAAACATGGCAGAAACTAACTACGGTTATATAAAAACAAAATGTTACTTATAAAATAAGATAAAATTTCAAAAAAAATATATAATTTAACATTGATTATTTAAGTTTCTGAAACTCCAAAAAATTGTCGAAAAACGATGAAATTTAGAACTGAAAATCCAAAAACTGGTATTGAAATCTGGGTCACAAACAATAAAAGATGGAGATTTGGAAATCTATATCTATAATAATAATAGACATGAATATGTGTGTGTGTTGGCACTATACAAGCTAGATCGTTTGACCTATAGCTATCAAATTTTGTACATGTGCACTTCGGAGCGATTTGTTTCACATTTTAATTAATTAAAAATTATTCGATACTTCGGAGTTTTTTCGCGAACATTTCTTAAAATATTATCGCACAAAAATCAATTTTACACAACTTCAAAATTTTACAAACATATCTTTTTCAGAATACCAATTAAATAATTGAGCGAATGTTTGATAAATTTTGGCAGTTTTTTTTAAATACTCTTTTACCTAATTTTCAACAATAGATTACAATTTGTCCTGAAGCTCAAATTATTTTTAACTAATAATTTTTCGTTAAATATTTAATCTCTCTATTTTCTATTAAATATTTCTATTAAATATTTAATCTTTCTATTTCTATACGTTACAGTACAGGTCTCCCCCGAGTTACAACGCCGAATGAACACCGGTATTTGGCGGTTACTGCCAAAAGAAACAGACGGAGCACAGCATCAGACCTGTCTCGTCAGCTCTCTTCAGTCACTGGTGCGATAGCTTCAGGGCAGACCGTGTACAGACGCTTAGGGCAGATTGGTCTATATGCTCGTAGGCCTGTCAGATTTGCTCCACTTACTGTCGCCTATGGTTAGCCTGGAGTAGAGAGCATGAATTGTGAACATCGCAACAGTGGGCTTGCGTGATGTTTTCCTACGAGTCCAGGTTTAGCTTACAGTCTGATTATCGCCGGAATTTCATATGGAGAGCGCCAGGTTCCCGTTACCACCAAGAGAACATCATTGAACAATACCGTTACGATGGTGCAGGATTGCTCGTTTGGGTGGTATTATTCGGTGTTCCAGACATGCATGTTCAAATTGGAGCCACTTGGTACATAATTCGTGTTTATGGATGACAACGCCCCTTTCTCACCGTGCAAACATCTTAAATGAATGCCTTCGATTGGAGGATATCACCCATATGGACTGGGCAGCATTCTCACCGGACTTGAATCCAGTAGAGCATGTTGGGACATGCTTGGCCGACGAGTTGCAGCCAGTCAACCTCCTCCTATATGTCTCCCAGAACTTCGGAAAGCATTGCTTGATAAGTGGTGTAATATTCCCCAAGATCAGATCAATAATTGATAGTCAGCATGCCTAGGCGTTGTACGGACTGTACGGGAGACATACTATGTATTAACCATCATACCAACCATGTAATATTGTTTTTTTTTATAAATATGTTTTTTTGGTAATTTGCTCCAGGGAGCAAAAAAATCGCAATTTTTATTATTAATATCAAACATATAGCATCTTTTTTACTCTTTACCTTTTGTTTAATAAATAGGCTTTAAAAATAAATCACATTTGTTTTGCTTCTGACTTTTTCTTTTCCTGAACTTGCATAATCCTTAATTTTTGGACATAAGTGTAAAATAATTTTGCGCAGTAATTATTTCAGAAGTTGAACTAATCTCCATTAGAAAGGTCCAAGTACACAATGAATGGATCATATGAAAGAAATTAAAATATTATTTTTATTTTCATTTAATCGGCCCATTTCAGAGAATCATATACATGAAGTTATATCTAACGATTTAACAGAAATATGACTAATATTTCTGACGAATCAGCTGGCCGCTATAGCCAATTAGATCTCACTTATCGATAAGAAAAAGATTCTGTAACTTTTTGTGATTTTACATTAATAAGGACTTTATAAAAATTTGTGAAAATTTGATGATACTTTCGACAATATTTTAACTAAAGTCTTTGAAAAGTTACTCATTAAACTGTCATATAAAACATATTTGCGCAATAATTATTTCAGAAATTACAAGGTGAAGTAAAAGCCGAGCAAAAATTCTAAAGTTTGACATAAATTTTTGATTTAATTAAATATTTTAAGAAATAATAGTAAAAATAATCTTCTGCTATGACTTCAATCTCTGATTCAAATTTTCTATCTAATAAAATTATTCCTTTATCACATAATGATTATAGAGGAGAAAAAGACATTTAATTAGAATCACAAGCGCAAGACAGATGGTAACCACACTGGCTACTCCGTTCCGCCTAATAAAGGGATTCAGATTAAATTGACCAGATTGCAGCGACAGTAACTCAGGCGGGAACCATGGTTGAGTCCTAAGGGCCATCAACGGCCGCGTTACAACCCTTCACATAGGAACAACGTCTCGTCAGCGATAGGAGGTAGCTGACCTCCCCTATTTCTGCACCCATCAGGGTGGCGAGAAATAACTATCGTACAGGAAGCTCCTCGTCCTCAGATGAGATGTAAAAGAGGCAGCCAACATCTTAAGATTATTTGAGGATGGACCTAATACTTTGGATTGAGATCACAGGTATATAATAAATCTGCAAATTATTAACAGACTTCCCCAATTTAAAATATAAGGCACTTTTTTTACTCCTAACAATTGATTTAGACAACCCCCGAACTGTTGCTGCTATAGGCTTTCACACCTTTATCAAGCAAAGTCATAGCAGAAATCTCACCACCATATAATTTAAAATCAATTTTAATTTATATGGTTAAATTTAATTTAAAATCAAGCAAGGTGAATTTATAATGTCTTTAATAAAAAAAAATCTTGAATCATATTATCTTGTAGAAGAGATGTAAAATTAAAATGGTTAAAAATTAGTAAACCTGTCAACAGAACACAAACTGAAGATAAATTAATATAAATAAAACTAGTAGGCGCGGTCTTTCCGAAATTTTCTCGCATACTTTTCTATTAATATCTTATTTACCTCCCCCACTTAATATAATTGACGTTGGATAAGCCCGCGAATGCTTTGAAATGAATTTCCAAGCAAGAAATATAGATTTTTGGCGAGAATCTACCATTTTTACTGAATCTCGTTCAAATATGTATTTTAGGCCACTTTTTTCTATCTGATTGATACTAAAATTTGACAAGAAACTACACTTGTAGGCATTTAATCCCATATCAAATTTTATTGATTTAAATAAATGTATTTATAAATTATTGAGTTTACATGCATATGAAACTACAGACGGCCAATCCTCAACAGTTTTAGTTCAAAATCTGATAAAAGTCTGCATATTAAATGCAGATCTTTAAGCCAAGTTTCATTTATCTACCTCTTTATGGTTTGTATTTAACAATTTCATCTGTACTCGAATTAGAAGACATTTTCTAAGAATGGATATCGTTAAAAATTTGATAAAAATATACAAATTTGATGCAAAGTACTTGTACCAAATGTTTTCCGTGTTGCTCCAAGAATTTTTTAAGTTACCATGTGCCCAGACAGATAGACAGACATGATGCCAAACATGTGTTTTTCTAATTCTCAGAGGTCTGAAACATGGAAATTACGAGTTTGAATCATTTTTGCGATTGCAATATTTTCTCTTTATTTCGTATACGAGGAAAAATAATTGATAACTGAAATAAATAAAAGTAATTCCTAAATTTAATGATAAAAACTAAGAGTGATGACACAAAATACATTTATTTAAAGATAACAGCAAAATTACACAGATGAGTTCTTTCTTCAGACTAAAAAGAGGTGAGAGATAGAATATCAGCAAATAATCACTTATTTTCTTTTCTGAAGGAATGTAACTGCATGCACAGGACCTGTTTCCTAACCCCCTAATTCTCCGAATACCGACTTATAACGAACCATCGGAAGGGATCTAAATTACTCATTTAGTAGGTATTCGGTATCTTCAAGTATATTCCGGTAAATATTTTCACGCCGTTTTGGAATCCACAAGCCTTTTTCTAAATAAATAGTTATTTTCTGATTATTTTAATTTGAATCGTCTCAACGCGATGGTGCAGTAAACATGATCATCTTTGTGATTTTCATCAATTAAATGTAGTGTTTTATTCGCTGTTTTCTTTTAATATTTGTTATTCTTGATTGCAGTTAATACAATAACCACATAAATTCAGTATTTGGATTATTTTACAGCCAATAATATAATTTATAAATCTATAAATGATAAATAAAGTTTCGTCTGTCCAAAATGAATGATGGCGCATTTAACTTATATTCACTTATATTCTGCTTTGAAATTAACCTTTCAAGTACAAATCACATTTCTTTATGTCCGTGTTATCTGAAGACATCAACTTTGGAGCATATAGTTTTACTTACATGATGTTACTTATTTATTTATTTTTTGCTTATAGCCAAATCATAGTGCAAACACCTTTCTTTGTATTGAAATTTGCAACAAATGTTTAGTTAAAACTTAAATATAATATGCAATCTTAATATTATATATTTACAACCTAAATAAACATTAAAATACGTTTTTTTCTTCTTGAACTTCCTTTGTACAAGAAAAAAAGTTATGCTTCAAACACTTTGATAAGAAAGTTTAATCTTTATTTTAATTTAAACTTCTGAAGAATGCTTTAAACAAATTCAAAATGAAATAAGTTGAGCAAAATCCTGAATTATCTTTTAATGGAAGCTTCAGATCAACAGAACACTTGTTGTTTTACTGATTTTCGGAATATTTTTATTAAACTCAACTTCCTCGAAATGAATTTTATTTCAATAATAAATAATGTGTAAAAATATTTGATTTTACAAAGGTCTCAATATTTTATATTAAAAGAATCGAAATAATGTTTTAATTTTTGCAGCAAACAGCATAAAAAATGCTGTTATACTTTTATTTAGAAAATTTCCTTTTGGATTAAATTTAATATCCTTACTTAAATTAAAATTATGTCTTAAAATAAAAATAAAAATTGATGTCATGGTTTATAAAAGAACAAATTTAAGTTTAGAATATTTTTGAAGAAAAAAAAAAAACATAACAGTTTAAATGGATACAAATTTGAAAAATATTTTCGTCTTTATAATTGGTTTTAGTTTCTTTAACTTTTTTTCACCTTTTCCTAATAATCCATTAAAGAAACAATTTTTAAAATGAAATATTGAAAAACGTAACATTGCAGGAGATAAACAAAGTAACATCGCATAAAAGAGTATTTTTTAAACCCATGTTGTACACTTTATCTGATATATATTTATGTTTTATTACATTTACTTATAAATTGTCCAATAACATGCTATCCCATCCCGTTGTTTTCTACCCTATGTTCGGTTATAATTACGACTTATTTAGTTAAAATTCTTCTGAATCATTGGACTCTTGAGAGAGGAAGATAAAAACAGTTTTCATTGAACGGCAATGTCAGTAATTCCTTAATGACAAATTTTTTATAACTAGATTAACAAATTGCTATTAAACATATTAAAAGTGCAGAAAATGAACTATCTCATTTGTAAATAAAGATCTGGAAAGAAAAAAAACATAAATAATAAGCATTACCAGAGAATAGCGATGTAAATAAATTCATTTATTCTTTTATAGTTTGTATGTGAACCTTGCGAAATATTCTTAGCGACAATATTCGTTTTAAAAATAATGACAACACGGATATAAAAATCTTTCAGTTATTAATATTTTTAAACATTATTACATAAAAAAATATTTCGTCTGCTTTATTTTTCAATCCTCTGATTCAATAATAAAAAAATAGTATTTAACTTGATTCAGAAAACAACAATGTTCGCCGAGAAAAAAAAATGAAAGCAGATGTTTTTTTTTTTTCATTATTAATTTAACTAATTTCGCAAACTATAAATTTTAAAGGTAATAAAAAAGAAACTATAGATTTGGACAAAGTTGAATTTTTTATAGTTATGTTGTCGAATAAATATTAATAAATATAGCCTTAAGCTTGGAATAAAATATGAAAGATGTATACTTTTATAGAATGATGTTTTGCGATGATTTCCTTTTGTATAAGTGTTTTATTAAAACTAAATAAAGAAAAGGTATCCACATGAACTGCAAGTTCCTGCAAGTTTTAATATTGAATTAACAAAAGACTATAGAAATATATTGCCTTGAGAAATGGATTGAATTCAAAATATTATATAAGTATGTTTTACTTGAACAATAACAGAATACAAAAGCCCTTTGAGATGTTGAAATTGTAAAGTGAATGCGTTTTGATTTTTGCTTCTTTACCATTGGAATGTTACATATAATGAAGATTATATATTACCGCATAAAGAAATCTTATCAGCGGTTCGTACGGATCATTTGGTGGAGAATTAAGCTAATATTTTTATCTGATTAGAATCCTAGCTATGTTAGATTTATAACCACCAATTCAGTTCATTATTATTTATATTCAAGACAGTACACGATCTTTCTTAGAAATTTTGGGGAAAAATTTTAGAAATGTATAAGTTCTGACTAATATAAGTTGATAAGTTCTCTATTCTTTTATATTTTCAGCTGTTCAAACTAATAATAAAAGTTTACTAGTTTGTTGTTAAACTTTGTTTATGATTAATTACATCTTCGAGATAACTTTTTTTTAACGTATTAGTTTTGAGTAGCTAGAATCTCACATTACGAACCAGGTGCGGTATTGTCTTTCTTCCTCTGAATTTTTTTTAAACCTTTGCATCCAAAGAGGTGACTTGTAGACACCATTCAAGAACGGGGCATCATTTTGACGCTTTTTAAAATTTCTTTTTCAATTTTGATTGCTAAAAATACCTACAAAATGGTAAAATGATGTAAATTAGCTTTTCGGGGAAATTCAACTTGAAACAATTATATATATATATATTGTTACGAATTTTTTTTACCGGGTTCGTTTGGATAGTGGGAGTGATATGGTGTGTGGAACGATCAATCAGCAGACGGCAGTAGAAAATAAAACAACGACGTTTATTTACACGAAGGCACACAGGACAGCACAAAAGTGACAACTATATACAGCACAGAAGACGATTATCTTCACCCGAGACGTGTAGCATACAACAGCAGCATACAACCAGAATCTACTGCAGACAGTAGCGCACAGCTCAGTTCAGCACGAGCTTGACTCCGTCGCTGCTCACCGTCATTTCCGCCTACTCCGCTCTGTCGCTTACAACTCCTCCGCTCCGTCTTCGGACTTTACTCGCCTGCTCTGGCAGCTGTGGACCCTTTTATAGGTCTCAGGAGGCGGGGCTAGAAGCCTCTCAACCAATCAGGAACGTTTGAGGCGTATCTCGGTTCCTACTGGACGGATCGGGAAAATTCTCGTAGTTTCGGGTATTATCTATTTTGTCGCCAAAGTCGCCAAATCGTCGCCTAGTTTGTTGCCAAGCTCTAGGACCTTCGACGCGCCACCTGGACGCCGTCTAGTACCGATGACTTTAAAACTTTCTTTCCGACGATGGAAAAAACTATGCTGGGAAGACGAATTGCAGGTTTGTAACAATATATTTGGAAACAATAAACAAGTATTGTGAATAATTTAGCATTGAATTACTTTTCCCAATGCAAAGAGAATATTATTCAATTAATATAGGCTATATGCAGTTGTGAGTTATTGGCATGTTTGAAGTTTAAATAATTTTAAAAATTATTTATATTACTTCGAAGCATTTAAATATTTTAAAAGCTGCTATTTTATTTTTTAACGAGATTTTTTTCTTCTTTTTCTTATCAAAATTCTTTGTTTATGAAGCGTTTTTATCTTTTATACACTCCCTAAAGAGCTGCTGTATTACAAAAGTTGAAAATGACAAATTTAAGAAATGAGTTCCTTGAAAAACATAAGCAATTAATAAAGATGCCTTTAGACTTTACAAACCGTTGGACCAATTGTTCACATGTAGAATTGCATATTATTCAAACAATTCTAAATTTCTTTCTCTGATAGCCATGGCACAGTTTAGCTGATAATGGCTCTTGCGCCAAAAAACAACCAAACCAAAAATCTAAGATTATACTATTTTGAAGCAGCATTACAAATTAGGTTATGAAGCATAGAAATGATCCACAAGAATGTTAATTATTTTCACACCTCATAACTTAACTTCTTTGTTTTTAGAAAACTTAACTGACTATCGATTAATATCCTTTTTAGAGTTCCAAATTTGTCTGAAGGTACAGCAGATAATAACTGAAAATGAAATGGACTATACCTGGTTTTTAATCGAACTCTGTGCAAGATCTTCTTTGGAAATTATACTCTAAACATTACACTCAAGTAGAACGCCTCTTTGAATCGATCACAGTTAACATTTCACACGTGAAGATCTACTAATGGCTTCTAGTCAACCAATGCCTATTAAGACTTGGCTGAATTGCTGATCCATATGAATTTTACCAAAAAAAAAGATCACTTTTGAAGGTCTGTTTGAGAAAAATGTTGCAAAATTAATATGCTAACATCAAAATGAAAATGCGTTTTATCTTTTTTAAAAATGGTGAGAAATGAAAAAGAGCTTACGCATTATGATTCAAAAAGCTGTTTAACTATATCTCAATTGTATCGTGTAAAAAGTTGTTTAGAATAAACAGAATACGAACAAAACAACAAGTTCTTTAAAGATACATAAAGCTTTATCACTTGAAAGATTAAGAAGCATGCTGTTTTGCAAAATTTATTTTTACATCAATTCATAACTTAATATTAAAACTAAACATCACTTTTCATTAGTTGTTTTTTTGTGCAAAATAATAGAATTCAATATAAATAAGGAAAATGATCCATAAATAGTGTAAAAATAATATTGCTCTTATACTTCAATTTTAAATAATAAGAGAATTAATTAATAACGGATCAAAGAATGGAATGTATTTTTCGTATATACTAAGTATAAAGATTATTCATAAGTATTTTTTTTCCAAATAATAATAATAAAATATCTACATTGGAACTAGAAAAAGAAAGCTAAACAATGCCAACCCACTGAAAAGAATCTCCGAAAATGCACCCCACTTTTTTTTTCTTCTGTTTATTGTTAATGTAATTTCTCTTTGCACATTCGAAAAAAATTATGTTGCGAAAATTATCTCTGCTGGGTTTCAGATTCTTGATACTTTAACAAATGACAATAATGCAAGTATAATGAAAGAAGAAGATTATAAAAAAAAGGTAAAATGAGAGAAGTAATTTCTTCTAACGATTTTAATAATAAATTCGCTATAATTGTTGAAGAATTAAAAAAAAGTTTAATGTTTGATACGTTTTCTTATTACCGAATCATTTAAGCTGCAGTCATATGAAAAAAATTTGATGACACATCACATAATAATATAGTAAATTGCTTCAGAAAAAACTGATTTATTTATCTTGGAAAAGAGCAGAGCAGACAATAATGTCATATAAACGAGAGCAAATTCACATAAAAAGAGAAGACAGAGCAATAAAATATATGACAGAACAAACAGTCAATTTTCAAAACACAGGGCTATATTCCTCAAATAGAGCTTAAGTTAATATATTTTGTACAGATTGGAAAATTATGGTGAACAAAAAAAAATCTAATATACGACATAACATTAAGAAAAACGATGGTAGTTTCATAATAAGAATATAGTTTTGAAAGATACGGTTGTTAGATATGGTATAACGGATTATGTTATATTCATAAAGTTTATTTTTTCTTTATGATAATATAGGAAAATTTCTACAATTATCCATAGTGTCTAGAAAATTCAGAGCATTATAACTAATATTGAAGCTACATAAGGTTATATAAAGCAAAAAACACGATTTTTATTGTAAAAAATGAGACAGAATAAAGAAACAAAATGCGCGCCAATTATTTATCTTCTAAATTCCGCAGACTTATTTACAAATATGAGTAAAAGTAATGAAATAATTTAAATTCTTTTAAGTAGACAGCAATTTTAAAAATGCAAATGTCTTTTAATATAAATTTAAACAATTAGTCATAACTATTTATAAAATTCTACATTTGTATGAATAGCTATTGTGATAAAAATCATATATTTTTTTCTAAATTATATGAAATATAAATAGTGTAAGCATTAATCATTCCCTGATTACTTTGAGTTCAATAAAAAGACAAACTCATCAAAAGAAATTGGACATTAAAAAAATTCAGAAGAAATAGCTAGAAATTAACTTCTTTTCTTTAATTTCCACTAAAAAAAATCGTTTTTTAATACTTGAATAAAAAATGGTGTGCTTTGGAATCAAACAGTTTCGATTGGAATTCGTGATACTTCTATGAAAATATTGCGATTTCTATTTTTCCTTTTAATTTCCATTTAAAACAGTTACTTTTAATATGAGAAGAAAAATATTTCTGCTAGTGCGCTTTGAAATCAAAGATTTTGGTTGGCAACAATAATTCTAAAAATATAAAAAAAAATTATTTTTCTGCTAAATATTTATAAGTATTTTTAATTACATATTGTAGCTCTGTTTTTCTTTGGCGATATTTTAAAAACAGGCATCTGGAAAAATAGTCGTTGTTGCGAAATTAAAAATCTAAAAATTATCCATCTAGCAATGTTATTTTTATATGTCAAACTATTTTAACTTTTTCACATTTATTTGATTCATAGAAAAAGAATTGCAATCATCAAGGAATTGTAATTGTCGTCTGGTGAATTATAGTATGTTCACTGTACAATTTTTGGGGCACATTTACTGTTAAATTATTAAATTTTTCTTCCAACGATGTTTTTAAAATAAATCAATTGTTTATTGACTTATTTTTCCAATATAAGGATTTTTTTTTGGTTAGCAAAATTGAAAATGTTTAGCCAGGGAGATTTATATTTATGTGTTTATTTTGCTATGTTCCAGTTATTATTCTAAATTTAACATTTAGTAATGAAAATTTTACATCAATCTTAATCTCATTTTCTTTCACTTTACTAGAATTTCTTCACTTATAGGAGATTTCAAAAAACTTAATATTCCAATGAAATATTATTTCGATTATATTTGTATACAAGTCATACACATTATATTTGTATACAAGTGAATACAAGTCATACACTTTAATGGTATCACTATAGCTAACTGTCGAACCTTTAGATATTAGACATACAAATCCAGTTGATAAAAATCTCTGACTTCTGTAAGGAATTATATTTTGCATTGTTGAAATTAAATTATTTATTTTTAAAAAATTAACTAATACACCCTTTTACAGTCCCTAATCATATTAATCAAATTTAATAAAATACTTCCAATACACCAATATTTTAAATAAAACAACAATAACAACGGTTCTGCTCTTCTGCAGCTGAAGCTAATCGAGTTATGAAGTTTTGAACTCTATTATTTTAGAAGAATCATCGCTCGTCTTGATGGTGACGAGCGATAAAAAGTGATTTTAAACCTTCATAACTCGGTTGATTTTATCCACAGAAATGTGGAGCTATCCTTTTATGTAAAATACAGAACTAAATGAGATTAATAGTATCAAAAATCGAATTAAAAATTGATGCCTTGGAAAATTTTCAACGTTGCATTTATTGAATCAGACAATATGACATATAATTCTTTGTGACAATTAGATCATTTTCTCATTGGGCAGAATTTTCTAATCTGTAATAATTTAAAAATTATCAATTGGATTGTGATTAGACTAAATATCTTTTATATGGGTATTAAAAAATAGAGTAAAATAATTCACTTTCCGTTACAAGTTAAGAGCCTTTCAGTAAGACGAATATCAAAGCAGAAAAGCTATTACTTAATCATTATTGGAGAAATAAATCTTCTTTTTATTTGATAATGAAATCAATATTCTTCTACAAAATGTGTAATAGAAAATCTGGAATACAAATCTTGGAATATGGGAAATCTTGAAGATAGCAAGAATAAATGCCAGAAATATTGTATTAAATTGAGAAATAATTTATCGTCAGCATTTTTTTCCTTTTATGATTGGCAATTTATTCCTTAAGTAATAGAAGACTTCTTTTAACTACGTTACTATGTATTTTTTTAAATCTTTCGTGTTGATGAGTGTAGTTTTGATTTTTTGACAACAACACTGTATAAAAATTGAAGTAAGTTCATTTTCAGACGTTTCTTTCCTACAACATATAATTTAAAAGCATAAAAAAGAATATGTTTTTAATGTGTCATAAAATAGGAAATTTACGGTAGAAACTTCAAAAAATTTCTGATTGATTTTCAAAATCTGAATTTTTACTCTTTAGTCTGAAATTTATTAGCATCCTAAAATTTAAATGTTTGCTAACTTCTGATTTATAGGTTAAATTCATTTAAAAGTGCTTTATAAAAAAATGACAACTTATAAAAAATATCTCTATATGTTATTGAGAAAACGTTATTTCAAGTAAATTCTTAGTTATTTTTAGGAATATTTAAGAATTTAAGCTGTAAAGATTGGTTCTTGTCTTTAGGATAAAAATACTCTTTTGACATGCTCGATTATGCATTAAAATGTTCGAACATACAAACCTAATGCAGCAAAAGATGAATAAAAATCTAAAGCTTTTTTTCAATAAGTCAGAAATATATATCTACATTAATAATCAAAGTGAATGTGTGTATGAGTTGTAGCTCTACAGGTTAAACATTTTGGCCTATTTTGACACAAATAACATGTGCACATATACTTTGAAATTCGGCAAACTTATATATTTTACAGGATAGGAATGTGCATCTCGAAGCAATTTCTTAAAAATTTCAATTAGAATGATAATAAATTATAAATTGAGTTTAATTTTGAAATTTTTCTACGGTAACGCCCAAAAATATCACTGCACGAAAGTAAATCTTACACCTTTTAAAAATTTAACAAATTGCTTTTTTAATACTATCAATTTAATAAACATGAAATTTTTTTAGCAATTTTTGTTATTTTTTAAAATTTTTTTTCTTTATTTCCATTAATAGATTTGCATTGTTGCTCTAAAAATTCAAATCGCTTTCATGGTTTCAACAAGCATTTAATCACCCGATTTTCTTCCTATGATGAAAGCTCAAAAAGAAGGATTCTGTTTTGTAGCTATGTAAATTATAAGACAAATAAAATAGTGAAGATATAATATCGTGGAATTTAAAAGATAGATTAAATGGATAATTACATTTTTAATAGCACCATGATGTCAAGGGAAATCTCAATTAAAAGGTTCACTTATACAATAAATAAAACTTAGTAAGACAATTAAAATTGAATATAGTTAGTTAATGATGGACAATTTGTCGGAATTATGAAATTATATCTAAACGATTTATCCGAAACCGGATATAATCAATATTCCCAATGAAAAAGTTGATTGCCAGATTCAAAAAATCTTTTGTAATAATATATTAAGAAAGGTTTAATTTACTATTAAAGCCATAATTGCATTTAATATGATACGTTTTATTGGCTACTTGTTGTTATGGTGGCGACAGACTTAATTCTGGCGGTATGCCAGTAAGTAATAAATTCGTCGATAGTGAACAATTCGAGAATAATGGACTTAATCCATATCAATTATAAAAAAAATTACTATTAACACTCATAATAAAGGGTCAACAATTACAAGGAAAGTAAAAGCACGTCTACTCAGTATGAGTAGGACTGATAAAGTGAAAGTATTTTTAACAGAATATAGGGGATATAACAAATCTTAGTTTGTCAGTGATTTAACATTTTGAAAAAATTTACATAGTTAATCGAATTGTTAATAATTTTCCTCTACACCATCGGAGCATAGCATTGTACAAAAGCTATTTTGAAATCATTTTAAAATTCAATCTAAGAGCTTTTTAATGATATTATTATTATTAATATGATTTATTAATGCAATTTTAATAAATATTTATATACGTTTTAACATTACTTTATTTTTTTACTAATTGAAATACCGTGTGCTATATACATGCACGTTTCGACAAATTAATCTTTGTAAATGTGCGTTATATTACTACAATTAAGAGTACATATAAAAATAATATAGCTATAGATCAACACAATCTTAAATCCTGACCAATCCTGATCCTTATCATGCTATAATGTTTCGAGCAATTAGATTGAATCTCCATTAAAGTTTCTAAGCCCTCTGATTACTCCATTTTTTTTTCATTTTACATCTGATATTTTAAGCACAAAAGCTTTTAATGACTTTTCTTCACTAAAAGGTGAAATATTTGGATTAATATATGCGCTGAGACAATAATCTATCATTGAACAAAGCCTGAAGCTAAGATTATACTTTGAAGTTAAAATCATCAATTTTTACATGAAAAGGATTGCTGTTCAATCTGTCGGCCATATAAATTACTAGATTAGAAACCACGTTTCTATGTTCTGAACAAACCTCACAGCGATTTTAATACGATGTCTTTAATCAACTGTCTCATTTGTGAAGCAAACTCTATAGTAATTAGATGGTGTGTCTGTCTAGACGGTCTGTTATCTTCCTGAGAATATTTTAGATGTGATTGTCCTAGATTTATTAACGAAAGGAGTAATACGAAATATCTTGCACATATGCAGCTTCTTAGCTTAAAAAATTATTTGTTGCACACTTTATAATGATCCTCTAACTAAAAATGCAAGATCAAATACAAAAAATAATAATAATAACAATTTCATCCAGCTGAAGTGAGAATATAAAGAATCAGCATAAATATAACTCAATTAAAAATCAACTCATTAACATTTGCTACAAATTAGGATAAAAATATGTTACAAAGTGTGAATTTTCCGAATCATATAACTAATTTTTATTCAATGTCAGCTTTATTCACATAAACCAGTCAATTTAAACATTAAAAAAATACTGTCTCAATTGCTAGAAACCAAAACAGAAGTTGGAATTTCTCATCCGATAATGACTTAGTCCAAAAGAGTTGGGATATTTTTAACTCTGTCCAGCATTATAGAAGACAATAGATGATTACATTATAAATGAATCTAATTCAGACCTTGCTTACTACTCTTCTTTCCGCCTATATTCTTTCCATATATAAATGATCCAGCATATTGCCAATAATTTTAAATATAAAAGATATAGATCAAATTGCATTTTCATATTATTAGGAAAAATATTTTTTTTTTTTTGTATTCTATAAGTTTTCTTTTGTCTTTGATTTTAAGCATTGAACGTGAGATAATTAAACGACAATTAAACCAGTTACACCATTTGGAAGCAAGTCGAAAATACGAATTGTGAGGTTTAGCTCAGTTTTTTACAAAATATTAGAAAAAATATTTGTGCTATATTTTTACAAAATTCATTATTACATTCTAAGTATTTAATTATATGTAACAGATTGAAATTGTTTCATTTTGGTTGAGTCCATTTTACATCCCCAAGGTGTCATTTGACAAGGCATTTTATAACCTTAAAACTCATCAATTATTTCAGTGAACAAACGAGCATCAAAAAAGTGCTTAGTGATGTTAGGTGCGCATTTACAATCTAGTAAAACCCAACAACAGCTTCACTATAAGTCACTTTCAAAGCTACATCCGACGGGTTGTATTTCTATCGCAAAGAATTTTTCTGATTCCATCGTATCTATTTTTAAGCGTAGTGTATCATCTATTTTGAATACTACATTCAAAATGGATACAAAATCTGACCAATTACTTCCAGGCATGCATGGAACTGTAGACGATGATAACTCGCCTGATAAGTCTTTTGTAAATTTGAAATTTATTAATGGATCCCAACTGTGTACTAAATCTTATATCTTCCACAAGGGGCATCTCATATTTTAGGTTGAGAAATATCTGGTGGTTTGTTCTCGCCATCCGGGTGGGTACATATAGTGTGGGATCGACTATCCCTACCGATGAAAGGACGTACTTAATAGGGAAATAATTGGATCATAGATGGCGATGACCTTACTCAATACTAACTCCTACCAATGCTGTCACGTTGGTTCGGTTGTTTAAATTTTAAGCATGTGCCACAATGGGGGGGGGGAGGTCGGAGTAGTCAGTGTGTGATACTAAATCTTATGAAGTAATGTTGGCGCTCTATAAGGTTTAGATAAGAACATTATAGATATATTGATTTTTTGTTATATTAATTTTTTAGATATGAACCTGATTGTGATAATCTACAACAAGAATGTATGACATTGTAACTAATTTAAAATATTGATATGATTATATTCTTTACTGTGCAACAATTCAGATTTTAATATTCTTGTAGATTCCTTAATAATTTTTAATAATTACCTTTTGATTCGACATTTATTGTTCTAATAAATACAAGAAAAATATCAATTATTGAAATTACGTAGGAAGTATTTAACTATCTGTTGTAAATTGAAATAGAAAATGATAATAACAGAAAGATCTTACAAAAACTATCAGTTCGCAAATTCTAAATCACTACACAATCTTCCGAAGTTTCTATATGTGAGTTATACAAAAATGTATCTTCTCTTTTTCCAAAAAACTAAAAAGTCAGATTCAAGGAAAGATCGATTGAAACAACAAAGAAACTGAAATAAGTTTCATTATTTTTGTAGCAAAAAAGAAAAAAAAAAAACAAGACATGATTAATGGAACATAAAGAACTTGGCAAAAAATTCGGGAATGTATAGAAAAGACGAAAACCTTTTTGTAGAATTATATCTTGAAAAATCGTCAATATTAAAAGGAAATGGAAGTAATTATCTTCCAGTTTAAAAATGCCTTCAGACTTTCTCTCTTTTTATTTGAAGGTTTTTTTAAGGATACATTTAATCTATTTTTAATTTTAAAAAATTGATTAGCTACATGCCATTAGTCATTGAAGATTCTGAAGTCAAACAATTACTTTGACTTCAGAAAAATTATCTCGCTTTTAATATATTATTCTTTTTAAATTAACAGTTATTTTTTGCTGATAAAAACCAAAGCTAAATTTATAAATTTTCTTAAAATACAAGTAATTTGTCTGAAAGAATCATGTACTCCTAAAACTATTTAGAGAAAATATTTCGATACGAATCACGTACTGAATACATATGAATATTTTTCAGTTTTAGTTAAATATGAACTGCTCATTTATATATATATAAAAAATCATAAACGCACTTCGTTTAACATCTTATTTGAAACAATTCGCAGTATTACAGTCTTCATTTTACAGTTTATCTATCATTTACTTATATTCTCCAAAACGTATACTCAGTTTTGCCAGGGTGAAATCGGGTCGTCAGAGGTTGCACTTTATGACATTGCCAGCACGAGAGTAGATCGAAAAAGGCTTTAATAGTTATTAAAAATTTATTTTAATGTGTGTAAATTCGTGTTTTCTCTGGAAAGACTTTATATATATATATATATATATATATATATGTAGAGGTGTGATGGCCAAGCAATAACAAGTCCAGAGGATATTTTAGAATTTAATAAATGACAATAAGGTTAATGATGATGACTAATTTACAAGATGGAGTAGATAATCAAGTGCAGCGCTAACATGTTCGTCTTTTAACAATACGTCGTAATATTTCGTCTTCGTCTTTTTAATCACATCGTAATCGCCTCGTCTGAACGTCAACTGTACGTAAAATACCATCATTAATCAAAGGTCGAAAAATGATGTTAATGTACCTTTGAAACACGACTGGAGAGTTGCATTATCCAAAAAGGACTTTAAGAAATTGATACTGGCCTCCACGTGTAACGAATGAGGTAGTATATTTTCTACTATCTTTGTTTTCATCAGCATAGAAGAATGCATTCTTAAAATCGATAGTTTTAAAGATGCGCGCTCCTTGCGACATGTCTGAAATATCCTCGATTAATGGAAGTCTATCTTTAACAACGACTTTATTTAATCTCCTATAATCGATGCGAACTCGAGGGGTTCCATTTTTCTTTCTGACGATTACCACTAGGCTACTGTATTCTGAAGAACATGGTTCTACAAATCCCTTGTTCCAACCCTTCAGTTACTTGAGTGTGGACAATTTTTTTTCTCTGAAAATGGTAACTTACGAGGCTTGTGAGACATAGGTTCATTAGTTTTTACCAAAATGTTTCATTCAAAACCTGTTGTTTTAGCTTTATGTGGTACGTAATTTAAAATTGATTGTCGTTTCCTGTCTTTAGAAATATTTGGAACGTCAGGTTCAATGTTTATTTCAACTTCGTTAGGGGTTACATCCATTGGTAGGACGAATAATATGCTATTTTCCTCTACACATTCAAGTTTTTCTTTAGTTATGATTCCAATTTCATTAATTACCGTTTCAACTTGTATCAATACATTCAATTTATCTCAAAAGAATATTCATCAATCAATGTTTGTTTCAAATTTTGCCATGAATTAATTTCTTGATCAGTTTTTACGAAAAGCGCTGCTGTCCCATCGAGTAATCTTTTAGCGAAAATAAATTTTTGTAGGTCTGACAGACCAAATAATTGGAAAATGTTTTCAAAGTGATTTATCGAATTGGCTATATTTTCATGCGGTTCTGCAGGGGCCCCCGGCCGTGATTAAGAATTAAAATAGTGTTCTGAACAATATTAGCGTTTACACGTGCTGGAAGTATTCAAATTTGATTCCACGTGGCTGGCTGAGCTTCAACTGACGCCGTTATTAGGCAATGATCGCAGTGATACCTATAAAAAAGGGGGGAGTTGATTTATGAATAAAGAAATCCCCTTCAGACATGTTAAGACAGAGCAGCGCGACTTCTGGGTGTTAGTGGTGGCCAGAAGTCGAGGCTCAGTTCCAATGGACTTGTAAATCATCAGCTATATACTTTCTTTCTGCCTCTAATGTAATATTTTTTATGCGTGCATCTATGTATGTTTGTTTATATTAAGTTGCTCAAACGAAAAGTAAAACGAAGATAAATTAATCGATCAATTCTAGCAATGTACATTGCATTACTGCTTCACCGGCCATGACCGGAGTGAAAAGAATTAAGAAAGAAGTTTAAATGGAGCAGTCGGCGGATTTGGATATATACGAAGTTCATAGTATATATTATAATCTTGTGCAAGTGTGCAAAATGTTGTTAATATAAGGTAAATAGATATAGAATCACTTACCTCAGCTACTAGGTAATAGCTTATAGTATAGCATATAATAATTTGATAATTCATTCTATGAACTGATTAATACAGTTATATATAACCATGTCCATGGGAAGGAAATATCCCTCTGGGTGTTCGAAAAGAAAACAAAGAAGAAAAGCTAAACTTTAAGAAGTCACAAGAAGATCTGTTTTCTTGGCTACGAAGTAATTCTAGCAAAGAAATTGCTTCGACTTCAGAAATTACAGTTAAAAATTGTACTGTGGAAGAAAGCTCCGCGCAAAGTACACAGTCTAGCATTGAAAATGTTGAAACGGTGAAATTTGTTGAAGAATCCTGTCTTTATACAAATGTAACCGAAAATCAGAAAATAATAACGAAAGTGTCAATAACAAATATGATCAAGAGAGTATAAATGATCCTGGTTTATGACCAAGTATTATAACTGATAAATTCAGGATTTTTTGTGTTAAAATCGGACCTGTACAACACAAGGGAGTTTTTGGTAAAAATGCTGATGGTAGATCATTTTCCATTACATACTATTAAAAAAAATGCCAAATGGTGAAGCTCGACTTCGCAGCTGGTTAATTTATTCAAAGACGCAAGACTCCGTATTTTGTTTTTGTTGTATACAGTTTTCCAAAAGAAGAGATGACCAAACTACACGATTTATAGGTGGCTATAATAACTGGAGAAAGCTGTCAACTGTAATCCAAGATCATGAACAGTCTAGTTCTCATTTTAATTCGTTTATTGCTTGGAAATAATTATTAAAACGACTAAACTTATGTTCGACTATTGATAAAAAAATAAAGTTAATACAAGTAAGGAAACGGCACGACACAAATTACTATTTCAAAGAATTGTAAATGTGATTCTATTTTTAGCGTGTAATTTATCTTCCACTTCGAGGAACCCTCTAAATAATAGGTAAGCCTAATAATGGAAATTTTTAAAGTTTAATCGAATTATTAAGTAAATACGATTCCGTGCTAATTGATCATATAAACAAAATAATAAATTCTAAAAATAGAATTGTGCATCATTTAGCACATAGGTCACAAGAACAAATTATTTCTGTTTTAGGAAATGAAGTCCTTAACAGAATTAAACTGTATATAAAAGCAGCCATGTACTATAGTATCCAAATGAATTTACTACTGATATTTCCTATAAGGAACAAACTTCAATCATTATTAGGTATATAAATTTTGAAGAGAAAAGGTTAACTATAAATGAGTCATTTATAAGGTTTAATAAATTAACTGATCTGACTGGTGAAGGACTATCAAAATTCTATTGGAAAGATTAAGCGAACTTGATTTGGCTATTATGAATTGTAGAGTGCAGGCATACGACAACGGTAGCAACATTAATAGGGAGATATAAAGGTGTACAGTCTAGAATACTTTCTCTAAATCCGCATGCAATTTATGTGCCTTGCCTATCACACTCCTTTAATTTATTAATTTGCAATGTCGCTTACAGTAGTATATATTGCAAAAAATTTTTGGAATATTTCAACGCTTATATTGCTTATTTTCTGCATCCACAAAAAGATGGGAAATTGTACAAAAACACTTAAACATTACTCGTAAACAATTATGTGACACTCATTGGGAAGCCAAAATAGATACAATTAAAGCAATGTATACATAGTTTGAACAAATTTGTAATGTCCAAGAAGAATTTATTGATGTAAGTAATGATAACACAGCGGTAACCGAAGCTAAAAGTTTATTAGATACAAGCAAGAAATACCATTTATTTTATGTTTAATAGTATAGTTTGCAATATTGTCCAAAATTAACACCATCAACAAATTATTTCAAGCCAAAACAATTGTTCTTGACTTGGCGTTTAATTTAATCAATAAAATTAAAACTGAAATCCAAAAAATCCAAAATTTAAGACATTTCGTCTAAATTTAACACATTTTTAGACGAAATAAAAGTGCTAGCACGTAATTTGAACATTTCAGAACATTTTCCTGTAAAACGAATTCGAAAAATGAGAATATATTCCGAATTATCAGAAGACGAAGTTAAAAAAAACGGTAGAGGAATTTAGGTGTTATTTTTTTAACACTATAATTGATAATGTTATTGTACAAATAGAATATGGATTGAAAAGTATACCAAATATTATTTCTGATTTCAAATTAATCACTGATATAAAAATTTCAGAAAAACATAAATTAGAGAAATTTTACAAAAACTTTTTAAAGTTTTATAACAAATATGTAGATGAAAACCTAATCCAAGAAATTTGTTTGCTACCGGATTTGACTTTGAATGAAAGATGTAAATAACGCACAAGACATGCAATACAATCAAAATAATAATTATAATGAGTTATTTCTAAATGTAAACTGTGTTAAAACTTTACGTTATAGCAAGTGCTGAGCGCTCTTTCAGCAAATTAAAATTAATAAAGAATTATCTTCGGTCAAGCATGTGTTCAGAACGCTTAAATGCACTTGCTATATTAAGCACAATATTTTGGGCACGCCGCTGATCAAAACGGTTTACATTTTAAGGTTTGCAAAACGGCTTGCATGTGATTTCATTTGATAAACTGAATTTGTCCCAATTCTATCGGTTGGAAATAGAAGAATTTGAAATGCAACTGATTGATTTCCAGTCTAGTTTAAAGTGGATTCAAAAACTTATTAAAACAAGTAAAAAGTTGGAATTAATTGAAACAGAAAGAGTAACAAACAACATAAGTAAAAATGCCAGTAACGAAATTTTGGAAACATGGAATTCGATTCAAACATTTAAATGTTTGAAGAAGTTGGTTCATTCTATTTTAAGCATTTTTTCATCTTTGCCTGCGAGTTTGGCAGATGACTCCAATTTAGCGTCCATTCTGAACATCTTATAATCCTAATATAAGTTTATTTGTCATCTAATCTACAACAACAGCGGTCACACTAATGTTACTTTAATTTGAGTTACATGTAAAACTAAAACATTTATTACTATAGAGCGCAAAATGTATTTTTTCGATTTGAACAATCTCCAACCGAGTCGAAAAGAAATCTGTGCAGCATCTTTATTTTCTCTGTTTTACAATTCCTCAATGCAATGCTTATTGCTATAATATCGTTTAAGGTAGTCATCTTCTAACAGAATAAATGTTACATACCTTTTCTAAACATTGGTTGATGGAAACTGGCGTATCCACAGGGGTTTTGATTTGTAAATCTTCTTTCGTTTCATCCTATTTCTGAAAACTGTGGGTGTGTGATGACCAATCAATAACAAGTTACGATGATATTTTAGAATTTAATGAATGACAATAAAATTAGGTTAATGATGGACAGATGATGATGAATAATTTAAAAGATGGAGTGGGTAATCAAGTGCAGCGCTAACATGTTCATCTTTTAACAATACGTCGTAATATTTCGTCTTCGTCATTTTAATTGCATCGTAATCGCCTCGTCTAGGCATCAACTGCAGGTCGCTATTGTTTAATCCACCAGAGGCGCTGCTTAGTAGCGGGAAGTGATATACCCGGCACCTATATATATAAGACAAATTGACATATTTAAAAAGCAACAAACATAAAAATATATTTAGAAATCATCAAAAATTTTATTTAGAAATCATTTCAATTATTTTCTGAAGACAAAAGAATTCATATATTGGTTTTAGGTGGTAATGTTGTCATTTCTCGCCAAATGCATGGACTTTTGAGAGAAGCATTTACTTCGTCAGCTCTTGTTCTTCTAGTTACAAGAAACAAGATTTCGCGAAAATCTCCAGAAAACAAAACTGTGCATCCACCCATAGGCGAGTTAGTACACCTGATATCAAGCATTCTCCTGTCCAATGCTTCGACCGATGTTTTATATGACACTATTGCCTCATCCCGAACAATCTATGAACAACTTTTTAATAATTTAGCGGTGTTGTTTTGTTTTGAAATGTTATATAATTTTTGAATCGCTGTTTAAAATCAGACGTATGCAAAGAAATGCATCGCATATGCATACAACAGCTCTTGCTGTTTGCCCATGCACAGTTTAAGGTTTTCGCACATGCGCGGATAAATGCAAAGCACAGATACTGCTGTTTTACGCATGCGCGAATCGTAAGAAAATAATTAAAATCGCAATTATAAAACTTTTTTATTTTGATATGACTTCAATGTACTAAAACCTTCCCCAATAAATGCATTACAAAATGGAACAAATATCTCTAATATCAGTTAAATATTTCTGGAGTTTTTCTATTCCAAACATACAGACGCTTTCAGCAGACTTCATTTTATACTATGTATAGATGATAAATTTAATGTAATTAAATAAATGAAAAAAATTGTAATGCTCTCATTAATTGTTTTTTAATTTAGTCCTGAATAAAAAGTCATAATTATAAGCAGCGTGAGTGTTCTCTCTAGAACTTTCTGCCACCATTTCCTCAATTAGGTCTGAGAACGTCTTGAATGGCATTGGCGTACAATAGTTACGAAATAGTAATCTCTGGCTTGTGGATAATACTATCCGAAAATCGAATTTGGGTTTCAGAACGTTTTTCTCAACTGATTGAAGAAAAAAAAATTGTCATAGAACTACAATTGTAGTCACAAACATACCAAATTTGATATGTTTTAGTCATTCCGTCTCTGAGTGATCACGTTTTCATGTTTCTGAAAGTACAGATAGACGGATGGTCAATCCCCTATTGGATTTGGCTGAAAATTTCAAAGGTATCTAGATTATAAACGTTAATTCTATGTATTGAATATTATCTACGTACTGCTCTTTGTTTTGTAGTTGTGTTAAATTATATTCGAACAGCCTGGTAGAAAAACTTCCTCTGGACGGTATTTGATCAAAATTTGATAGAAATCTACAATTTTGGTGTAAAGACCGTATACCAAATTTCATCCACCTAGCTGAAAGTGTTTGTGAGTTATTTTTGTCACAGATAGATAGATAGTTTTTTAGAAATGTGTAATAGGTTTTCGAAGTCAGGGAGGTCTGAAACTTGGAGATTCGTCAAAATCTCGAGTTCGAATTTTTTGACGATTACCATAATTTCTTTGTACTACATATACGAGAAAGTAGAAATGCATATTGTGTAATAGGTTCGAAAAAATGAAAGTCTCGTAAGTTAATTTAAAGAAAAAAATGTATGTAGCAAAAGCCCACAGAACAGAAAAATGCAGGGTTTATATATCAAAAAGCACCGAGTTCGACAGTTTGACGGATCTCCATTTTTCAGATTTCCTTGAATACAATAATTCTAAAACATTTGGAGCTAAATGGTTGAAATTTGGTATATGGAATTATGACCAAATGTGTAGATTTCTGTCGAATTTTGAACGAAATCCAATCTGAGAAGGTTTGTCAAACTACCTTGTTAGAGTGCAGGCGAAATCGAAAACTACAAAAACTTAAAAAGCTAGATAGATAAAATTTGGTACTCAAGATTAACACCTACAATGTAGTTTTTTTATTAACTTTTGAACCAAATATGTCAAAGGATTCGTCATGTGTTAGTTTGTAAATGCAGTAACTCATACATGAAATGATTAAATAAAAAAAAAGAGTTGGTATGTGAACTAGAACTGTAGTTTCGTGTCAAATTTAAATTTCAATCAGTCGGGAAAAAAAAGACGTTCCAAATATGTATACTGGACTTTCAGAAATTTTGTACTAACCAAATAGTAGGGATTAATCACTCAAAGAAAAAGCCAAATATCTAGATTAGATGCTAAATTCATACCAAAAATGTACATTTTGTGACTATTATTTGCCAATACCATGCAATACATTTGCGGCTTACCCAAGATTCAAAAATTTATATAAAGAGTGGGGAATAAGATCTTTATAAGAGAATATGCAAGAAAGATTTGGAGAGACCACTTCCACTGTTTTGAAATTTACATTTGAATATAGAAAAGTCTTTGCACTGCACTTATATGAAAACTTATACTAAAATATTTTTAAGCGTTATGCATCTATTAAACTTATTTTTACTTATTTCTGCGCTGAATATTCTTAGGAATCCTGATCTGCAAAATGGAAAATATTTTAATCGAAGTTTGCTTGAGAAATCATGCATCAGTTGCAATTGTCAATAAATAAATAAATAACTGCTGAAATAATGTATAAAAATTAAGTACAATATTTTTAAATATCATTTTTAATATTGGATATATATACATATATAACATAAAATACATCAAGCAAAAACGAAAACTATTTTGTTTTTTATTTTAACAATGGAAGGTATACTTATAAAATAATTTAAAATACCTTGTAAACATTTATTAAAATTAGAAAAGGAAACGTTCTAGTTTTTAAATGGGTAGCATTGAATCTATAATATTTTTTAATTATAAAATGATGCAAAAATGCTTTTTGTGTTACTAATTTTATTGAAATTATAGAGAAAAATATCAAAACTATGTTTAAATATTAATTACTGAATTTCCAAATAAATTTTAAAAATAAAACAAGAAACAAAAACCTAATCGCCATATGAATCTTTTCAAATCTCATAGTTGAGGTTCATGATCTAGCCCCCTGAGGGAGCAACTGTCGCTTTTATTGATGGTTAATATAATTTCAAGAATTTGTTAACAGATTCCACAAAAAGTAATTTATGAAATAAAATAAAAAAGTTAGAATTCATAAAACATCTATAAAGAGCATGAAAAAATAAACTGAATCGTTATACCTGAGCTTTCAAAAATGAATAAAATAAAAAATCGATTATATATTTATAAAAGCAATGAAAACGGCTTAATTTCCATTGCAATATCGAAAAAAAATATTGGAAATATTACAGAAAAAATTTACCCGAAAATAAGTAAATATTTTACAAAAAAAATTAATATAACCGAAGCAGTAATTTTTTGAATTTTAAGATGGTACTAAAATCATTTTTATGATAGTATTTACGTAAGTTATACTTTATAAAACATTTTCTTAATCGTTAATTGATTAAAATACTGAAAAAATTTCAAAGAAAATATAACCATTAAATATTTTTTAATTTTACTATCGATGGAAATATAAATCAACGCTTAACTCCTTTCAACAAAATATTTTTATTGTCATAGACATCTAGCAATAAATAAATAAAAAATATAAATAATAAAAATAAAAGTAATTTTTTTTAAATAATAAAAATGAAAGAAAACAAAAATTAAAAACAATTACGAAGTTTCTTGTCAAAATACATTCATAAAATATTTTTTTAAAAGTTAAGAAAGGAATAATTTAAATAATTAATTGATTATTATTAATAATTAATAGTAATAGCAATTAGATATTAATTCACGTAAGCAATGATATTCAATTAAATTCTCAACTACTACATATATATTTTAATTATATATGAACCATCACCGCGCATTCACTTTCAGTACTGAAACTAAATTAGGAAAAGTAAAATCCCATTAAGTAATTTAAATTTAATGTCTATGCTAGTTGTACATCCAATGTAAGAAGAGTTAGATCCAATATGTAGCTATTGTTCTTGTAAGTTAACAAGATTTAATTCAGTGTACTAAATCTTGCATTAGAGTCCGTAATCAGCGGTCAATAATCTAAGGCAATAATCAATACCGCTTAAGTGAAACAAATACCAGTATTTAGAAGTGAAGGTTCCAGTTGGATGTTTTCGTTACTGAACCATTAGTTGTTAATGTATGATCCACTTTGGGACAATTATATCCTTTAAAGAGAGTATTTGTTGAAGGTGAACAATTGAATTACGCTGATAGTTATTAGCTATCTTTCTAAGTCAACATCATTCAGCTGATGATTAATCAACTCGGGGAAGCGTACGACTTGGATCGTGCTCAAAATCTTCTCTTTGAATTTCTACAGATCTGGATACGTAAAAACAATATAATAAAAATAATTAATATATATAAAAGAGGAAGAACTTTTGAGTAAGAAATTTATCCAAATATAAAAATTCACTAACTATTTCATTAATCTTCAGTCGAAAAAATCTTTTTTTTCTGAATAAACTAGAGTGGTTTTCTTGAAAGGTTCTCAAATATTTTCATTCCCTTTCCCCTTGTATAAAATTGTAAACTTTGGATACGGCAGCGAATTATTTGCATGGCGCTGATAAAGAGTTGTCACGAAATATAGATATTTGTCTTGAATCAACCATATTTACTTTCACATATAAGTAGTATAGAGAAAGTATAGTAATCATCGAAAAATTCGAACTCGAGATATTGAATCTATACGTTTTAAGCTTTTTTGAGTTTCAAAAAATAACATTTTTGGAAAATGTCTCTCAGCGTGTCTGCCTGTCTCTAAAAAGGTCACTCAAAAACGATTTGAATTAGACGAATAAAATTTGATATGCGGTCTTTACCTCAAATTTTTAGATTTCTATCAAACTTTGAATGAAATCTGTTTAGAGGATGTTCGTCTGTCCGACTGTTCCAATATAAATTAACACGATAATTACAAAACGAATAGGCCAAGGGTATATCACCAATGATAACATGACAGATTCAATGCTAAATCCAGGAAAAAAGTTAATATGTCATAACTATTGCACACTAGTGACATGTAAAGCGTTCTCTGGCATGATAAATATATTAGAGTGTTTTGAAGTTATTTAATTAACCCTCTTGGTAATTTAATTAATCACGTGAGTAAGAAGTTTGTACTACTTTTTTCCGATCGGCTAAAATAAAATTTTACACAGAACTACGGTTGTAATCATAGAATCGTATATAGAATTTTATTTATTTAATTCCTTACACTTATGAGTAATTGCGTTTACATGCATGTTAAAGTGCAAACCGACAGTTGAACAACCTTTTCAAAGATTTAATTGGATATGATATCAGAATCTATAATTTAAATGATGAATTTGGCTGCCAAATTTTTTCGTATGAAGCTTTTCACGTTTTGTAATTATGGAGCTCATTTGTACTCGAACAGCCAGTCAAGCAAACTTACTTTTGAACAGATTTTGTTCAGCCAGCGTCCTGGCATAGGGGTAGCGCATCTTGCCCGTGATATGGCCGTCCCGGATTCGAGTCCTGGTTCGGACATGGCTGTTCTTCTCCTCTGTTCTGAGAGGTTTGTGAAAGAACACCCTATAAAAAGGGCCTGTGCAAGCGAATGTATGTGTGTCATCTTCCTGTGAATGAAATGCATGAATGAAGTTCCCCCAGTAAAAAGGTTTGTGATGCATGAGTAGCTAAGGCGTACTCTTGGCCCTAGATGGCGCTTCTGAAAACAAGAGACGCTCTCTCGGCTTAAAATCACTGACTTAGTTAGTGGGCTTATCTATGACAAGAGTCACAAGAAACAACATCAATAGATTTCGTTTAAAATTTTAGAAATGTGGTCAACCCTATGAATGAATTCTCATCCATCTTACTTAGCGGTTTTGACTTATCGGACTTACAGATAGACAGACATAACACCAAAAATATGTTGTTCCACCTCGAGATAGTCTGAGATTTTAAGATTTATCAAAATCTGGAGTTAGAATATTTTGAAGATTATTGTACATCCTCTGTTCTTTGTATATGTGAAAGTAAAATGTAAAAAGAAAAAATCAATGCAGTATTCACTTACTAAAATTTTTTCTGTTACATATCAAGATGAAAATATCTATGGTACAGAAGATTTAATATCTGTAAAAATATCTGCTTCCAAATATTTCGTATAAATTTTAATTCTTGCTCGTTTTTTGTATTTTATTAATGGAGAAAAATTCATCACAATTTTAATTCTTATCTTACTTTAATATAGTACCTCTTCGATAAAAGCATTGGGTTCTTTGTGCAGCATGGTCTTTTCTGGTTTTCGTGCTATTAAACGTAATTGCACTAATTATCCATCCTACATTTCATCACAGTCAGTTACTTAAACTGAAGAACCTAACTTTTTCTTTCTTTAACATCCTTTCTGTGAACCTGATTCCAATCTCTTGTGCAAATATTTCTGTATAATCTCAAAGGAAGTGAAATTCAGTACTCGGTTATTTCTTTGATACGTTTGTCTTCGTTTCTCTTTCTTACCAGGAAAGAGATTCTGGATTAGCTCAAGAATTACAGTTGAGCCCTTACACAATTAGATAGCGGTCATTTAAGATTGGTTTCTTGGAAGAAAGAAAAGAAAACGTCTGTCTGGCTGACGGTAAAAGCATCCGATGTCTCTCGAAATGAAATCAACAACAATGCTTTTATAATAGTAAAATAATTCCCTGTTTGATTAGGTATCAGATATATAATATAATAATGTATTTAATAATAATTAATATAATAACATGCTTAAGAACATGGAATGAAATCTGATTTCAGAATCCTCCCTTTGATGTGGCTTAAAAATTTGGAGAGGGGGCGCCAACTATGTTGTTGCCTTTCTCAAAAATTGTTGCTACTGTTAAGTGAGATATGAATATAACAAAACTAAGTTAAATCTTTATTTTTTTAATCTTTTTAAAATGTTATCCAAGTTTTCTTCGGCTCTCCAACTATGAATCTTAGTGAGGGAAGAAGTGTATTACTCTGATATCCCTCACTTCAGCAATCTAAATTTCGAAAAATTCAACCTTCTACTGAGAATGAGAAACTATTATCTTTATCTTCCTGTTTCAATATATACGAAGCTTCAAGTTGTCACAAACATGTCCGTCAATAAAATACCCTGAACTACACTGTGTGGTATATTAAATAGAGTTCTTGAGAATAATATGAGAACGCCTATTATTGCTTTTACTTATATTGCTATCTTTTATTTTCTTTACGTCACTTACGACGATGATCGTGTATTGTTAGAACTGCTAGATGCTCAACCCTTTATAAGATGATTTTAAAAAATTTATACATTTAATGATGATGATGTTAAATATGTGTAGCGATTCTTATATATCTAGTTCTCTTCTAGTTTTGAAGTTATTCCGTTAACGTATATTCTATTAGCTGGACAGATAGACTTCCTCTAAAGAGATTTTACTAAATATTTGAGAGAAGTCTGCAAATTTTGAGTAAAGACCGTATACCAAATTACAACCATCTAGCTCAAATCGTTTATCTTTGTCACAGATAGGCAGACAGATAACAGACGGACATTTTTTTCAAAAATGTGTTTTTCGAAGTCATGGAGGTCTAAAATATGACGATTCACCAAAATCCTGACTTTTTTTACGATTTTTCTCGAATTTTGAGTTCGAATTTTTTGACAAATACTATAATTTCTCTTTACTATGTAACTAAGCTTTAATGTTAATGAATCTTCAATTAGAAGCGTTAGCATCTCATTTATATAAGAAACACATTTTTTTCAGTGAAACAATAATGTGACTTTGGCACCATTTATGGTTGAGCAGTTCCAGTCCGGTTTTGATCCTAAAGATGTTTCTATTAATGCTCAAGATTGCCGACATCTTGTATTTTGAAAATTCCTGCTAAAAGTAAACCATAACCAAAATAAACTATTATTTAAACCATAAAAGATTTTTAATATTGATATGGTCACTATAAGATGTTGTTAGGTTAGCTAATTACGTAATAACTTAAGACAGAAGGACCCTTAAGTATGAACTGAATAAATTGACCGACTTGGTATTGCATAGATCTCACAACTTTTTATGATAGAAGAATTGAGTTGAGAGACTTGGTTTTTTTTTACAAGTTATGTTTTTGATGGCATCTCGTTTCTTTTTGTAGATAGTCCTTTTCTTATTTTTGTATGTAGTCTTCCTCTTTTTCTTTTCCAGTACTACGTCTTGAGCTTCAACTACAGTTTTTCTCATCGACACTTCACTGATAAATAACACTACTTCTTTCAAATCTTATCTCAGAACTTGGAGCACTTCATCAGAAAGTGGCTTGTACTTCGGTGTTTGCTTGTGTTCTACAGGCAGCTGAAATAGTCTATGTATAGTCAATATATTCATATTGAATGCAGCTATTCCTGTTGGAGCACTAACTGCCATTTTTTTGTTTAAATACGTCTTAACCCAAACTTTCAGAGTTTTTATTAAATAGCTCTTTCCAGTGTCACCAGTTCCACTCACAAAATAGCGTAAAACGTCAGCGTTATTATCAGTTGTGTCCATTTTATTTGTGATTACATCGAAGACTTTTTTGATCGGCATTAAGTTTTGCGATCATACTTTGAATATCAGTTTGCTCTTCTTCTACCAGATTGATTCTTTGAAAGTTAACCATTGTATTTGCAGCTTCCACAGCTTCAAATTGAATTATTTCAAATTAGATATTGTTACAAACCTGTAATTTTGCTTCCCAGTGTGAATAGTGTCATCATAAGAAAGATCGTTTTACAGTAATCTGTATTGGATGCTGTCGGATGCCGAGCCAGTGATCCCAGAGCTTGGTGATAAACTTGGCGACCATTTGGCGACTTGGTGACGAATTTGCCGACAAAATGGATATTGCTCGAAACTTCGAGAAATGTATCGATCCGTCCATTATTACACGCATATTTTAGTTTCCCCTTGATTTATACACTAAAAGCTAATTGAATGCTAAATTTGAAGCTTCTATGTCGGCTAGAAGTACTATGTCGGCTAGAATTTTGATGATCTGTCAGTCAGTCAGTGACAAAATTCACAAACTTTGACTAGTTATAATTCTTAAATTACTGGTTCAAATTTAATGAAATATGAAATATACCGTGTTTATATCATGCCTGCTTGGTTACTGAAAATTTAGGCTTCTAGTTTTATTCACAACGAAGTTAGAGGGGGTCGAAAATGGCCTGAACTGCTTCGAGAAAAGGATGGTACGGCCGTGCCGCTTGTTTTTGCTCGACTTGGCGGGGGCACTGCCGTGCCCCCATATTAAATGAGTGGAAATGAATGCATATGAAAGAGCATATTTTTTATACATACAAGTTTGTTTCGACAAAAATACTGCACTACTTGATATCTATGAGTAATCGTTTTCTATTAATGATTAAATTAATAAATAATATGAAATATTATAAAATCTTGAAAATTAAAGCACGAGCATATAAATTGTATATTTATAAAATTAGGAAAATAAATAAAAATAGTAAATTATCTGCCAAATTACTATTTATCTGTCAAATTATCTGCTAAATTTATCAATTGAAATTTAAAAATTCCTTAGTGTAATGACATGCATCTTTGGATATCTATCCACTTACAAGAAATTTGTAGGATTTCTTTTTAATTCGTCGTGTATACAAAGAAACTTTAAAACATTGTATGCTTACATAGATTGTCAATTGCTTGGTGAATTCAGTGCAATTATGCAATTCATTATATGCTTTCCTCTATATAGCTCTTCAGTTCTGAATGATATCTTTATCTTCATAATAAAAGATAAAACTTCATATTTTCTTAATTCAAGTTTCATTATATTGTCATCAAGAGAAAGTACATCGAGGACAAACTTTTCTAAAATCACTCATTCCTACACTTTCTTTTCTCTAATCCATAAAATGGCTACTTATATATATATATATTTATTTATTATTTTAGTTTACTTATAATAATACTTATAGTCATTAGCTTCGGATTTCAATTGAAAATAAACGGGATTTTTTAAATATAATATTTGCTACCATCGGTGAATCGCTGTTTCACCGGATACATTAGTAATGCCTAATCTTAATTCAGTAGCTAATACACGACTTATTCTCTCAAAATATATTTTTAAACTTTTAATTTTAGTTTAACATTATTTCATTTTCTGTGTCGTTATTGTGCTTGAGTGTGTTTTACTTTTTGACCCTTGTTAGCAGTTTACATTTATATTAATATATGCTTTAGAATTTTGTAATTCTTTATTCCTTGCAGCTCTTTTTTATGTGTATTTTAACTTGCTGTGTGTTCTTTGCGTGTTTTTGATTCATGAACTTTGCAAAATGGAATCAATCACTGTAATGTGCCTATTTCAAATAAATAAATTTTATACTAACAGTTTTTAGAAACTAACTGTCTGCTGGGGATATTGAGTCGAGTTAATTTCAATGAAACCACTCAGACATAACTTCATGTCCAGAATTCTGTCAAATGGATGCTTAATAGCCTTATATTTGCTCTGCGCTTTCTATGTATGAAATATCCTATAAGAGTGAAGTCAAATGACGTCACTGTGATATTAAAGGCGTAAATATCCGGTTCTTCCAATCTTCTAACTTCGATGATGCATTGTAACTTCCCTTTCTTATTTCCCATATAAACTGCAGAAATATTGAATAGATCTACTGAAATTCCAAGCTAATATTTGGTGTAAATATTGTTTTTTCATGGGAATATTTTTCAAAGTATATATTTTAAATAATATCAAACTTAAATTTTAATTAAAATTCTACATCGTAGCAAATTTTTTTATGAAATTTAATAAATATTAATCTAGAGTTCGGTATTTATTAGAAATTTTCAAATACCGAATTTTTTTTAGTAACTTTTTCCCGAAAATAATTTTGAAAAGAACCGATATTTATATAATTCTAATGTTTAAAATGTTATCTTCTTAATAATATCAGTTTACATGTAGCGCAAATTTTGTATCTCGTTGAGAGGTAAAGTTTGGACCAAGAATATACATATATATATTGCAAAATACTTTGCATAAAATTGAAAACAAAGCATGTTTCCTAGTTTAATTAATCAAACTGTAAGTTCTAAGTAGTCCTATAGTAGAGTTAGTTCAATAATAGATGATATTTAAATGAAAAGCACCATGTTATCAGTGAGTGGTTTGTACAAATAAGTCTCTGGATGCTAATAATGATGCGTTTTTTTGTATTTTTAATTTCACGCAATGTTCTTCATTGTACCATTTTTCTCAGTTCTCGTTGAAAAGCAATCAATTGTTTAAAAATTATCTTTCTACTGTAAATCCTAAGGGAAAGAAAAGCATTGATTCCTTTTTAAAATGAGATTTAAAGCGATAGGAAATCCTTTGATAGGATAATTGTCCGTTTACTGACTAATCAATACATAAGAAAAGATTTAAAGCTTCAGGAATCCATTACCTAGCAAAATTGCGCTGTCATTTGCTTGTCGTATTACCCATCATTATTTCTAAAATCTTCTAAATACTTCGGCAATGTAAAACAGTTTGCTAATGGCTAATTTTAACGATAACTCTAAGTCCTACCTTATTCTATTTTTTCATACAAGATGTGCTTTATCAGTGATAGCGGGGAAGTTAATTGAAAAAAAAGATTAACATTGTATTTATTAATTCAGGTTCTTTATAACATTTAAGTAGAGACATTTAAGAGTAAATAGATCGTTACTATAAAAAAAACCCGTATTGTTTAAAATTATCATAAATTTCATGAAAATTTAAATAAATAAATGATTTACCGCATCGTATTAACAATAATCTTTCTTCAAACAACGAATTTATTCTTTATTCACCAATGAGCTATTTAGTTAAAACGTAATATGGCATATTTAAATATCATAAATATAATGAATATTATGAATATATTTGAATATCATGAGATTTAACGTTTCTGTTCTACTAACCAGCATTATTCAAATTTTTGAAGGTATTTCTGATTCTTATGACTTGAGACCGTGCCAGCTGATGAATGTTTTTATGGTTTTCCAAACGAAGCACAAATGAGAAGTGATTTATCTTGAAACTCTTTGAATAAGGTCATCTGCTTCTGTTTCTTCTCCGTTTCCACTTATTAGAAGGCGACTTTTGCTCTTGTGGAGAAGTCGGTGATCCCATTCATTTTGTGACATCCTGCCCATTAACTCTTTTATGGCACCTCAGAAAACCTTCATCTTCGCTAGAAAGTCTTTGCTACAAAAGTTCTTAATAATTCATCTTCCGAAAAAAAATCATAAACGCGATTAAATTCTTAATTAACCATGGAAAATTATTCCAGTTAAACTAACCTTATCAATTTTTCAGCGCAATATTTTAATACTCTTCGCATTTCATTTATAATATATCCTTAAGCCTCCTCAAGTACCTAATTTTTATAATTGCTTTATGTTTTCATTCATACTATGCATTATCATGTTCTTTCATTCAGTTTTATTTTACCCCAGATATTTTTCGATAATTCCAGTTTTTACCATTCTTTGCTATGTTATATGTATTCTTATTTCGTCATTTCTATGTTTCTTTTCAATGGATTGCAGTATAATTTTCTTTTTCTTTTTGTTTCTGTTTTTTAATAAAGTTCATCTATCCAAACTGAAAAGGGGCCACATGAACTCCAGGAACGGAGTTTGTTATTGTTATGTATATACAGTTTCAAATTGGTGCTAATAATTACTTTTTAAAATGCTAAAGCTAGGTATATATTTACGGTTTAAAAAAATGTTCTAAAGGATGCAAAGAATTATATTTTAGGTTATTTGCATAAAAAAATGTACTGCTGAAAATAACTATGAAATAGAATTACGAATAATAAAATATCCTCGCCATATTAAGAATTTTAACAAAAGAAGTTAAAATTAACTAATAGTGACCAAATTAGTTCTGAATGTCAATATTCTATGCCAGCAGTACCCAGTAAGCGCCAGAATTTAATCAGAGATCTTCCAAGGCGACCAACGAAATCGTATATAAATCGAAATAATACCGTATAAAACAGTGATATCCATAACATGCTTCATAGATATGGATATCACTGTTTAGAAAAATCACTAATATTCCTGAAATTTTTGAAATGATATTATTGAAGTTTCACAAAAAAGTCACTATTCGTCGCAAAAGTGTGGAACTTCTTTTGTTTAAAATGATTGTGTGCCAACATTATTTTATAAAAATAACTGATAAGCCTATGCTATTGCAAAAAAGTTTAGGCTTCTTATTTTCTTTCCAGAAGTACGTCTAGTTATTGAAACTACATAAAATACAATTCTTTATAACATTTACGATTTTTTTTTGTTTTTTGTTCATACTAGATATATACACCCATCTCAAAAGGTCTAAAAATTAATTTTTGGATCACAAGTAGAATGAATACTTCGTAAAGGAACAATTCCACCTTTTATTTCAATGGCTATCTATATATTCCGTTTGTTTTAGCCTACAAAAAAATGTCTTACTTCAATTTTATTCTATTTTTCGTTACTGACTCAAGGAAATGGCGATATTTTCTCGATCAATTATCATTAGAATTGTTAAAACATGTTACTTAGGAAATACAGTTAAAGGTATGGACGGAAAATAGTTTAATAGTTAATAATTCGAAATTATTTTATATATATGTAATGATATTTTAATTCTAATTTCAATTTAATTAATTTCCAAGATTTTATCTTAATTTAGCCCATATTAACTTCATTCTAAAATATTCTCTTATTTCGTGATCCAATTCCACTTTCGGTTTAATTAATCCCTTTGTAAAAATAATGCGCCATCAGTACTACGTATCAAATGAAAGTGTTGCTTTTACCCTTCAAAAGGTGTCAAAGGTCGTAAATGAAACATAAATGGGTTTTGCCGTTTAGTCTTTATTGGGCAGATAAAAACTTATATTTCAAATGTCCATTTTAGCTTTTCTTTAATCATTCCTCTATTAATCATTATGAAGTCCATCTGAAATAATCTTTGCCGATCAAGAAAAATTAATATATTCCTCATAAAAAATTTCGCCCTATTATATTGCTTTATTTTACACTTGAATATGATTAATCTGTGGTCCTTCTTTAGAAATTTCTCTTTCCACTGTTGATTTCAGGATTTTATTAGTGATAAGCTCTTTCATTTTCTCTTTTTACCATGATAAATATACCTTAAAGGAATCATTTAAAAATCCTATCACAGCATTGTTATACCAAAATTAAAAAGAATCCAAATAAATCCTCTTTAAAATTCCCTGAAGATCACATAGAAGAGGATCTTTCAAAACAATTGTGTTTTCCACCCTATTCATGCTTATGGTTGCCTCATTGGTTCTATCATGTCCCTTTACTGAAGGATACGTCAAATCTATCTCTCTAAAGTTTTATTAGGATATTTAATAAGATATCTCTTTGAATATTTCTATGAGAATAAAACTTTCACTTGTGCCCTGTCTCGAAAAGTTAGAAAGCAAATTTTGATCAAAAGCAATTATCTTGTGGCTATTATCAAAACTAAACGTCCCCATATTTTTACATTGTAGTATATCCCATTTATGTTAGTAGTCTTTTATGAAGTCCCAATTTGTGAGACTAATAATCAAATGTTCGAGGCAAGATATTGCAAATGACCTTCGGTGCAAAATGTATCTTCTTTTGTATAACTTATTATCAGCTGTCGAGGAACAAATAACATTGTGTTCATGTGTTTTGGCATTAATTTAAAACAGAATAATGCCTCGTTTCGAAGCTGCATGACTTCTTTTTCTGACCTTGGACCTTGTTATTCTAATCAACGGTCACATGATGAATTGGACCTTGTTATTCTGTTCAACAATCATATGATGAATTGAACTTTGTTATTCTGTTCAATGATCATATGATGAATTGGATCTTGTAATTCTGAACAACGGTGTATGATGACAACAGAATAATCCCCTTGAAACTTTCATGTTGCACTATTACTTGAAAATATGGCCACTAATATTAGAGACATAATATAAGTGGCAAGTAAGACATAAGGAAATTTTGTGAAAGAAGATCTTGAAATTGGAATCTGAAGATTTAGTAACGAGACGGTTGTGTTCTATTTCGTATGCGAATCTGAGGAACATAAATATATCATCATCGATGGGATGCCAAATATATAAACCAACAGGATAATTTGTAATGTGGGTTGTTGATTCAAACATTCTTTTTGCCATATAATTGCAATTAAAAATCAAATGTCTATTTCCTGTATGCCATGGGTAAACTCAGACTGAAAGATTATCAGATATCTTCTTTTTTGTATCTTTTTTTATATCAAAAATGAATATTGTTGATTTAACGATTTTAAAACTTAATTGGTTCTGTATTTAAATAAGAAATTTCAAGATTTTTAAGAAAGTAATAAAAATGGAATTTCATTATATATTTCTGTCAAACTAATTATTCCTTGGTAACGAGGCGAAAATTTAATCTGTCATTATCATTATCATTTACAGAGCTTTCATAAACAACAAAACAAAAATTAGCTTTTTGCATTTAATGATAACTCATAACATGACACTTTAATTTATTGTATGAAATAGTCAAATAACATTACGATAATTTAGCTTATTGAAAATGGCAATTACTAAAAGATTCACAATTTACTCTATTACATTAATGAATCTTGAAAAATCATATCCAAATATTTAACGGATTCTACTTACGGTCATAAAATTTTTACTTCTAAGAAATACAAACCAAACTTATCATTTTTAACAAATAATCTAATGATAAACTGACCGAAAAACCTGCCATTAAATGATGCTACTTTTAATTTATCTCCTTTTATATATAAGGCAGATTCAACTATAATGAATTCATGGTCCTTTCCTTTCAAATAATGCCATATTATCACTAATGGAATCTCTCTGTTACCTATTCCTTTGACTGTATTAAACATCCTCTAAATGTACTATTTAAATCATTACACCCTTAAAATCATTCCTAATAGCATTCTAAATGTATTATCTCTCTAATAATGTCTCTTATCGAGATGTTGGGAGAAATATTTATTCGAGAATTAGTGAAGGGAAATGTTTGACTCTCAAAAGCAAATGCGCATTTAGAAACAACCTATCCTTTGGGCTGTTTCAGTGACAGTACCTTTTCGCTTTTAGGGGCTGATATTACTTCCGTGTTCTGACAGAAGGATTAAAGGAATGTTTAATAAGACCTCTCTATTCCGGGTATCGATATGAAAATGAATAAATTGTTTACGTACTTATCTTTCTTTAAAGATTGGAAATCAGGTTGTCAGATGACTTTCATTTGGGATATAATTACAAAAGAGAACGCTTTTAAATTAATTTGGAATTATGAGGAATTAAATCAATTTACTTTAACTCTAGAGTAAATTCTGATTTATATGAAATTTATGGAAATAATAATTTTTAAAACATTTAAAAATGTTTTTAGACATTTGTTTGCAAACATAATAATGCAAATAATGTTAATATGCAAAATAGCAATGGTCAGGTCTTATGCCTAAAATTTTGCTGATTTGAGACTAGGTTTTACCAAACATTCGTTGTGCACCCAGAAAGTCGTGCATATTACACCCATGGAGATCAAATTCTCTCTATCTAGTTTGTAGACGTTGCTCCTAGTTCAAAATAGCATTTTAGACATGTGCACAGAATTTGCAAGACAGGGAAGTGTACAGAAGAGCCCACATGTCTTCCATTTAGCCCTAGCTTCAAAATTATACGTTAATGTAATGTCTTCCGATTAATTTAATTAAATTTATTCGTACTAAATATTGATGTTTTTAATTTCAGATAAAAAATAACCACTGAAGTTTTATCACTTTTATCTATTCCTTTCAATTCCATTTTTATAAGGGGTTGTAATTCCGGACGTAGAGCCAGAGTTGAGAGACAAGGCTCATCATATTAGACGCTATAATTTCTGTTATTATTACGCTTTCTTACTTTCAGTTATACAAAATGTACTAAGAATGAGTTTTGTAAACGTCAAATATTCGAATTTGAGATATTGACGAATCTCCGCGTTTCAGAACTACTTGAGTACAAAACACACTTTAGAAATTCGTCTGTATATTTTTTTATGTGAACAAGATAATTCAAAAATACTTTGAGTTAGACTGATTAATATGGTAATAGGCACTGAATTTATAGATTTCTATCAAATATTAAAGAAAATTCATTCAGAGGAAGCCTGTTCTGTTCGACTGTTCGAATAAAAATTAGCAAGAAAGCTAGATTGATAAAATTTACTTCGTAGATTTAACATTTAAAATGTAGATGTGTATCAAATTTGGAACCAAATCCGTCAAGAGGTTGGCCGTCTGCCCGTCTGGACTTCCACAAGCATATAATATATTATATAATATTGAGGAGCTATAATGTATGATATTAGAACCCAATATTGAACAATATAAAGAAAGTCTAAAATTTGACATTGTTCAATATTGTAAAACAATGTCGTGCAATATTGTTTTTTCAAATCTTACATAATTAAATAATATAACAAAAGTCTTATATCTTGCATTGTTCAATATCGTAAAACAATATTGTATAATATTGTTTTTTTTTCAAATTTTACAATATTATACAATATTATGTGCTACTAGGGAAAGCAGATAACTAAAAAAATGGGAAGATATAATACTTGAAAGTTGGTATAAGATCGTCTGACTATGATTGTAACTATGCCAAATTTTGATTTCAATCGGTCGGAAAAAAGACGTCTAAAATCTGTATTTAGCCTTCTTTTAGTGGCGCATTTACCTCATTATAGCAATTAATCGTTGGTGTTTACACTCCGTAGGCTGTTCTGTAATAATTATTAGCCAACTGCATGCGGTTAACAATGCACAAGTAAATTTTTAGATAATGGGCGAGAAAGATCTTTGCCATTGTAACAATCGCATTCCAGCGATAAATCGCCATAAAAATTATATAATAATGGTACGCTAATAGGTTTTTTCGTAGCTATTGTTCATTAATGTTTGACTCAAATTATCTTATACTATTTTTTTTTCCTCTTTATATAATTTATCTGTTTACAAGTTGTTGCAGGTATGTATATGCATGTGGTCTATAGGCTATATAGTTTGCATTATAACTACCAAATAGGACGCAAATATACTTCGGGGAATGGCAGTCTAAACACCTTATCCTTATCCTTAACGGCAGTTTACGCTATCTTTAAAACTTTAATTAATTTAAAGGAGAGTTTCCCTTTGTTCCATGATAACTGCTGAAAATGTAGTTGCACAAAACTGATTTAACTGAAAAGAATTTTTTTTAAAAAAATATATACCGATTGAGTTGTCATGCAACCTTTGGCAATTTTTCAAATAAATAAATAAAATAAAATAAAATAAAATTTTTATAATTTTTATCAATTGTATTTATTGGTACAAAATAATTTCAGACCATTTTTATTGTTTTTCCAAATATTTAATTCTTTTAGTTTCTTCAATATCTGGAAGCTAAAGTAGAAAAAGTATATTTATTGTTTGCACCGTTTACATCAGTAATGAGAAAGCTGAGTTACATTATTATGAAATACAATGTGCAATATGAAGACGGGCTTTCCCGAACACTTAAATTTTCAAAGGCACTATGATTACAAACAACTTGATTTCTTTGAAAGGTTCATGCCTACAATGAACAGAGCAGATGTAAGGCTATTAAAATAACTCATCTTTAATATCTACTACAATTTGAGGATTAAAAATACTTTGTTCAAGTAATGTTGAACATCAATTTATACCTAATGCATTTAACTGAAATGAAATGCAAAAAGTATCCTTTGTGAACCATTTGATATTTTAAAGCGGCTAGCAGAAAAAAAAATGAATGATATCACGTAACAAGAAAACCGGTAATGTGAACATCGTCTTCTGCAATTTTCAGTAATGAATTCTCCTTGATATATTAAAAAAAGAAGCGAAATTGAAAATATTGTGCATCGAAACATTCTTATGATTGGAAGAAAATCCTAAAGGGCCGTTAGAAGATTTCATGGGCCATAACTGGAAGAATATGGCATGAATCGACGGATTATGGGATCAAGGTGAATATTCGATTTTAGGAATAGATATTCAATTGAAAAACGTATTTTGAACAGGAGAATTCTTCCAAATATTGTCAAGAACAAAAATATAGAGGGATAAAATACTGGAAAAAACAAGAAATTGCGGATTTAGCAATGTTTGAAAACACTTAAATGTCTTTAAACGCATTCTTCAAATCTGTACTTTTAGGCATTACAATTTGTAACAATGGCCATTCATTTTCTTAAGCAGTTGTATTAGATTTTGTACAGAGAATTCACAAAACTGAAACGGATTACGGAATTTGGCTGCAGTAAAATCTCGATGCATCTACATATTGAGAAAAGGAAAAGTCTAAAAAAAAAGCGGATTTATAGACAATGACAATTTTTAAGTTAAATTTGGAACTAAAGATTTTTTTAATATTCAAAAACTTTATATTATAACGCATAACTAATAACTAACAATAAATAATTTTAATAAATAAAGCGATTGTAAAACTAATTAAGTAATTCTTAATAATAAGTAATTTTAATAAACAAACAGCATACAGAATTTTGAGTACAACAGCTGTATAATAAAAGCTGAAAATAAGCAATTCGCATTTAATATATTCCAAGATTTGTTTTTAAAGTATACAATTTTCATTGCTTTTTTAATTGAATGCATAGCAAGCATTAAAGTAGACCTCAAATTAAACAAAAATATTTTTAATGTAGGTAAAGCGAGGTAAAATTATCAAAAGGTTAGCTATTTTCAACTTCGGCAAGCTATATTCCTAAAATTATATTAAATATTTACATTTCCGTTTATTAGACTATCTGAGAGTTGTTGCAATTTTTTATTCACTTCATCTTTAAGCAATAATTTGAGAAATCGCTATATTTTTAAGGTTTACAACCAGGATTATTTTCCCCAATGGCTTAAGGCAAAATGAACTGTAGAGTAAAATAATTATAATGAAATAAATAAAATGATTCATAAAAATCTTATTCTATCATTAAGATAAACTGGGAAAAGGATGAAACATCTTTCATTAAAGATATTCATATAGAAATTTTAACATTTGGATTTAAATATCAAAAAATTAAAAATATAATAAATATAGTATCGAACGTTGGTTCGTAGTATTTAGATTGTCTGATTACATTAAATAATGACGTTTTCATTTTTTAGAATATTATATATCTCTGTAAGAGGAGATTTCACAATATTTTACTTCAAGCAAGCTTCTGCTTAGAAAAATATGACAATACTAACTTTTAATTGAAGAATAGTGCCTAGCTACCGGCAAATTTGTTTTCTGAAGGAGGTGTTATAGTGTTTCAATTTTTCGTCCTCTTTTTGACTTTCTCCCTAGCTGCAGTATTAAGTTTCATTACTACCCAAGTGTTTGAAGTATGGCAAGCTTTCTTGATTTAATTTTCTGAATGCTATGCTTAAGACGAGCTGCAGCAGCTTAGTAAAACCTGACTTAATGTAGCTTGCACGTTTTCGTTTTGCTTTTGCATTTTTCAATGCAATTTTTCCTTTATTCGCTGTTAGAGGTGATGATGTTGTGAGAAAAGTGGATTTAATTCTTTCAAAAGAGAGATAGTAGTTTTCAGAGCAACAGAAGCTCCATCTCCTTCTTTCAAATCTAAGGGCTTTCCCACTGCTTCCTGGGAAGGTGAAGGAGATATGTTGTCAGATACTATTCTATTTCAGCTCTGTTGAAGAAAACAGAGTTCACAACCTGGAAAACCTTTCACAGCATTTTATGAAGAGAATTTCTCGGTAAGGTGCTGTAAATAGTTGAAGAAAACAGTTTTAGAACATTCTGTAATCTGTTCTCTTTAAGCCTCTTTTCAAAAACTTTGTTCTATTCTTTTTTTTTCTTGAAAAGTGCAAACAATTAAAGGTGCAAATTGAAGCACATTTCAAAATTGTGTCGGTTTAATGAATATAAATACAAAGAAGTACACATAATGCTACTAATAATATTTGCAATATTTAATAAACATAAAGAAGAGTAACATGTTGAATTATTCACGATATGAAAAAAATTCCCTGTTTAGAATCTGTAGCCAATGGGTAAGTCTAGTACTATGATCATTTTTCCGAACTTCCCTTAATTTTTCCTAAAATAATAAGAAAAAGAATTAATACTACTTTCTTAGATATAGAAGTGTGTTCATTAGAGATTATAGTAGGCATTGTATCATCAAATACTTTAAATGGTATAAATGGAAAAATAGTTAACACTCTCAGGTTCATAGATAAATATAAAATCAGAAATATACCAATTCTTCATAAAAAATGTTACCATATAAAAAATAATTAGAAAATATTAATTATGGTACAAAAGGCCAAAAAATATCAGCTTCCCAATAAAATAATAAAATTTACTATCTATTGTCTAGTGAACGTTCGTTATAACCCACACGTACATTTTACCTCACCTTACCCTATTCGATAAGTTTATTCTGAAATTTTCATGCTATATTGACTTGAAAATCGTGACATGTGATCATTTTGGATACAAATTAAAGAAATATACAAACGAATTTTTTGAGAGAGGGAACTACAAGAGCTGAAATTTTTTGAATAGTTCCATTTAGTGGAATAGTTCCATTATAAAATTATAATATATATATATATATATATATATATATATCTTTATTTATTACTTATAAGTAATAATCATTTTTGAAATGAAGGAAAACTTATTTAATAAAAATTATCTTTAATCGGTTTCAAACGTGATTTTATAAATGTTTTTTTTAAATATCTTAAAAAAATCTTTCTAATTTTCTTTTTTGATTTATAATGCATTATTATGGTATCTTGAAATATTTTTTTACTAAAACCCACTACAAGTTGGTGCCATTTTCTAATGGAATTAATGACTTCATTAAATAAATGACTATAGATTATTTATAGAAGTATTATAATAATGCATGTTTTCAAACGTATAAAAATATATAGCACATTAGAAAATATGTGAAAATCGAATTGCAAAATTCCATATTTGCACAAGTAAAACAGGCATGTACAGTAGCTCTAAAAATTGGGAGTGCACCTTACTTTTACTTGATAAATCCGACTTTAATGCATTATCGGGAAGTACAAACATGTTTTTATTTTTACACATAACAAATGGTTTAATTTAGAGTAAAAATAAAGAAAAATGAACGAAAAACTTCTAAATTGAAAAGTTTCAGAAGCATTTTAAATAAACACACGTAGAATTTTGCCTCAAAAAATTGAGAATACACCAATGAAATTCTTGTAATATTTCGCATAGAAAGAACGTGTCATTATTTACTTGCATGTCTTTTGGCTTTTATAATGACCTCTAAACGTTGTGGTACCGATCCCACCAATTTTTGGTGGTATCTGAAGATATTTTACCCCATTATTTTTGTTTTACCACTTGTTTTAAATGAGTTTGGTTTCTAATTTTGTGTTTTTGGACCACTACTTCAAGTGTCGCCCACAGATATTCAATGGTATTGATGTCGGGGTACTCTTGTGGTGTGTATAACTGCTGTTTACAATGAAAAATACACCAGGTTTTGACGTTACGGCATTCTATTTGGGCTTGTTGTCCAGCTAGAAAATGAAACTTCCATCTAAAATCAAATTTTTAGCACTTTCCTTTAGATTGCTGCGAAGTATATCCAAGTATATCCATTTATAAAAATTAAAGTTCCTACCCCGGATGAAGCCATGCAACCTCAAATCATGATGGAGTTACCATCATGTTTAACTGTAGGACGTACATTTTTGGCATCCAAAGCAGTATGAGGCGTTCTCCATACAGTACGATGGTTGACACTGCCAAAAAAATGTTGAATTTTCTTTCATTACTAAATATAGCTTTCTTCCAAAGGTTATTGGTCTTCAATTGATGGGTTTTTGCAAACTTCAAATTCTTTTTATGAAGCTGATGAATGGTTTCCCTCTAACAATGCGATTTTTATATCCAGCTTGTCTAATGGCATTTCGCACAGTTTCAGCACTTACACTTCTGCCTATGATTTGAAAAGTTTCTGCAACAAGTTGGATGAACCATATGGTCGCAGCAAACTAAAGGAAAGTGTTAAAAATTTGGGTTTAGATGGAAATTCCATTTTCAAGCAGGACAACGACCCGAAACAGAATGCAAGTAACGTCAAAATATGTTGTCCTTTTCATTGTAAACAGCAGTTACACACACCACTACTGTAACCAGATAAAAATGCCAGTGAATATTTATTCATCGGCCATTCTAAAAAGTGGTTCAAAAACCCAAAATCTATTTAAAACAAGTGTTGCAAGAAGAATGGGGTAAAATATCTTTAGATATCACCAAAAATGGGTCGAATCGGTACTATGACATTTAGAGGCCATTATAAGAGCCAAAAGACATGTAACTAAATAGTGACACGTTCTTTCTATGCGAGATATTACAAAAAATTTATTGGTGTATTCTCAATTTTTTGAGGCAAAATTCTACGTGTGTTTATTTAAAATGCTTCTGAAACTTTTCAATTTAGAAGTTTTTCGTTCATTTTTCTTTATTTTTACTCTAAATTAAACCATTTGTTATGTGTAAAAATAAAACCATGTTTGTACTTCCCGGTAATGCATTATTTATATTGAAAGTCAGATTTATCAAGTAAAAGTAAGGTGCACTCTCAATTGTTTGAGCCACTGTAGGTGTAAAAAGTAGTGTATAATTTGCAAGAGTTACCCGAAAAATATTACTTTTAGTCATATTTCCCTATACCGTTATTTCAAAACACGACGAAAACATTAGCTTACCGATCAAAACATAAACAATTAATAGAGAAACATAAGTTATAGTTTAAATAAAGAACAATGTAAGAAGAATTTTGCAGAAATATTTCATACTCTAGATATACTTTTTAAATAGTTTTCGCTTTGGGTATCAATTATCAAATTCTCATCGAAAACTTCACACAAGTTTAGTATGATATCATATATTATCTAAATTGCCATTGATATCCACAGTATTAATAGAAATCTACATATCTAAAACTCAATTTAATATATTTTTTAAATGTCGTGTTCATAGACGAAAGTCTAAAAACTATTTTTAGAACTCTAGGAGGTTTAAAACGTTGAGTTTCATCAAGTAGCTGCGACTGAATTTTTTTAACGATTGCTGCTCTTTCACTTTTTTTTCATTTAAAAGAAAGTGAAGAAAAAATATTTCCTATTTTACCTTCGTGCTGGAATAACAATTTTGAGAACGAAATTATTTATTAGAACATTTTTTATTTTAAAAAATTTCCGAGATTTTTCATTAGTTTTTGTCAAATAGAGTTTGAAAAAAAATTAAATTTAACTAATTAACTCATTATTGGGAAATAAAAAAAATAAACATCTGATTTTAAAGATTCCTTTACTTCCTGAAAACTCTTTTTATGAAGGAAAAATCATTTAATTGTCACTTGTTTGCCGTCCATTATATTCTAGCAAACGATATGCTTCTGTTACCATAGCAACACAGCTGTGCCATGTTTGAATCAAAGAGCGATCATAATTAATGAACTTTTTACATTATAAGATGAACGATTGAAAACCTATTTTGGTAAATCTGAATGCAACGATGTCCGAGGAAATTATTTAAACGATAGTTGTAACAAAAAAACAAAAAAAAAAATTCCAAACAACTGAACAATTGAATTCGCAATTGAGTAATATTGAATATTTATAAAAAAAAGTCAGGGCATTTTAATTATTTTTAATAAGTATAAAATATTGTTTACTTGATTATAATATCGCGTTATAAGCAAAGGATAAAAATTTTTAAATCTGAATATATTTATTTTTTCTTTAAAAACAACAACATTTAGCATGGAAAAAAGATTGCGAGGAAGTCTTTAATTTTTTGATGAATTGAAATTCAATTCGAGAAAGAATCGAATTAGATTGCTTAGTAAATGGGAATAGGTATTGATCCGATAAAGAGTCAATGAAAAGTTTGAATACTTGAAGATTTTAATTAATATTTGTGTGAGCGGATTTTTGATTCTAAATGTGTTCCAATATTTACCATCTAATCACCTGAGCTGAATTATTAGGCATGTACTTCCAATAAAAACGGTACTATGAATGATTGCATTCAATGCCCTTCTGAAAAATTTCTTAATAATTTTATGCGGTTCATAGATTCTATTAGAGCAGTTTAGTAAAAATTGTTGACACGTTAACACACAGAATCAAAAAAATGTAGTAGTTTTATGATTAAAATAATGGCCCAATACTTATAGGAAGTAAATTTATATTGCATATTAGGAATCTCTAAGGAAGGAGAAATATCGTTTTCTTTGGAAAACGTAAAATGTTTAGGCGAAATTAAAATGTCATAGCAATTTTTGTTGATTTAAGTACAGTGGCTCCCAAAAGTGTTCGTACACCAACAAGAATCAATTAAAAACCTCATTATTTACCATTATATATTCTTATTTTTAGATGAAAATTTTTTCATTGCATATTTTTAGAGTTCTTAATAAAGCAGTGAAGAATAAATTTTAATTACGATGCAAATTATTTTTTAAAAGTGACAATATATAAAATTGCACAAAAATAGGACACACAAGTGATCATACACTTTAAAAAAACATCACTAAATATGAAATTTTCAAAATTTTTATAAATGTTTAGTATTTAGTAGGATATCCTTTATTCTTTATAACAGCTTTTAAACGTTTGGGCATAGATTTAACTAAACCATCGGTTACTTCTGCACCGATCTTGTTCCATTCTTCGATCATTACTGCTTTCAGTTGAATTTTAGATTTAATGTCGTGACTTCTTATTCGCACCTCTAATTCTTTCGAAATATGTTCTATAGGCTTTAAATCCGGTGATTGAGCTGGTGTTTTAAAGGTTTGAGGGCAATGATAGAGGCAAAAAAGACGAACATTCATGGCCGTGTGCTTAGGATCGTTGTCTTGGTAATACACAAAGTTGTTTAAAATGCCCAATTTTTGTGCTGTCACTTTAAAATTATTATTGAGAATATTTATATAAACTCTATGATCCATTATACCATGAATGAATACTAAATTGCCTACTCCAACCGCTGACATACATCCCCAAACCATGACACCTCCACCGCCATGTTTTACTGTTCCAACTAAATTCTTGAGATTAAGTTCTTCGGGTTTTTTTTTCCATACAATGATTCTCCCATCCGACCCAAAGATGTTAAACTTACTTTCATCTGCAAATAAGACACGATTCCAATAGCTCTGTGGCTGGTTTATCATAGATTTGGCAAATTTAAGCCTAGCAATTCTGTTCTGACTTACAAAGACTTTTCTTCGTGCAAAGCGGCCATGTATACCAGCATTCCGAAGAATTCTAAGAATAGTTTCACAGGAAATAGAAGTTCCATTTGATTCATTATATTGTGAAGTAAACTTTATTGCACTCAGACGTGGATTTTTTAGAAATTTACTCACAATATTTCTTTGACTTCTAGCTGACAGAATTTGTGGGCGACCATTACGAGGCTTGTTTGCAATCCTTTTTCCCTCTCTGTAACGTTTTATTATGCTTTGCACCGTTGAATGAGGTAGATTAGTTATAGTTGCAATGCCTCTAATAGATTTTCCAGCTTTAAAATGAAATATAATTAATTTTCGTACGTCTAAACTCGTTTCTTTACGAATGCGCGTCATATCTAAGAATAAAGTAAATAGAATAAATAATTGTGATATTAAATACTGAAATCAACCGATTTTAGTGTATTTTTCAATTAGAAGAAAAATGAGCCGCAAAAGATATTTTTATGATGAATTTAAATAAATAATGTTTGGATGTACGAAGACTTTTGTGTTCTAATTTTGTGACATTTTTTATTTATTTATTTTTTTGAACAATACTACTTGATTTTTTATAAAAAATATTTGTTCAGTTTTATTAAGAACTATTTAAAGATGCTAATCAAAAAAAACCAACTAATAAAATGCTTTATTAAGAATAATAGAACACAATTTCTGCAAATTTCTTTAGTGTACGAACACTTTTGGGAGCCACTGTATTTAAAAAAAAAATGGGAAGCTGATATTTAGTATATTACGAAAAAAAGTAATAGAAACGTAATATAGCTTATGCGGTAAACAACATGGTGCAAAGAAATAAATCATTTCATCACAAAATGAAGTATTTTTAATAAAGGATTATAATAAACATTTTATAAAAAATTAAATAAAATTTGAAAAGTTCGAATTGATTTCTCTCATCTGATATATAGAAATGCTCTCTTGAAATAAATCTTTTTATGCACGTCACATAATTTTATGAGTGTAACATACATACATGCCTTAATAATACCTTTATTATTATTAAATCTATGTCTTTTAAGAATAAAGACATCAAAATTCTTATAAAATAGCTCTGAAATATTGATATTGAAATTTTCACAACATGATTAGTTTTGATCATAGAAGTTAAGAATTTTTTTATTAAAAACATTATTGTGCAAAAATTCATTCCAAAAATATTATTAATAGGATACAGTATTGTATGAAAAGCTAACTATAAAATAATCAATTTTGGTTAAGGAAGTAAATGCTCAAATATTTAGTTTCTGAGTTCGCAGATAAGCGGTTTATGCTTAGTAATGCAAGGAAAAAAAACTAAATGCATTTTTTAAGCTTTTTTTCTTATTGATTGAATCCAAAATTTGGCACAAAATTAAAATTTCAGTTATATGATTATATACCAAATTTTATATATTTAAGTTATTTCCTTTTTGAGTTATCTTTTTGAGCATATGTGAAAGTCCAGAATGATAAAAGCCCTTTAATATATTTGTTTAAAAATTTAATCTAAATTTACACCTTCAATGTTAAATCCGTGTATTGAATTTCAATTATCGCAGTCATTGCGTTGTCGATTTTTCGGATTTAGATGCCTCCAAAAATACAGAGCAACAGACACTCAATTCCTTGATGGATTTGGTTAAAAATTGGACGCGTATTGATACTTTAGATGCTGTATCTATAAAACTAAATTTTAACCTTTTATCGGCTTGCGCTTTGTAGCTTTTTGTGTTTTGTCGTGTTCACTTCTGCTAGGATGGCTTGACATAAAAAAATAAAGTTTAAAATATGAAAAAAAATCTAAACAAGTGACGTAAAGCCACGATCTAATTTTCACCCTTCTAGCTCAAAGCGTTTTGGACATTATATTCACAAACAAATAAACATAATTAAAAAAACGTGTTTCTTTGACTCATGGATTTTTGAAATGTGAAAAGTCATCGAATTCGAATTTTCTGACATCTACGATACTTTCTCTTCGTGGACATTAAAAGAAAATAAAAAAGGAAGTTACATCTTTAGTTCATGGCATTTAGATGTTTAATAAGGAAGAATAGAAGTTTAATAAGGAAGAATAAGGAAGAATGTGAGTCATGTGATTTGATTTCATTAGTAAGCTTCGAATACAACTTGCTAAATAATTTCAATTCCACCTTAATACCCATTTTACCTGTTCAGTCTGAAGGTTAAGAACCTTGAGCTCAAGAACTCCGTGACTCATACCTCAAATCGACAAATTGCTATATGCAAGACACAACACCGACGTAACACTACGAAATCCATATTCATTACAATATATATATATATATTGCGAAATCACGATAATCATGTATAATATATGCAAGTAGAATTAAACACTGCAAATATTACTCATATATATCAAAAAAGGGGTTAATTTTGAATAAATGATTTTCAATTGCATCATTTGAAGCTGGATTTATACCACAACAAAGAAAGGTAACTTCAGAAGAAATAATTGATAAATCACAATTCGACTGATTCCACGACTTATCTTCAATCTGAAAATTACTTTCTTTAATCATACTGTCCATCATACTGTTTAAAATACTGACCATCATAAATTATTTCTTAAATTGCGAAAAGAATAAGTCTTTATTGCACTAAACACTATTTAAGAGAAATTAGATCCAGAGCAAATTAAAAATTCTGAATATCTAACTCTCTCATCTATTCAGTTACTTTTTAAAAAAAATCTGAACTATCATCACTTTTTAAAAAATCTAATTTCAATTTCCTGTTCTCAATTGATTCAAAAATCATTGGCTTCTTAATTTGAACTAAGAAGATGGGGGGCACGAGGTTTAAAATTTAGTTCAGGATCAGATTTAGTTTAATGGTAGTATATATTTAGAATGTTCATTAACTAAAAGATAAAATCGCAATGGCCAGTCAATTTCAAGAAAATGGCCCTCAGACTTTCTGCATAGCTTATATACTAATAATGTGTCGCCATTACCAAAACGCGAATCCTATAGTGATTGAGGCATTGGCGTAGCATTCAATAGACCCAGGTTCGATCCTGGGCTTGCTTTTTTTTTCCCTAATTTATTTCAAATTAATTTAACAATTTACAAACAGTTTTAATAAATATGTTTTTCATTTTTCATGTAAAAATAAATACGTATTCTTCTAATTCTTGGATGATAATTTAATTTTTAGAAGAAAAATAATTATATGTTTGAATGCATTTTTTTAAATATTCAGAATTACTTAAATTAAATTAACAATTTAAAGATGATTTCAATTAATACGATACTCATTTTTATAAGAAAAAAAATAATGTATTTTCTTTGAATACATAAGTTATAACTTATTTTTAAAAAGAAAAATAATTACGTTCATGTATATTGCTCTTGAAATATAATTATAATTTAATTTTTATATGTTAAAATAATTATAAATATAACTTTAACCATAAAAATATTTCAAAATAACTATTTTTTATCTTAAAATCATTAAAAGTTTTAAATTTTTTGGATTTTAATAAAGATAAATTATTTATAATGACTCAACGAAGCTGTATTTGTATTGGGAATTAAAGAGAGCAGCTGAAATAAGATTATATACGCAAACATTCAAAATGTCAATAATCGAAAAGAAAAAGTAGAAAGCAGGTGTTAAGTTATGGAATGCATAGGCAGATGTTTCAAAATGTTTAATAACATACGATATGCTTTATCCGCTGCCTGATTTTCTGAAGGAAAACAAATATATTTTGGAAGGTAAATAAAATTTTTTTTAATCGATTCTTTTAAGGTTTTCCTTGTGGATAATCATTATTTATGAATTTTGCAAGATGTCAAAATATATCTATAGATCTTGCTTGAAATGTTTTTAAAATTACCATTCTACCTCTTGTATGTAATAAAAAATTAATGAAATATTTTTATGACGTTCAGTAGTTTAATTAATACTTGTCATCGTTTAAGTTATATATGAAACTATTTTTTCTGATTAAAAATAAAATAATAATTCAAGTATTATGTGAATGAATATTTATTTTTGAGTCAGATTTGATTACAAACATTCATTTTTGATTGATAAAAAAAGTTATATATTAATTAAAATTCTCTGTAATTTTATTTAAATAATTTTTTAAAAGAAAAACACGTTCATATCTTAATTTTATTTTTTTTTAAATTATAATTCAGCTATTAAGAGAAAATACATTTACTTTTCCATATAAAAATTAAAATCACATTACTTGAAATTATCTTTAAATATATTAATTTAATTTAAGTAATTCTGAATATTTAAAAAATGTATTCATACATATAATTATTTTTCTTCTAAAAATTAAATTATCATCCAAAAATATGAAGAATAAATATTTATTTTTGTATAAAAAATGAAAACAGATTAATTAAAACTGTTTGTAAATTGTTAAATTAATGTGAAATAAATTAGAAAAAAATTTTAAAGCAAAAAAATGCTAGCTCAGGATTACATTTTTCATTTTCACCTTTTCTTAGAAGTCAGAAGGAAAAACAAATAAAAATTATTTCGTTATCAGAATTTATTTAAGAAAAGAAGACGAGAAGAACAATTAATGAAACATAAATTTAAAATTATTGAATTTTTCCTCAAAGCTAGAGAATACCCAAGCTAATGGTCCACCAACGTCTCAGTTTCCCCTAAAATTACCTTCGAAACCTAGCAATCAAAATCGTGAAAGAGTTGGGAACCAGATTTTGTTCCGGGAATTACCTGTAACTTTAATCGAGCAAGTCGAAACATCCGAAGAAATAATGGCGAAATCTACAATTGCGCTGCAGTGGAAGCGTATTGAGAAGTCCCTGATGAGCCTGGTTTATGACCAAATCCGTCCATTATTACTTTTCCAAGTACAAGCCTAAACAAAAAAAAGTTCCTGGATATCAAAACCTTGTTTCCAATTTCAATTACCCAAAAAGCAAAAATAGATGTACATTTTCTGAGATGTATTTTTTTTCAGATCTTGCCAAACAATAAAAGACTTAAAAGAGAGTGGTTACTATATTATGTTGAAAAAATCCTGCTTATTTATTAATTTTGCAAAACTTTTAATGACTTGAGAAACGCAAAATTGAGTGATTCTGAAACTACAAAAGTGGGTTTTTAAAACTTGATGAAGAAAATAAAATTCATTTCGGGATCTACATCTTTATTCCAATATCTAAAAACGATTGGAAAAGAATAAAATGCTTGATTTGGAATTTCAAATTTATTAAAAAGATTAACTAAAATATTTGCGATATTACTGCAATTATTGTTTATGCCTTTCAATTTTTAACCGAACACAGCTAATAAGTCTTTTCTGATCCCTTAATAAATTATTTAAAAGAAATAATGATAATTGTTTAAAGTGCATAGAAATTATAGCATGGTTGACACTTCCATATCTATATATATTAGTGGAGCTCAAACTCAAAAGCCTATGTTTTGTTATTTAGGAGATACAATTAAAAATGATACATTTAAGTTATTAAAGGTTAAGATAAAATAAATTTTTAAATATGATTGAATGTGAAAAGTATTTTTATTCCTTACTTGATTGTAACCCTGATACTAACTATCAAGAGACGATATCAATTTAAATGAGGTATCTTAATTCAGATATTATGAAAGACAGTACACAAGAAAAAAATTATTATTTTATTTGGCTGTAGATATGATCGGTGAAGGACTAACAGCATTCTTATTAAAGATTTCAGAGAAAAATGGTTCGGGCATTAGTAATTTATATGGCTGATGATATAGCAATGGTTATGAGAAGTAAAACAGCGGCGTGTAAAGAAGAATTTTGAATATCAACCCTAAAGCATTTTTTTTGCATCTTGTAATAATAATATTTTGAACTTTATTATAAGCAATACTGGGAATACGAATTCATTCGACTCAGACATTTTTGGACTACTCAAGATCTTTACAGTTTTTTTTCTGCTTCAACTAATCTCAGATCTGTTTTAGAAAAGTATTTTTAAAATTTATAATTAAATCTTTGTCATATACGAGATGATCGAGCTGGTTGGATGAAATAAACCCATTATAATTTCTGTTAGAACAAGCCTTTATGAAATACTTGAATAATTTTTTAAAGCAACACATTTTTAAGAAAATTTCTGACATTTATATATAGATGGGAACAGATTTTTAACCAAAACTAATGTTGTGAGCAATATTCTTCAAACTAAAAATTTTGATATTTTCTATGCTTCTGATAATTTTTAATAAATTCAATTGCTTTTTGAAAATATATAGATCTGATAAGAATTTGAGGACAATGAATTTCTGCAAATAATTTTAAAATCCATGGTTATTGTAGCTGTCATAAACATAATTTTTAGTTAAATCTCAAATAATAATTAAGATAATATTGCAGTCGGTAAAGGGAAATAAGTATTTATTTCAAAATATAAATAAAAACAAAAAAATGCTCAATTTAATTAAATAGAACCAAATATAGACTTAATTGACATAAGTACAAAAAAATTAATGAGATTTATAAACAACATACAAAGATAGACCTTTATAGTACTAATAAATGTGTTTATCTAGACTAACTGCTAGCATGTCATCAAAATCTCAGATCTGATTAACACAGATTAACTAAACGAAAATTATAATAGAAAATTTCATTCACGTTGGCAGAGAGCTTTAAAAAAATAATAATTTGTAGTGCACTTTATATGCAAATACAAAGTGATAACAGAAGTTTGTTCCCTTAACGTAAGATCTTCTCTAAACGTAACTTTTACAAACACTGAAATCAAAAATTATCACCAAAAGAGGTTTCAAGAAAGATTGAATTAATTAATAGAAAAAAATGCAATGCCAAATATAAAATAAGAAAAAAAGCAGCGATAATTTTCGATTTAAGTGAGAATATTATGTACCCACAAAAATATAAAATAATAAAATTCGCAGACTTCAGCACATTAACCTTTGTTACAATGCAACTTGAATAACGGCAAATAAAATGTGAAATTTACGATTTCATAGTTAATTTTTTTTCATTTTTAGTCATTTTCCTATGATGATAAATCAGCAATTTAAACATTAAATAAAAACTGTCTCAGTTACAAGATGACAAAATTGAAGTTCGGATTTCAAATTAGAAAAAAGGAACATACCAAAAGGACGGGAATATTTTTAACTTCGATCAGCTCTACAGACGACCCTGGACGATTACATTATAAGTATCTAAGATAAAGACACCCGAAATCTTCATTGCCAATATAGCATAATTTTTATAGCATATATATTTAATACCTAATAAAATTTTATCGGAAAGGATGTAACACTGTCAGAATAATTTGAATAAATTATGTCGTTTTCATTAATCTCTATATGGCTCTTTTACTTTATAATATAATGGAATTTTTAAATCAAAGACTGGGGTTTAATAGCTACAAAAATACGTCTACAAATGAAAATATGACAAAGTAATCCATTTCTTATTTTTCTTATTCCTAATTCATTTGATAATGCATCGTGCCTAAGAATTGTTTTTTTCCCATTAACACCTGAACCTGAATTAAGCGCTTTTTCATACATTACATGAGTAATTCTTTTCAGGTTATAATAAATTTTTAGCTTTAAAATACTTGTATATAGCAAATGGGTAATGATGCATGATGATGCTTACCAATGCAACCATTATAACGTCTCTAATCCCGCAAGGTAAAATTGGTGCTAATTTCACTCTTCATTTCACACTTTCCCTTTTTTTATAACGCTTTTTAACTATAACCCTTCTATTTCTTTATATATAGATATGTCTATTGTTGCACCGGTTGATCACGTAAGGTCGGTTTTTTTCATGTGGTTACAATTCTTTTTTTTTTAAATCTTATCTATTAACAGTAACAGATTTTAATTTTCAAATATACAAAAATAAATTAACTAAACGTTTTAAAATGACCTGGAAAGGTGACATTTAAAGTACTTTGATTTTCATCAGCCGTCTTAGTGACTAATTTGCACTTATAATAAACCATGTTTAATACTTCACAAAATGTTTAAACCTCCCCCACTCCCGCGAAGTTTAAGTCTGCAATATTTCTTATTGAGCTGCAGCTTTGGCCTTCTCTTTGGAGATTTTAACGGGAATTTTCATATTTTATAAAGTTTTTACATGCATTTTATGTTTGTAGATATTATATGTTCTGATGTTTTCAGACACAGTTTTGATGTGTTTAAAATTTTATATGTGCTTAAAATTTAGCATTATCGACTTCGATTTTGTTTGAGTTTCGAGTGACCTTGTGCTCCTCCACCCAAGATACTATTTTATATGTTTTAGTTCCTCCGCATATTTCTATTTTAATAGACTGTTTTTATTGAAAAGAAGACGGGATACATTTTTTATCCTTGTAGTATAGTTTTTCTAGTGAAAACTCTACTACAAAAATTTAGAATGGCTTTATACCCAGGTTTTCGCAATCTTTGCTACAATATTAAATATTAAAAAGGAGAAATTATGTTTTTTTTATCTCGTAAAAAGCTTTGCTATAGAGAAAAAATATATTAACATTCCGATTCCATTCCATTAATGATTATTGAGAAATATAATAAAATAAACTTAAAATCTGATTTTTATTAATTTATTTCTGTTATTCGGAAATTAACTACATTTTGTAACTTTAATTCCAAACTATCTCATTAGTATATTTTTTTATTTTTTTCTGCTCAAATTCTGTAAAAATAGTTTTTACGGAATAATATTATAACGAAAATATCTAAACATGAAACATAGGTAGTAAAACATACACGTAATTATACAACCGAAACACCACAAAGTGCTCAGAGAGAACCCTCTGAAAATCAAAACTCCAAAGAGATACCTCTCTCAACTACTCTCTCTTGATTCGACTCGACTCTGCTTTTTGTAGCTCCCGTAAGAGGGCATCGAATAATTTAAGAGGGGAAAAAACCTCTTGAACTCGAGTGTCAATGGAGTTATCTCCAAGATTCTCGAATACTCTGGGTCTTCATTTTCCTTCAATCTTGTTACCAGGCAGCCAAAGTTTGTCGCCAAGGTTTCATATCGACCATGCAGCATCTGTTAGAGTTATTTGTAAAAATCACATTCTTAGCAGAAGCCAATTCTGCAGGGAAGCAATGTAGCGCATTTCTAACAACTTGCTCCGAAACTATTGAGAATTGTTAGAATGATCATTGATTTTTTTATAAATAAATATTCTGACCCTTTAATTAAATTTTGGGGAAAATCCATTCTCAATGAGGCCCTAAATCTCAAGAAGTGGCTATCTATCAGAACTGGCGATTAGATCAAATGATCTGCCCTGTGGAGCATTTTTCATTCCAGCTTTTCTCAGTTTATTGATAATATTTAAGCTTGCAATCACAATTATAGTGTAAAATAATGCAGCAGATACGAGAAATCTAATCATAAATTCTAATAAATCACAATTACATTATTGTCATAAGAGACTTCCCAGATGATTAAAGGAATTGCTAGTTTCTTTCAACACATCAGGGTTAGTTTAGTTACAGTAACGCCCCAGTTTAAAGCAACGCTAGGGATATTTTGGGATGCACCTAGTAATTTCGAAAAGCGTTCAGTTGACGAGGAATATAACTGGCTTCCACACTACACCAACGGTGAGGACGTTTGGTCCCGACGGATTTAACGTTCACCAGACCCGCTTACACGACGGCTCTTCGGTGGAATCGGGTGTCGAACCTGAAACCCTCCGGTTCCGAAGACGATACTTTACCACCAGACCATCGCGGCTCTCTCAACACAGCCGCGTCAAATTGAAATACGATTTTTAAAATTAAGATGAAGAAGGTTGAATGAAATTGAATAACTTTCCTTTCGTATATATACTTTTAAATACATGAAACCTCGAGTCATAGCATTTGAAGCAAATTATGTAAAAAATAAATTAATTGCTATCTTAGAAAACATAAAATTACGATTTAAAGTGGTTGTTTCATTACAAAGTGCGCTCCTTGCAACTGTGGTATGAATTTCTAAATTTTGAGAGAGCAGTATATACTTTTAAATAATTAAATGCTTCAAATGAAGCACACACCAATTCTTAATCCGATAGTTTGAATTATTCTAATGCTGAAAAAAAATGCAAAATCAAAATGTTCACATAATTTTTGAGAGTCTTATTTGCCATATTTAGTAAAATATTTTATCACTAAAATATTTTTTAAAAAGTTCCATTCTTCCACAATAGTAATTAATAAAACTTCAATATCCTTGTTTTAATTGACATTAACTCTTGATTTCCATTCTTTCACGAATAACTTCAAGTGGTCGTATAAAAATTTTAAATATGCATTAACATGCCAAATTTTTAGGAATAAATAATTTGTTTTTGTTAATAATTTCTTTTCCAATCGTTTTCATTAACTTTTTCTGTAACATAATTCTTTAAATTAATTTTAGAGGAAATATTAAATTGACCAAGTTAAATAAGAAAACAAAATTTTAGTGAAAATATTGGAGTTGTGGAGTGGATATTGGAGTTTAGTGAAAATAAGGAGTGTCAAATATAATGCCGATGATCAACTGGAAGTGGTAACCGCATTTACTAACGAACATTAATGGTAAATACATCGTTTAAGTATGCATACCACTTAATTTTTAAGAATACTAAAATAAATCGCTGAAATTTTTTGGAGAATAAAACGAACCAACGAATATTAATGGTAAATACATCATTGAATGCTCATTCATAAGTATACATATCACTTAATTTTAAAAATAGTAAAATAGTTCGCCGAAATTTTTTTGAGTATAAAACCATGGAATTTCTAAACAGCCGTTGTTGTATAAATGTTTAATTAAATTATGTTTTGAATTCCATTTTGATTTTAATGGCATAACCTACGAAGTTAAGTATAAGCTGAATATTTGTTTTACTGTTTCCTGTTGAATATTTGAAACAAGAAAAAATTGCATTGATAATTTAATATCGCACTAAACATTTTACTTTTTAAAAAAAGTGATAGTTGTTCTTTGAAATGATTTTATTTACTTATACGAATCCTAATGTTGTAAAACAACTATTACCCACTCAATTTTACTTATAAAACAATAAATGTTTTACTTTTTCTTATACATAGTATAGAGAAAGTATAGATATAGTCAAAAAATTCGAACGCTATTTTGATGATTTTCCACGTTTTTAGACCCTCCTGACTTTGAAAAACACAGTTTTGTAAAATGTCTGTCTGTCTTTCCGTAACAAAAATAACTCAAAAACTTTTTGAGCTAGATGGATGAAATTCGGTATGGGGTCTTTACACCAAATTTGCAGATTTCGATCAAATTTTGAGTGAAATCTGTTCAGAGGAAGTCCGTCAGTTCGAATATATAATACGATAATTACAAACCAAAGATAGATGGATAGATAAAATTTGGTGCGCAGATTTAATAACGATACTATAGGCACCTATCAAAGTTTGAACCAAATCCAACAATGGGTTGACCGTCTGTCGGCTGTACTTTCAGAATCACATAATCGCTATAGTTCAAAACCACAGTGACTTAAATATATCAGACTTGATAGTAGATTTGATGAATACAAGTACAGTTTTGTATCAAATTTTTTTGTTTCAATTGGCCGAGAAAACATGTCTAAAAAATAAATTCAATTTTTTTTAATACTTTAGATCCCATTCTGAGGATTAATCACGAAACAACTCACCAAGGAGAACACGACAGAGTCAATAAAATTGTCAAAATCACGCCAAAGGTTGAAATTTCGTAACTACTGTACAGGGCGTTCTCTGGACTAACACCTCCATTAAACATATTGCGAGAAAGTTTTTGGGAGACCACTCCTCCTAGTTTAATGTGTGTTAGGATATAAAGGCATATTTTCCTACATATAATTAATAATACTGCTGGATTTTATAAAAAATTATCTTTCGAGATTTTCTATCATTTTTATTGACCGAAACAACGTAACTTACTAAATTTAAAGCAACATTTCAACTTCAAGTTTCTCATTTAGAAGTAGAAATTTGTCCCGAATCTTTTAAGTTATATATAAAAGAAAGCTTCAAACAACTTTTTAGCTGTTAAGTTTATCAATTTGAGACTATAGATTTTTACTAGAAAGTAATGTAATAAAAAGAATACTATTAAATATATCTTGTAGTGAATCATGAATCAGCGCTGATTCTTTAAAGTAAACACTTTTAAATGAAATTTCTAAGTTCAATATTTTCAATCAATCGACTGTCTCATCATTCAAAAGATTACCATCAAGCGTAACAATTATTTGACACTGTACATGAATTTTATGGAGACACTACATTGGCACCGAAACTGAGTTAATCGCTTTTTGGTAATCGTTCTCTAGATTTATGTGTCTTGTAAGACTGTCTAGACTGCTATTGAATAATTCATTTTAGAAGTTAGGGGGAAAAAGTATATAATCGGGAAAAATAAAAATTTCCAATTACATACTACATTGTTCAGAAGTTTCATGACTTCGGCGAAACATGGTATATTACCTAGAAGTTTTAGAAGTAAAATGCTTTAATTATCTTCAAAAAATTTTTTTTTGGGAAAAAAAAATATTTGAAGTTTAAAAAAAAAATAATTAGAAAAGAAAATGTTGAAAAAAAATCCGTTTACAAAGAAAGGCGTTTAACATTTCTGATTTAAAATTCAAAACTAATCTCACATTAAGATTAAAATAATTATAATGCTTTTACAAACATATAAAATTAAATTTTTCAATCGAAAGCAAAATTATTTTGATTTTCTGTTCCTACATTATTCATATAAACATTCAAGTATTGTAAAAAAATTAGAACTTAAATGCTATAAAGAAGATATTTTTTTAAATTTGGCTACTTATTTTATTTTATTAGTAACTTACTAAAAATTTCTTGTATTAAAAAATGGAATTTTGAAACCAGTATTTACTATTTTTCAGACACACAGACTTCTAAAATTTATTATAATTATAGTCTCAAATGGCAATGAAACACTTTTGATACTTTCTACTTTTTTATAAGCCTCATAACCTCATTATAAGCATTAGAGCTTATTAAATTTCCAATAATTTTTTTTTTATTTTAATTGCGAAAAATTATCTGTTCAGATATTGATTTTACAAAGCATTCACCAGAACTTGATGATTTTGCTAATTTGTCTTATTTCTTATGCAGAAGTTTAAGAAAAGATTATATAAAGAGTTAAAATATTTGTTAGAAGAATAAATGTTTTTATAATACAAATTAGAGTACATAATGTTTTGTATTAAATGTGATATTGAACTTGTAACAGATTAACAGATTAGAAATATTGGAAAATAATAAATATAAAAACATTTTTTGAAAACGAAACATGCATTTATCAATGTTTTAAAAAAGTGAGAAACAATTGTCTTCTTTCCGAATAGGTCATACACGTTATACACACCGTCATCTCATTTTTGGTGAGGAGGTGCCAAAGTTCCCAACATGTCATAAGTATTTTACTGTAAATCATATTTTAATTGAATGCCTCGCTTTTAATCAAAATCGTGTTAATTTTTTTAAAACATCGTCATTAACCTTGCAGGATTTGGTGGGCGAGAGATACCACCCGAACGTTTTCAAGTTTTTAAAATTTATTAATTTTATATTTGCATTTAATATTGTGAATAATAATTTTATCATTTTCGTCATTAGTTTCAAATTATTCATTCAAACAAGTCTATCTTATAATATTACATTATTATATTATACATGTTTTTATTTCTATATACTTTTATATTTTTACTAATGTATTAAAACAACCATATATTAATGTTTTACTTCTATTTTTATTTTTTACCATTTGCTTGGTGCAGCATGGCCAAATATGGCCCTTGCGCCACTAAATGCCATAAACAACAACAACATCTTTTGAAATATTCAGATATCAAAAGGTAAATTGAAAAAAAGCATATGAAGTTAAAGTCAATTAGAAAAAAAAATTAAACCACGATATCACAAAAAAGAAAATGCTTAAACATTCCAACATAGAAAAATCAAAATATGCTTTGAATATGTATATAACTCAAATTTAATTAGAGCAATTGTGTGTGCCCTTTATTTATATGCAGATATTTGATTTGACCTGCTTATTTTTATCGAAAAAATATTTTCTACGGATTAATTTGTATTTTTTTAAAAATTAAGCATTCTTATTTTTGGCAGAGCTGAGTGGGACTCTGCTTCAGGTTATCTATTTGACAGCAAATTTGTTTGTTGCAAAATCATAAGCAATTTCCTCGGTTTTAATAAAAACTTCCCATGAAGTGATATGAAACGTATGAGTAAGGATTTTTATTTTTCTGTTCCGTTTCAAAATGGCGACTGTTTTTAACATTTCATTGTTTAACTTTTCTTTCGTGGGTTTGTTTATCTATGTCAGTCTGGGGACTGATTTTAATATACAGACAAACTTTTTTTGAAGCTGCATTTTCAATTATAAAATTTACAACGATTTATGGAAGATTTATTTTCAATGTACTTGTCACTCAGTCCTCTCACTTTTTTGTCAAATTTCTTTGTGCACACACCGATTCCACAGCAATCGTTTTTAGAAATTCTTTAGTTTTTGAAGAAATTTCAAATTGGTTCAATCATTGTTCAAATATTCTGAAAAATGACAAAGGAATTCAACGAAATAGACGCTGTATATTTGTCGAAAAACTACTTGCAATGGTATTAAGGATTTTTTTTCAAAGTGAAATTATCGTATTTGGAAAAATTCTGTTATTAAATGAATGTTTTTTCCTCATTCTTATATTAAAATATTCAAAAATTTATAGCTTTTCCATTGAAAAGTTATGGCTGTAAGTACTGAATAGGCTCTGAATACGAGTAAATTGATTATGGACATCTTGTTTTTAAACATCATTATTCCATTTAAAGAAATAAATGAGTGAAAATGCAATTACCTGGCCTTCTTAAATACTCTTTTAATATTTTAAGCAGAAAACCTGAAAAATATTTTTTTTTCTTTATACGTACTCATTTTCTGGAATTTGAATAATTAAATTTTCTTGAAAAATTCTTATAGTAATTTTTTTCAAGACTTAATCATTATATTTATTTTCAATTTTCTTATTGTGTCTTCAAATGAAACTTGCCAATGCCACGAATAAATTTTCAATTTCGAGGTGAATTTGGTTCCAAATGTCCAGCATGACTTGATCTCTGTTTTGTTTTTACAGTAGGCAGGAAACCAGAAAGAGTGTTTTCCCATAAGGGTTCTCATATATTTAGATCAGGCATGGTGAACCAGTGGCACGTGTGTCATCGATGGCATGCGACACAATATTTTGGGCACGCCGCCGATCAAAACGGTTTCCATTTTAAGGTTTGAAAAACGGCTTGCATGTGATTTCATTTGATAAACTGAATTTGTCCCAATTAGATTGGTTGGAAATCGAAGAATTTGAAATGCAACTGATTGATTTCCAGTTTAGTTCAATGTGGATTCAAACATTTATTGAAACCAGGAAAAAGTTTGAATTGATTGAAACATAAAGGTTAACAAACAACATAAGTAAAAACGCCAGTAACGAAATTTTGGAAACATGGAATGCGATTCAAACATTTAACTGTTTGAAGAATTTGGCTCATTCTATTTTAAGCATATTTTCACCTATGCCTGCGAGTCATTTTCAGAGAGGAATAGCATTAAAAACTCGCTTAGAACCGTTTCGCAGATGACTCCAATTCAGCGTGCATTCTGAACATCTTACAATCCTAATATAAATTACTTATCATCTAATCTGCAACAACAGAAGTCACATTAATTCTACTTTAATTTGAATTACACGTATAACTAAAGCGTTTACTACTATCCACTGCAAAATTTATTTTTTCGCAGTAAATAAAGAGTTTGAGTTGTTAGTATTTAGTTTTATTTTCTTCCCTATAATCACAGGCCAAAATTATTTGACGGCAAGCCTATATCTCTTTAGACATTTCTTTAGAAAAAGTGGCACGTTGATCCATAAAGGTTCGCCACCCCTGACTTAGATAATCTAACATTTTCTCCTATTTTCTGTATTCCCTGAACTTATAATGGAAATGGGGTAGTGTATAAAGGAAGGCAGCAAATCTCCGAAGGTCACGGCAATCCCCAAATATGAGTGGTTTTTCTTAGTGGCTTACTTCAGTATATACACAAATTTGATCTGTGTATACTATTTATTAAAGATTGAAATTTATTCTATTTATCGAGGTTTAAAATCTGAGTTATTGGTTTCAGATGCACATAAAAAGTCTACATAAGGTTTCAGATGCACATAAAGATGCACAGACCAATAAGGGGTCTCCGATTTTGTAGATTTGGTCCAAAATTTCCAATTTTTATCTACAATTCTGATGATAAATGAGCAAACAAAATTTCATATAGCCATTTTTTTGTGTTTTTACGTAAATCTACAAATTTTGTGTTTAAGTATCAAATTTTATTCTATTAACTCAATTTTTTTTAAATTCATAAAGCTCACAAACAATTGTACAGAAAGATATACCGCAAATGGGATTTTCAAATTCATGGGTATCTGAAATATAAAGATTCCTCAAAATATCGACATAAAGAATTAGAGTTTACAACACTTTCTATTTTTATTCTTAACATACAAGAAAGTAAAATGTCACGGTAGACAGGTCGGAAGCTTTTGTTCGATTGCATTAACAGAACAAACTCTTACCAATAAACTATATATCAAAGAATTTATAGACTTAGTATGCCCAGACGGGTGAATGAAGACCAAGAACATAAACTAAATACCACCGCAAGTAAATCTTTCTAAACAAAAGAGGAAATTTTTGTTTTTTTTCCGCCATCAACAAGCTTCCATATCTTTGATTTATCCGACAGTCTGAAACTTTGAACCTCTAGACGCCATTCTACTTTATATTTTTCTTCAATCAGAAAAGAATCTTCAGATTATTTAATGTTTGGATCAGTAAACAAAATGCAATTGCTTCTCAAGTCAGTGACTGAAAGCAGACTGCCAATCCATCTAAATGAAAAGTAGCGCTGTCAACATGGATCATGTTCTATCTATTCCCTCTATGTTCAGAATGGAATCTATTTTTATTCAGAAGTATATTCAGGGATTCAAATACAAGATCTTTTACATGTTGAACAAATATGGCTCCTTATGGTAAGATTTTTTGTATGGTTTGATTTATTTTTTTTGTGAGTATAAAATAATTATTTATTTTTAACTTTAATTTTTGTTTTCTTAACTTTGTACTCAACTTCTATTTTATATTATACCTTTTTTTAGTTTTATATCTAAATTTCCGATATTAAGTCATTTAAGTAATACTTAGTTTAATTTTTTATTTATGTGAAGTATACAAATTGAAAGTATCGCCACAGTGAAAAATTCGACTTTGTGATTTTTACGAAATACCATGTTTCGGGTTTCCTATGTTCGATAAATGCAATTTTTTGAGATACATCTGTGGACCTGATATTTGAAATCCGCTTTGAGTTTTAAAAATGAATTCTGATATATAGTTCTTACATCTTATTAAAAATATCTATCAAATTTTGAAAGATATCTATTTAGAAACATCTGTCTATGGAGGTGTTTGTGTACAAGTAAACAAGAAAACTATAAAACTTAAAGATCCAAACAGATAACAATATTCGGTGAAATGTATAAATCTGTATTAAATTTTCAAGTAAATTTTTCCTTCTGTAGATTTGTAGAATCAAGACTACACAACAACTGAGACCAAAATGCCACTTATCAAAATAAATTAAATTATTCATTCAAAAGTGCAGTTCTCACGAAGGAAATCAAAACACAGGACCCAGATGTACTATAATTATTCTATATTTTCTTTCATTTATCCCCCCTTCTATCATCTTGTGCTCGTCCAACTGATTAGATAACTTAGTGTTATTGGCATCGGGGCACAGGATGGCGTTATGTTATGTTATGTTTTGAAGATCTGTACATTTGTATGATTGTAATTGCCATAACTAAAAAAATGTAACAACATGAATACATGAAATTAGTTGTGTTCTCTTTGTACAAATGTATTAGTTTTTTGTTAAGTTTTGACTTCAATCTATTTTAAAAAAAAGCACCAAAATGCATACTTGGTTTTTATCACAATACTACAAAATATTAAACACCATGCGGAAGACTGAAAATAACCAGCTGAAGTGATCTAGTAAAACTTTTTAATAAAGGAATTAATCCAAAGAGATCCTTTCATAGCACTGATATACAATAATAAACCTTTAGTTAACCTTTAGCGTGAATGCAGTAATTTTACTGAATCTATTATGTGATCCTCGGCGAGTGATTTGGTGATTAATAGTATAAGAAAATTAAATTTCTGTTTTAGGCGGGGGGTTTTCTGAAAGCTGAAAAGAATTTGAACGATTGAAATAAAAATTTGATCCAAAATTTATAATCACAAAATTCCACACCTAATTTTGTATATTTAAGACAATGCGTTTTTGAATTATCACGTGTACATGTTTCTAAAGGTGTAGACCAACAAGCGATCAATCCCACAATAAATTTTGTTCAAAATTCGACAAGTATCTACACTGAAGACGTTAAATCTATATACCAAATTTTATCTCTCTCTCCTTCTTCACTTTATAGTTTTTCGTGTTAACTTATATTCGTACACCCAGAAATCAGACTCCCTCAGAGAGGATTTGGATCCTAATTCCATACAAATCTGCAAATTTGGTGGAAAGACCATATACGAAAATTTCAACTGCCTAATTCAAAGCAAGTTTCAGTCATCGTTCTCACAGATAGACAGACAAACATATGGCCAAAGATGTGTTTTTCAAATTCAGAGTTGTCTCAAATGTTGAGATTCTTTAAAAACTCGAGTTCGAATTTGTTGACGATTACTATGCTTTCGTACGAGTCACGATGGCCTGGGGGTAAGGCATCGGCTTCTGAGCTTTAGGGTTTCAGGTTCGAGACCCACTTCCACAGAAGAACCGTCGTGTAAGGGGCTCTGTTGCACATTAAATCCGTCAGGCCCAAACGTTCTCCCGCTGGTGTGGAGAGGAGTGGGGTGCCAGCTCAGGTACCGTCCTCGTCATCTGATCGCGGTTCAAAATTATAAGATCTGTCTCAAAATAGACCCAGTGTTGCTTTACAACGGGACGTTAATGTAACTAAATTAAACTAAACTATACTTCGTATACGAATAAGTACAGATCGATGCATCCGTGAAATTCATGCTCTGCCAAAGTCTCTGATTTTTATGGTGAAGGGAAGAAGCGATAATACCTTTATTTAGAATTAAGTGAGAAAGTTTAGAAGAGATTACTCTCAATGGTTTAAATTTCATCTAGTTAATAACATTTTCCAGTTACATTAGAATTAACTGTGTTCTCCATTTTTAATGAAATTTTATCCAATTTACACTGACTTTATTTTATTTGCAATGTATGCTTTATTAGCTTGTTGTTTGGTTACTTAATATATCTCTTTAACATTTTTTAAGCTATTAAATACATTTTTAAGGCACAATGTTGGAAAAAAATTTAAATTTTAAATAATTCAGTACGCAGAATTGAACACATTTTGTAATTTGCCTTTCAAATTCTCGAATTTCATACTCTTAACGGTTCAGGGATTTTATGTAGAAATTTAAGAAGTTTTTCATATGGTAGATACTTTCCATTATTCCAATATAGCATATATAGGCGGAACATTATTACTTTATTTTCTCGTATACGTATTGTAGGGAAAGTATTGCAATCGTTAAAAAAAAACCTCGAGATTTTGACGATTCTACACTTTTTAAACCTGCCAGAGTTCAAAAACACATTTTTAGAAAATGTATGTCTGTGACAAAGACTACCATAAAACGATTTGAGCTAGACGATTGAAATTTGGTATTCGATCTTTCCCCCAAATTTGCAGATTTCTATCAAATTTTGAGTAAAATCTGCTCAGAGGTAGTCCGTCTGTCCAGCTATTTGAATATAAGTTAATAATATAATTACAAAACAAAGAAAGCTATATGAATAAAATCTGGTACACAAATTTAATTCCCGTATGATAGACATTTGTCAAATCGTGAGCCAAATACAACAAGGGTCGAATTCTGTCTGTCTGTCCTTTCATAAGTATGTAAATGCGATAATTCAAAAACTCAATACCGTATCAGCCACTGGTGACTAACTGCATGCTTTCTGTTCGGAACGCATCAGTCACCGAGTGTACTTTTCGATCAGGACTTATGAATCACCGTCGGCTGACAACATAAATTTCTTTCGAATCATGTCTGTCATCAATGATGAATACAATGTTTCTCCTTCCAAGCCATTTCAATTGCGACTGACACTATAAATTACTTTTGGAAGACATTAGTCATCAGTAATGAATAGTATACTTCTTTTTCAAGCCGAGTCAATCACCGGTTACTGACACTGTTTTTTATTCAGATCGATTCAGCTTCCATTTATTGGAGGAGAAACAAAATTTTAAAAAATATTTTCTTGATTAAAAAATTACATAATTTTGGTATTGTGTAAGAACGTACTTGGAACATTACTTTTTCCCCACAATAACTGTCAACGAATATTTAAATTGCATTGGAACTTGAACTTAAGATAATGAATTGATTGAAGGAAAAATATCTCTAAGCGAATACAAAGTACAGACTACAATAAATATATCAAAGTATTATATGTAGTATCCTCCCATGTATCTGGAGCCATAAGTATATACATAAAATCAGACACACTTGTTACTTACAAACTTGAAAGTTAACATTTTATAAAATTTAAACTACGAAAACAGTAACAATAATCTTTTTGTCAATTTATCTTGGTAAAAATGCTATTTTTATTTGAGAAAAAACAATAACTCTATTTTGGGATCTAATAAAGAGTGTTTCGTTTGAATAGTGTTTCCTTTTGAATCCCTAAGTTTGGGATGGTCTCTCCAAAACTTTCTCGCATACACTCTAATAAAGGTGTTATCCCAGCTTGCATAGCATTGGCGTACAATAGCTAAGAAATACTAATCTTTCGTGTGAATTTAGCACTTTTCTATCGTGTCAACCTTGACGAGTTATTTGGCGATTAATCTTTGGCAAACAGCTAATAGTGCCTAAAAATTAAATTTGTGTTTTAGAGGCGTTTTTTTTTCTAGCCGACTGAAAAAAATTTGACACAAAACTACAATTGTAGTCACAAAATCACATACCAAATTTGATATAGTTAAGTCATTGCGTTGTTGAGTTATCGAGTTTACATGTTACCGAAAGTACAGACAGACGGACAGTCAATGCCTTATTGTATTCGACTCATTTGACAGGTCTCTGCACTAAAGATGTTAAATGAGTTCCGAATATTTCCCATCTCTTCATTATCTAGTAATCGTGTTAATTTATATTCAAACAGTCGGACTTCCTTGGAATAGATTTTACACAAAAGTTGATAGAAATGTGCAAATCTGGTGCAAAGACCAGTTTCATTCGCCTAGCTCAAATTATTTTTGAGCTAACTTTGTCACAGACATGCAGATAGACAACTTCCAAAATGTGTTTTTCAGCTCAGGGATTTCTACAACGTGGAGATGTTTTTTTTAAATCTCGAGCTCGAAATTTATGTCGATTATTACACTTTCTATTACATGTAGTATAGAGAAAGTAAAATAAGGTTTCAATTAAAAACAAGTAACATATAAATAATAGAAACATATTTGAGAAATTCCTCTGCTTTTCAAAGAAAATCTCCAAACAAATTGGAAAGAAAAAGATATTTATTATTAATTATAATATTTTTAATTTTAGACAATGTCTTTAAAGAGTATCATTTTTTATCTATCATATTTTATTTTATTATCAATGATATATGTATATTATCATTGATATGATTTTATTTTATGATCATTTATATGTTTGGATCATATTTTTATTGATAGTTTATCCATGCTGTATACTAAAGACTTCTCCCCAGATGAATGAATAAAATTTGACTCATTATTATTTGGTATTTATTTGACATCGACCTTAAGTAAGTTTCCTAGAAAGAAAAATGTCCATTCTTTATTTATCCATACATCTATGTTTTCCTTAAAAGATGCTTAGATAATGCTTTATGAAAGCCAACATTCAGCAGAAATATCCTCGATATCTCTTCAACTTTTTTGATCAATTCATGCAATCACCGATGATCTCGTAAATGCAATGAGTGTAAGCCCATCAGTTTTCAAGTTTTGTTACTTTCATTAATGATGTTTCTCACGTTTTGCTCACTACATATTAACTCCTTTCGTTATATTCCCTTTGCCAAGGTCTCTTTGAATGAGTCTATTTTAGTTTTTTTTTATTTAGTGCAATCAATTTCAAATAAATTATTTAAACTGATATAAACTTATGTTCATGTTCTTTCTGTGTGTCTGACCTACTGCTGGGGTTTCTCGGAAGATAAATCAATAAAAGTACATTTTCATAAATTTTTCTACCAATGAGATGACTCTTCTAAATGAATTCTTGTTTCCTTTCTGAAAATGAAACATTTTAGCACTAATAACTTCACACTTTCACTTTGAGAGATTTTAATTTTTTGCAGAATGGTGATAGTATTTAGCAATTAGATGAAAGTTTGTTTGTGGTAATTCCGTAATTTCCACTATCAATTAAATGAATATTTCGATTACCACTTCTCAAATTAGAAATCATAACTGCATTCGTATATGATTCTAACATTCATATCTGCGGGTGAAGTGTCGGCGGAGGATGGAGCACGACACGAACGAAGGAGTCTTCCCTTGCACCTATTAACTTCCGACATCTATAGCAATGACGCACGAGATCCGAACTCATTTGAACAAATGAGGTCATTAATTACTTCTTATAATATATATATATATATATATATATATATTCTTTATCATCCAAAATGCTTGGTCTCTAATTGCGATACTTAAGTAAAAATATTTATGATTAATTATGTTATCTCCACGAATTTTGTTACATTTTCTTTTTAAAACATTATTTTTAGCTCGACTAAAAGTATTATGAGGTTCGGCCTCCTAATTGGAAAGTTTTTGTTTTTTCACTTTGATTGCGTTTTCTTATGATGGTAATAATAGAGGAGGTAGAATTTAATCATGTTGTTGTGCAAGTAGATAAACACCACAAACTAAAAGGAGATAATTTGATTTTGAAAATAATTAACTCTTCTTATAAATTTTGAGAGTGTTTTTCGATAAAATTTTTAATATGGTACAAAAGTAAAATCTTACGCAATGTAAGAAAAAAATCGTTTAGTCGAGAATTTATTCTCAAATAAATTCATAACTATGATTTACTTCATTTACTAATGAGGCAGATGAAAATGGATAGTTTTAATATAACAATTCAATGAAGAAATTGTAATGGATGTTTAATTTAGTTTAATTATATTAATATCCCGTTTTAAAGCAATACTAGGGCTATTTTGGGAAGAACCTCGTAATTTTGAACCGCGGGCAGATGACGAGGACGACACCTCAGCTGCCCACTCCCTCTCCAAACTTCCACACCACACCAGCGAGAGGACATTTAGTTGCAATGGATGAATGTGCTAAAATAGCTATTAGTATATTTGAAAGGAGTCAATCAAAACCAGAGCAATACATATATCCCTGAAATTTTCTCTCGTATTTTCTAACAAATGTATTTGTGTATTATTAAATGCATAACGAAGAAAAACAATCGTTAGAAAGAACCTATTAGGGACGAACTTTAGTGATTCTTATGGAGATTAATCGCTGACATGTGTTAAAAAACAAGAAAAGAGAATATGTTATTTAGAAACTTTTTTCAATTGATTCAAATCAAGATTTGATACAAAATTATAATTAAATTCACAATATCATAACATATCAAATTTTATACAGTGATTCCCAAAATTGAGTATACACTATACTCTTTCTTCTTTAATTTTATTCTTTTTGATATTAACATTCCTATTTATAGCTAATATTTATAAGAACGACAAAGTATACATTAACAAAAGTATTAGGCTAAAGAACAAAACGGAGGAATCGATAATATTTTTATTACAGTAATTTTTATGTCAAAATTGCAAATTCCAAAGTCACAAAATTGAGTATATACCTTATAAAATATTCGACTTGACTGCCATTATTTATTTTCAAATGAATAAGCAAAATAGTTTTGTTACTTTAATTGGCAGTCATTGATTTCCAAACGTTTTGGTTATCATAATGAGCTCCAGAAATGAAACAAATGTTGAAATTCGGAAACCTGTTATTCGATTGTCTGAAGATGGTACATATCTATGAGAAATTGCAAGGGAAATTCAACGCAGTCACGGATGCGTTCAAAAAATTATCCAGAAGTATAAAATGTATGGACAAATTGCTAATAAACTTGGAAGAGAAAGAAAAGAAATCCTCAGTGCCACGGCCAAGAGAGCAGTTATTCGAGAGGTAAAAAACAATCCTAAGGTGAGTGCTACAAAAATTGCTACATCTACATCAAGAACAATTTGAAAGTGCGTTTCTACAGAAACAATTCGAAGAGTAATCCAAAAAAACAATTTATAATGGTCGCGTAGCCAGAACAAAAACATTCATTTCCAAAGTAAATCGAGAGAAAAGAATTTCATTTGCTAAAAGTCATATTTCAAAGCCCCCTGACTTCTAGAATCAAGTAATATTCAGTGACGAAAGTAAGTTCAATGTTTTTGGTAGTGATGGTCGATTTATATTTGGAGAAAGCCCAATTCTGAACTTCTTCCTAAAAATGCCAGTCTTTCTGTCAAGCATGGAGGTAGTTCACTTCTTGTGTGGGAGTGTATGTCTGCAAAAGGAGTGGACAATTTAGTTTTCATTGATGGAATGATGGACAAAATTAGATATTTGGATATGTTGAAGAACAATTTAAAACGAAGGGCTCAGAATTAGGGTTTAGGGTCAGGTTTTCTGTTTCAACAAAATAATGACCCAAAACACACAGCTAAAATAGTTAAGTTATGGTTGTTGTATAATTATAAAATGCAATTGCACACCCCTCCTCAATCTCCAGATCTCAATGTCATTGAAATTTTGTGGGCGCAATTAAGAAAAACAGTTCAAAAACACGATATTAGGGGCAAGGGACACTTAAAAAGAGTATTAGAAGGAAAATGGTCGAAAATATCCGGCGAAACAACTCAAACTCTTGTCAACTCAATGCCTCACCGTTTACAAGCTGTTCTGAATGCAAAAGGACATGCAGCAGAATATTACTCTATCCTTTTCTCTTTTTGTTGTCAGATTTTGCTAGATGTATACTCAATTTTGTGACTTTGAAATTTCCAACTTTGACATAAAATTTACTGTAATAAAAACATTATTGATTCTTCCGTTTTGTTTTTTATCCTAGTACTTTTGTTGATGTCTATTTTGTCGTTCTTATAAATATTAGCCATAAATAGGAATGTTAAGTTCCAAAAGAATAAAATTAAAGAAGAAAGAGTATAGTGTATACTCAGTTTTGGGAGCCACTGTATATTTAAGTCATTGAGCCTTTCAGTTACAGTGTTTAACTGTTTTTGAAATTATAGACAATCAACCAATTAGAATTTCCACATATGTGGTTCAAAATTTAATAAAAATGTTAAAATTGCGAATGAAGTTTCCTTTACCTAGGTTGCTACGTTTTTGAATAATCGCGTTTATATGCATGCGAAAGAACAGATCGAAGACCTTTCAACCCTAGACGGATTTTGTTCCAAGCCTGATTCATTTTTATACTTTAGATGCTATATCCATGTAACAAATTTTATCTGCCCAGCTCTCTTTGCTTTACAGTGAGTTAACTAAATACGGTTAACTTACATTCCGACTGCCGGACAGACAGACTTCTTTTGAATAAATTTCGCTCAAAATTTGATAGAAATATACAAGTTTCAGTATAATCAGTTTCATTCGTTTAGCTCAAAGTGTTTTGGAATTATGAAGTTCAGAGACAGTCATATTTCCAAAAATGTGTTTTTCGGGCTCAAGGACATTTGAAAATGAAATATCCATCAAAATCTGGTATTCGAATTTTTTTGGCGATTAATCTACTTCTTATTTGTATACTTCGTATACTAAAAAGCAGAAACATAAGGAAAGATAATCCTGAAATGTAAAGATATAGAAATAGTCATTTTTTTTTACTAAATGGTGTTAAACAATGGAGAAAGGAATAGACTAAAGTAAGAATCATTTGCTTGTTATAAGCAACGGCAGAAACTCTATGCTAAGAGATGAGAACAAAAATTAAATTGAAATTGAAAGAAAGGCGTATATCAAGGAATGAATTCTTATATTAGAGACTGACATTCGTAACTAAAATTTCACAACGATTTTTGTAGTTAGTTGCCATTTTCCGAACTTTTTTAATAATGTTTTCCAGAGATTTTTATACCTGTAAAAACATCAAAGTGTATGAATGTATTTTTACCGCAGTTGATGAGGATAAAGTACGGCATTTATTATCTTATAAGATATTCGATAAAGGCCATTTATTCTTCTTCTAAATTTTCACTTAAATCCAAACATTATTATTCCTGCGGGTATGTGATCTCACAAATTTATTATTAAATAACAAAAGATTTCTTTTAAGGTTCTTAATAATTATCGCTTCTCTTAATAAAAATCCAAACATATTATAAGCAGTAAATTCTAAAAAAAAATTCCAATTTTCTTTTCTCATATCATTCAAAGAATTTGATTGAGAACCATAAAAATTAATGGGCGCAGATAAGCCAAAAACCAACACAACAACAACAACATAAAAATTAATTATTGTATATTTATTATTGGTAAATATTTTAACAAAAAATAAGTACTTACGATTAAAAGATGCAGGAAAGGATGGCACTTCTGAATGGAAAGAATATTTTGGAAGCAGGGAAATACAATCTGAAAAAAATACCAGAAATTTCATCAGAAATATGTCAAAGAAATATCTTTACTTTTAATCGTTTTATACTTAATTCAGAATTAAAATGAAATCCCTTCTTATTTTATCTGTACGTCATTTAAATTTTAGGGTGAAATGATCATACATTCAGTAATACTTTGTAAAGTAGTTTGGAATTTGATTGAAAAAAGATATCAGAATATTTAACAATTTATGCATGCAGATTTTTGTACCTTGGATCACTAATATTTGTCTCTGTATGGACTGTCATTTTGTAATAAGGTATTAAATTGTGAAACTATCCCAATCAATACTCGCTTTTAAGCATAAGCCTGTTGTGACTTATGGCACTTTACAAGCCCGCTTACAGTAATCTGTCAGCGATTTTAGCCATGACCGTCTCTTGTTTTTTCAGTTGCGCCAACTAGGACCAAGAGTACGACTCAGCTACTTCATGCGTCACGTTTGCTTGCACAACCTCTTTTTATACGGGGGCACATTCACACACCTTACAGATACAACACAGAAGAAGAAGAAGCATGTCCGAACCTGGAAGCCCAGATCACGGGGAAGACGCGCTACCCCTATGCCAGGACAACAACACAACAATAATGTTCCATTTTAAAAGAAACACTTTTCTTGAAAATTTTGTAAACTTTGGATAGTTAAAATCATCTAGATTTCTGCAATTTGTTATAAATACGTGGTGATAAAAACTTCTTTAAAAAGATAAATCTAAGTAGTCAAAGTTAAAGGTCTGAAATAGTTTTATTGCAATTAAAGATTTCTATAATCAGCTATTACGTAAAATGCACAACTAATTGTATAGTCAAGAGACAAATTACCTCTTATTTGATGCTGACTATGCTTAACAGGAAAAAAAAAACACAAACACACTTTACTTGTGAATTACAAGTTTTATTTCAAGAAAATATCTTTCAATTTTATACACATAAACATGCAAAGAGGTAAATTTTTAAAGAATCTATTTTTTTATTTGCATCTATACAGTATATATTTCACAATATCTTTCTTCATGGAAAAGACTAACTTTATGAAAGTAAATACATAATTCTTTTAAATTTGTCTTTACAACTCATGCCTACTGGTGTTTATCATGCTGGTCTTGTATATGACTACAGCTACGATGCTATTTTTCAGAGTAAAACGAAGTAACATTTTTTAGAGAAATATACTTTTTATTAAGAACAATAGTTTGTGGATTTCTAACATACTCCATCTTCTTCAGAATATTCTGATAGGCAGACATATATGTGGTTTGTTGCATCCCCAAATTCATGTTCTATTTCTTCTTATAATACTAAATCGCGGATTAAGATGAGGAAAATAAATCGTGAAAGTATTGATTCTTGAAGTTATAAAATTAATTGCCTGTGCTAAAGGGGAAAAAATTCTTGTGAATTGTATAAGGTGTTTAATGCTAAATGTAGAATATTGATAAGCATTTGATAGCTTTTAAAAAGTTTGAGGAAGAGAAATTCAAAAATGATGTTCTGTACAGCATTAAAAAATAATTTCCTGATAAATAAGAGCTCTCCTCAAAAGAGTATATAAATAAAATTAGTAAGGATCAACTATAGATTAGCGAAGAAAATATTTTAGTGTTAGATTTATAAGTTAATAATTATCAATAATAAAATTCAGTCTTTCAAGTTTTCTTCGTCCATTTGAAAACAGCTGGAGAAGAGTGGCTGAGATTACTTATGAGAAGGCATGCTGCCAAATGAATGATTAGAAAGCTAGAAAAGATAATTTAATCAAGAGCAGCATATTTCGTCTCTACCAATATCGAAACCATTTTTCAAAACCTCAAATACCTGCAATTGAAATTAGATTCCTTCCCCCCGCATGATATTTGGAATCAGAACGAAACAGAATTAACATTAGTCAAGTATAGCATAATTTAATGTAAAAAATTGCTTTCTGCTATTTATCTCATTGCATTCCATTATAATTTCATTTTTAATCAAGCATTATTGTTCGTTTAATTCTAATTTTTTAAATTTCATTTTAATTTATTCTTATTTTTCATATATAATGGAAACTAAAGTACAATGGAGGTTGCATAAAACAGAATTTTTTATGCCTGAAAAAAATTCAGTTGCTAGTACAATAAAAATGCTTATATAATAATAATAACAAATTAAGAGAAAGAACAAAGGTCTCTTCTTTATAAATGAGCAGGAGTGGTTTTCTAGAAACGTTCTCGCGCATTCTCTAATTAATATACTTATGTATTATTAACCTTCTGCCATTGGGGAACAATAGTCACAAAAGAACTTATTAGGGAGGATCTAAGGCGATTTATCGTTAGAATATAGTTAATAGGCAAGTATAGGAAAATTATTTTTTGACGCCTTTTTCTAAACGATGTAAACAAAAATGTGATACAAATTTACATTTATATTCACAAAATCACGTATCAAATTTCATATCTTTAAATCATCGTATTACATGCTTGTGAAAGTATAGAACAACAGATGGTTAAGCTCTTGACGAATTCGATTCCAAATCTGATACATAACCACATTTAAGATTTTAAATCGGTGAATCATATGTTATTGATCTGATAACATCCTTTTTCTGTTATCTTGTTAACTTATCTGGGCAGCCGGTGAGACAACTTCCTCTGAATGAAGTTTACTCAAATTTGATGGAGTAATTTAGAGTATATTCCATTAACATGTTTAGAGTATAACCCATTTACAAAACTTCATCCATCTTACTCATGTTAACAAGCAGAACCGTTTCAATAATATGTTTTATAGATTCAGTGATTCGTCAAAATCTCTCGAACTCGAATTGCTTTGACGACTACAGCAATTTCTCTTTGTTTATTTCATATACCAGAAAGTAAAAAAAAAAATGTGATTGCATCTAATTCATTAAAAAATAATATTTGAATATAGTTACAAAAATATTTCAATCTCTTTTGTGCTTGGATATTTGACGTAAACAAAACATATACACAATCTGAAGCCATTATTTTTCTTCCCAAATCAAACAACAACCCTGTCGTGTTTTTTTTTGGAGAAGAAAGCATTGTCTTTTTAATTCTTTTCTAATAAATTTGAGTTGTTTGCGTCAGTTAATACTTTATCTTGCTCATTTCAAGTCTTTTCATTTTGATAGTATTACTTTAATATAAACGCTTGTTCTTCGAACGAACATTATATCTAATTCGTATTGCTTTTCCCAAATATACCAGTGATATTTTTATTATTCCTATTTAATACGATTCGAGGAGTAAGAGATCCAATACAGGATAACTTCACTTATATTGATAAGGAAACAAAAGAAAAAAAAGACAAAAAGCCAAATAATATTACAGTGCTCCTATTGCAAAACAAGTTTTCTTTGAGAAGTCTTATGAACAAAGATATAATCAGCCAGATTTATTGTTTTCCAGGGAAGTCAAATAATAAAAACAAAAGATCTTAACAGTAGAAACTATATTGGATTTCTAAAGAATGGATTAAAATCTTAGGGTAACGCCGGATTTAGAAATTATCAAAATTCGACAAAGAAATAGAACCTCCATAATGGAATCTCCATTTTTATATTTTATCTTCAAACATATGAATAAAACGTCAATAAAATATAGATTTCTAATAAATAAGCTAATACAAAAGGACGAATATGTTACAAAAGTGTAAATAAATATATATTTTTGATGACTTTTTCTTGTAAGGTTTACTTTCTTTATAATATCTTCAAAATACACCATGCGCCATTTTTTAAAGGGTAAAGTAGGATGTCCATATTCATATATAAACCAATAATATCAGAAAATTCGTTTTTTTGCTTTATAATTTAATTTTATTTAATCATATGAAATATTACAATTAAGTACAATAATGTGTAGATTTCAAGATCAAAGTCATCTGATTTTATACAAACAAGTAGAGTGCACGTTATTTGTAGCGGTCACTTTAGGTCCAAGTCAAAGATATCAGTATATTCAAATAATCAGTACATTCAAAATACATTAAAAGTAATTCAATTCCATAAGCATGCAAGAAAAAAAAGTGAGATCATGTAACATCATTTGTCTTATTCATTCTTTCTAATAAGGAAACAAAAAATTGATATAAGACTGAATAATATCTCTGCATATTTAAATTTTTTATGCTTTCTTAGAAAGTTATCAAAACTATTCAGCTACTAAGCACTCTTTGGATAAGCCTTTCACATGAATAATGTTCAGTAAATGATATAGCATAATATTAAGTTTATCTTTTTAAGATTCGAAGAACTTGCTGCGTTTTCGTTAAATGATGGAGATTTCTTTGTCTCAAATTGTACTCCACCCCCCCCACCCCCCAATTTACATCAACGTTGAACCAAGCCTCATAATCGTCTTTGGAAAGCACTTCCAACTTTTTCGTGAATCAAGGTCATCCTTTTGATTGCACCTAATAAAACCCAAATCTTGCTCGGATTAGACTTCGGCATTGATGATTGCAAGGGAATTGGCATTGATCATTACAAGGGAATTACAATTATTGATCACTAGAACCAGCGGAATTGCTTTGTATATAGTTACGAGATATCCGCTTTTCGTTATTTTGATCAGTACAACCCACTGATTTTAAAACTTTACACCAACAGAAATTTGAAAAACTGTTAAATCATTATCAGTTATTAAAGCTGAAATATAATGCAATATAAGCATTGGTCAGAAACTTCTTAAAATGAATTCGTTGAATTCATTCATTCATTTTGAGGAATTCATTCAAACTAAATGAATAGTTTCTAAAATTAACTGTACAACAGATTTTAGCTCTATTTATTAGAAAAGATATAAATTTTAAATCTAGAATCCTGTAGGGTTAAGAAATAATGTATAAAAAGGTCCTCGTTCTCGATTTGAAATCTTAGTAATAATGTAGTTGTTCTCAATTTGGAGTCTTAATAATTTTAATGAAGTCGATAATAATTGGGAATATTCATGTTGCATCTTCAAAAATGTTCTGAACTAACTTCTCTACCATACATTAATTCACTATTTGAATAAATGACAGCATAAAAGCTATTTTTGAAAAAGTAAAATAAAATTTAACTCCGAATGATTTTATTTAAATTTTCATTTGAATAATACAATAAATAGGCTGCTTACGGGAAAACGATTTTTGATTGTTCAGTTTTAGAATGGTAACTGAGATAAGATGCAGCGAGATCTCAGAAAGTTCTCATGGAACATTTTCAATTACATTCGAATTTATAAATATTCGAATGCTTTTCCCAAAAATAAGCAACCAAACGACAACTTTAATTTCCTCCCGATTCTGTAAACATCATTTAGAAAGACGTAGGCCACTAAATCTAGTATCAAACATGACGTCTTATATCCGGATTTCAGAATATCGGTATTTATTTATCCTGGAATCTTCTCGAATTTATTTTCTGGAATGACATGCTGACAAAAGAAGACGGTTTGGAAACGAGGAAATCGAAGCAAAATGTCTTTCATATCAAGAATAAACAATTTATTCTGTAATTACTCTACTTTGGCGAGGAATAGACGAGAAGAATACAGAAATTAATTATTAAACACGGTCATATTTTTAATGAAAACGCAAGAGTTTGTCTGGAAATTTTATTACTTTTACACATTGATATGAGGGAGATTTCATGAATTAGAGATAAATTTAGGGAGACAAAATTGCTGTTATTGTTTTATAGTTAAAATAGAATGCTATTATAGACTTTTTGTGATTGATTTTTATGTTTTATAAAACATTAACTTTTTCGATCGGATTTTAAGAAAGATAATTTATTGAAAAGTTCGATCTGCATGAAATGATGATGGAATGGAATATCCATTTTGGAATTCTTACCTTTAATCAAATGGATCCAAAACATTATACAGGTCTCCAGTTTTGGTGTCGAGGCTTTAAAAGAAATTCCATAATATAACTGCAAGAAATTAAAAGAAATCAGAATTTCTATTCTATAATAGTGAAAGAAAAATACCAAGTATAAAAAATAGTCATACTGTAATATTAATAATAATTTACTTATCATACAGTCATACTATATTATTAATAATCACTTACATCACTATAGTGCTTGTTATCAAAGTGTGGCGTACTGAAAGTAGTAAAAAGTTCTGACATTAATTCAAAACATAATTTGATTAATAGGTTGATGAAACTGAAATTCTTTTTAATAGTTAAATATATATGCAAATGAATTTACTGAATCATGGATAGTTGTCGAAGGGGCTGAGAATTTTGAGAATGGGGGAGGGAGGTTGTATTGTATTCATGAATGTATAATTCTTTAATTAACTTTTTATGAAAAGAGGGTATTTATCAAAATTTTAAGATCGATTTTAAAATCGGAAATTACCTTCAGTTGAAATATCTTTAGGAATCGCGAAGTGTTTTTCTTCCAATTTTTCACAATGGATTCGTAAGAAAAATTATCTCAGTGGTGAGAATTTTTTATAAGAAAACTGGAAATACATTAGCAACATTTTAAAAATAAAATATTGTAGACAAAAATAAATATATTTCTGGAATTTAACAATAACAATCAATATACTTTAGATAAAAACCTGAAATCGATTTGTTAATGTGACATCATTGCGCCAACTATGAAGGAAGCCGTTAACTGGCTGCTCCGACCCACCTATAGGCAGAATCAAAAACTGAATGACAGGACCACCGTCACAGCGAAACTGGCGGGAACTATGGTTCAGTCCTATGGGCCATCATTTGCCACGGCATAACCCTTCCCAAGGAAAATACGTCTCGTCATCATTGGGGAGGTACCCAATCCGCCGCCTTTTTCTGTACCCACCAGGGCTGTGAGAACCAACCACCCTACCGGTAACTTCACATCTTCGTTTTTAAAGCATCCCCAGTGGGATACTATGAAGGATATAAGAGCATCACTTAACGAAGAGTTCATTTAATTATAGTTAATGAATATAAATCTCTCAATATATTTATATGTATGCTCTTTTATACTAATCTTCGTTTTTTCCAACATCTTGATGAAATTATTGGGATATTTGCTTTTCATTCACCATCGATTAATAATTCAGTCTCATTCGTATTACATGTCATTTAAAATTATAAATGACAAATAATCATTGGTATGAAAAAATTCCATAACGATTCAGCTTAATTTATATAAGGAAAAATAACATAGAGGTTTCAATGATAATAAACTAAATTTTTCTGTAATTTTTAACATTTATAATTGACTATTTTCTCCTTGTTTTGAAATGTATATTCCAGAGAATTGATGTTTTTGCGATCATTACTTTTTTCCTTCGCAATAATGCTCAAAACAGGATTATTTGACTTTTATAAAATCCCACATTATGTCATGTGTCCCAATTGCATTCTTTTTAATTCAATATTTCTCTTCGCATGACTAATTGTTGTCCTTACGGCATCCGCTGATGCTGATCTAATATTCAGTATCGTAAATTCTCGTCTTGAGAGCATGCTTTAGTTCTCATAATTTTTCTCACATACTATTACGAAATAAGCAATAAAAAGAATTTGATATCCAATTAAAAATATAATGTTTTATGTGAGAAATTTCACGTAATAATTTAAAAGAAGCAATAAATAGAATTTGAAATCCAATCAAAAAAATGTCATGTTCTCATCTATGAAATTTCTTCTTAAAATATATTTAAAACTGAGGAATCATGGAAATACTATTGCATGAATAAACTGGATAGGCCATTTAAAAAAAGATTTTTTAAAATATAAATATGTAAAATACATAATTTATTTTTTACAGTTTCCAGTCTTATTAATTATATTTAATAATATGTTTCTGGAGCTATCTCATTTTTAAAAAACTTCCATTCTTCTGCGATTTAAAAATTTAAAACAGACAATTACAAATTTTGAATATTAATGTTTTAATTGGTCTTAGGCAATTTCAACGACTCTATTAATATAAAGCACACTATCAACGGATTCGGTTCCATGGATGTTGTTTCCCGCTGATTGGTTTAGAATAACGAATTTAAAAGTTTCATAACTTGACCAAATTGTCAAAAAAATGTGCATTTTTTTTATTTAACATGTTAATATATTCCGAATATTTTTGAAAATATAACAAAAAGAATTGAGCAATTGTATGAAGAAAAGATTTCTGTAATTTTTTTCAACAATTTTTTGATTAATTAAAGGGAAGTTTTTTTTTTTTTTTCCTTTCATTTCAAGCACTTACCCATTTTGAATTATATGCTTATCTTATAAAATTTATAAATTAGCTGTTGGGTGAGATTAGGTTATAATGATTATTTTTTTGGTTCTTTAAACATATTTTATGTATTCAAATCAGGATTCTTGTTATGCAATATTTATTCCATGTTATTCATATTTACTGTATAAACGTATTAAATATTTTTCGTATTTAAACACAATTTTAAAATTCAAAAGCTTTGAGGAAGATTATCAGTGTAGTTGCCATGAAATTATTTTCTTCAATTTTCACATTTTTTTAAAAAAATGCATTATTTTCACCAGCCTATATTTTTTGTTGGAAAGAAATTTAAATTGTATTCATACTTTCGTCATAAATATAATCACGTAACATTCTTCATTTGTTGAAAGCCGAGTAAAAATATTTTACATAGTTTACATAAAATTTAGAAAGTGTATCCCTAGCTCCTTGAAACCCAAAGTGCAATTAAAATATGCTTTAACCAGATAATGATGTTTGTATTGATACTACGATATCATTGTATTGACTACATTAGGAAACTGATGAACACAACAAACGGAGAGGAGTTAAGTAGTAAAAATAAAAAAGTCCATTATATCTGTCACTTTTTAATGCATAAAAATATTTTGAGGCACATAATATATTTATAATATTAATATTATGGCTGTAAAATAATGCGTGAAAAAGAGAATTTTCTATTTGAGCATTACAAGAAATGAATAAGTGGGAAAATATTTCTAAAAGATAACCTAATTTTAGGAAATTCAGTATTTTGTTTTCTAAAGAATGTTGCAACAAAGAAATAATACCAGTTAAGACTAATTAGGTCTGATAACTTTTCAAATTGATTTTTAATTTTCACATTACTATTTTAAAAAAGAAAACTCTGAAGAAAGCATCAGAAAATATTTGTTCAAATAGCTTTCGATATTTCAAGCGTGAAAACTAAAGTCGGTAAAGTGAAACACCGCTTCTTCTCCTTAACGAGTGCAAATCTATCATACATACTGAGGTACAATTTGTTCAAGAATCCTACTCTTACCATGCTTAAACTTATTTTACCCTGCAGATGGTTTATACACAATGAGTAAGACAAGCTCTCTTTCGTAAGTTGACCCAAGAGGATTCGTTTGTTACAAACTTTTCAAAAGGAAGTAAGAAAGTAGATGGTGTTTTACGTTCTGCTATCAATTCTTTTTTCACTCTCAACCCCCGATGCGAATCTTTGAATCATACATGTTCACTGTTAAGTAGGTATTCAAGAGGGATTGATTCCATCCTTCCAAACAACAAAAGTAAATGGAAACAAACCTTTTTAAAAAACGAACAAAACTCTCAATTCCAAATGGAAAAAGAAATTTTTTAGCATTAGTGAAAATTCAGAAGAAATCTTTTCAAAATGTTAATTTTTTTTATTAAGAAGGAATAATTAAGGTATGAAATTAAAAAAAAACCCTTTAGATTAAATAAATATTTTCTAAAAATCGTTAAAAGATGCTTACAAACATGCTGATAATACGAAATATTGAATTTTGATCATTAAAAATCAGACAGACTAAAACGTTTTCAATATACATGGTATATCTGAATCATTTTTTAATCATTAGTAATACGTGGTATAGGAAAAATTGTGCCTCTGTTGTGCTCCTTCAACACTTGTAAAATATAGCACTTAATTTTTCTGTCCAAAAACCGATAACCATAGGAATATTTCCATTACTATTTAAAAAATAATGCAGGGTTAGTACTATAGCGCTTGAGTATTTCAGACAGTTTCTTACCGAGAGAGACGAAAAATCTCCGCTGCTCAAAACCGATAAACAAATAGGAAAGCTGGTCATTAGTGATGGCACAAAGAATGTATCTAACAGTATATAGTTTTAAACTCATTTGCTTTTAATTTGGTGTTTATTAAGGTTTCTTTATTTTTGTCAAAGTTTTACAGGCAAGTGCAATAAAAATACGTAGCAAGTTGTAATAATATTTTCCATTAAATATTTCAATGATTATGATTAAACAATCTGATAACGCAAACCTCAAATGTCATATATCAATTATCTCTCTATCAACTAATCACAAATTGATAAAATGCAATGCTTACTTAATTTTTATATATATAATAGAAAGATCTATGAACTGAATGTATTATCTCAATTTCAATTAAGCATTCCTTAAAACAGTTTTCAGAATAAAAGGATGCAGTTTATTATAATGATCCCATTTCAGAAAAAAAAAATTCTATTGGATACATTTTGTGAAGGAAAGTGGAATAAAAATGCAGAAAGTATAAATTTATAAAAAATGATAAAACGGTTATTTTGTTTCCATAAACTAATCTTACCTTATTTTAAACGATTTTGCAATTTACTCTTGCGCGTTAGAGAAATAATAATTTCCCCTTATTATAATCTAAGAGGAGAAAAATTAAAGTTTATAAAATAAACAGAATTAAACAAAAAAAAATATCTTATTTGAAATACGATATTTTTTCTCCTACAGAGTCTTATATCAGTAATTATTTTTAAACAAGTTAAAACATGGGATTTTTTTATATATATTAAGGGATTTAAATAGCTAATTTTTAGAAGCAAACCATTTCTTATACTATCATGCATACTGTCCTGCAACGTATTCGACTCAATTTTGATGTCGAAATTTCATTCGCCTTCATTAAAATTATATAAGGATTTGAGTAATACCGAATGTGATTTTGGAGGCTCATAATATCCGATTTAGATATAATGGATCCCATATCTGAAGAAATTTCTCTTCGGAAGTTTCACTGGAATATATTGAACTAATCAAATTTTAAAATAAATTAGTCTGACGAAGAATTCCATTAGAATGTCCGTGTGTATATGTGCAATGAGAGGATATTACTCAAGACTGCATTATTAAATGTTTGATTTTACAATTTAATTTTGTTGCAATATTCTCTTAAACTTCATTTAATTTAATTAAATTAGCAACCACAAAGCAAACATTTTTGATTTATTGCTAATAAAATATAAATTTGAAAATATTATTCTAATTAAGTATATTTAAGAAGATTTCTAAATATATGGTTAATATAGATAAATTTTATTATTAATTATCATTATTTATAAATTATTGTAACTCAGAAAAATGAAAAAAGGAGTTATTTTATTATCGCATTTTTAAGATGAATACAAAGCAGTAATTTCCAATTTTTAAATAATTTATCTGTAAATTTAAACAAGGCAAACAGTTCAGTTTATTTGCATTTTTATTTAATCATATTTGAAGATTTCTTTTTTAGTGAACTACATTCGATAGTGAACATTTAGTGAACAACATTCGATTAGATTCGATACATAAATTTGTATGCATACATATATTTTCTCTTACGAAATGAAGATACGAACTCTTTTTTCTATAAATTGGCTGAAAGTGAAGATTTAAATTTTTTGAGGGGGGGGGAGTGAGGATTATTCGAATGAAATTTACCTGCAAAAGGAAAGATCTTTTGTTCAGTTCTTCTAAAAATTTATCGAATGCTGAAATGTCAAGAATATATTTTAGCATTGGAATTTATATTTAATTTGTTTTTAATTAAACTTTTAATTCAAGCGCTATTTTTCAGACAAAAATTTTTTAAAGTTCATTTCATATATTACTAAACATAATTTGAATTAGAGAGAGTAAATTTAATGAATAATTTTATAACCCAAAATTATTAAACGTATAACTGTTAAGCTCTTAGAAAAGCCTTAATATTTAATAAGAAAATGAAATAACTTTAATTAACAAATTTATTCGCCTAATGATGAATCACGTTCATATTAGAATATCACTATTAATGTATGGATTAAAATGATTACATTTTTTATTACATAATAATTCAATCTCAATTAATACAGAAAAAATGTCTAAAAGTAAGCTTCGTACAATTTTCTAGTAAATATTCTTCAATTTTTTGGAATAACCAATTTATTGTTACTACAAGAAATTTCAAACCAATTATCTGATGCAAAGTAATTTACCGTTATTTTAATGATATATTTTTTATGATTTATTCGTTTCATTCCAATTTCTTGTGACACAAAGTATGCAGCAAAATGGAAAAATATTATTTTGTATAACATGAGCGTTTATTCAGTTTCTCAATTGTAGTATGATGCCATGAAATGACGAATACTAAAGAAATACAAAATAATATATCAAAATTAACAAAATATTTAATTGATTTTCAATTAAACAATAACTTTTCCTTTCTGTTATTTCCTATATTTTCTCTCTACCTAATTCCTCAACGTTCTGTGTACACTTTAATATATACAACATAAGAGAGAATAATTATTATTCTCCACGTATAAAGCAAAATGGAAAAGATATTTTCTTATTTTTTGTACATTTTCAATCAGTAGAACTAATTTTAACTGCCCATAGAAATATTAATTACAAATCAAATTCATTAAGATATTATCACCCCTTTTTTGCCTCCATTAAGTTATTATTAGTAAATTGTTAAATAGCTAATAATTACCGTATTTCAATTGTTGTTGCAGAAGATTATTTAAACAGTCACTTCAACTATTGTTGTCAAAAAAGAATCATTGTTTAAATGCTCAACAAATTTATAGTACGCAAACAATGTTATAGAAGAAATAATCAACACATACATTGTTGGTTTCTGCTAAAATTCATTTATTTTCTTGCAACCGATAGTTGTGTGTCTTTATATTTCTGAGCAATGCTTAGCGTCGTTTTGGAACTTTTTGATGAGGCTACGGCCTTCTTTGGAATCATCGCCTTGATGTCGATTTGGGAAGTTATGAAACTTTTCCTATTTCCCTTACTACCAACTTTTTTGGATATTGATTCTGATCCTGATTTGGGTCTGAATGCGAAAATGCCATCTCCACCGCTTGCACCACGAGTTGCTGTAGTGCACTCGTATGCTGTTTATAGATTTTGCCAGGCATTGGAGATACCGGCTGTACTGGCTCCAATTAAAGTTCAGAAAGCTGCTCCGCCGATTGTAAAATCAAATATGATATATGCAATGTGCTGTGCATTGAATTTGCCTGCACAATTGGCTCCCATTGGAACACCAGTTGTCGAGTCATATGCTGTCTACCAGTTTTGCCTGGCACTGGATTTGCCTGTAGAATACAGGCAAGGGCAGGATGCAGCTTAATATCAAAATTGCTATGAAGCACTCGATGCTACTTTTGACTACCTTCATCATCCAGACGCAGTTATAAATGAATACCTGTATTACCAGATGCTACATTTGACTGCCTTCAACATCCAGACGTATTCAGAAAAGAATACTTGTGTTACCAAATGCTACTTTTGATTGCTTTCAACATCCAGACGCAGTTAGAAAAGAATACTTGTATTACCAGATACTACTTTTGACTGCTTTCAACATCCAGACACAG
>JAPMOR010034413.1:0-15990 GCA_026543865.1 Argiope aurantia | reverse complement strand
AAATTCATTTCTAATTTCTAAATTCCTTTAAAAAGATCTTTAAATTCAAGATTTCTTTCTTTCTTTATTTTTTTCGTTTCTCTTTTAATTCACTAAATTTTAAAAATTTATAGTTGTTTTTAGTTACAAAATTAAGTGTAGTGCATACATTTCTAAATATTTCTGAACGTCCGAATTTTTATACATCCGATTTAATCTAAAAATTTTTTATTATTCCATAGGACTTGTATGTTGGATATGTAGCGATTCGATTGTAAAATAATATTTAGTAAACTATTTATGAGAGCAAAGATTACGATATTTTACTACATACATCCTTTTTTAGTGAATTTAAAAAAGTTACAATTTTATATCTAAAATTCCTGTCCTGATTTACAGCCCAAAAATTTCTAGAAAAAGGTTGCACTAAACAATAACAGAATGAAAATATCATATAATGTTTTTAATAAGCTTCTCGAATGTACATGATTTTTTTGAACACCAGTGCTTTGAAATAAAAACTGTAATTAAACGTTACTTTAATCCCCATAGCTATGTTTTTGAAGACAGTCTGATATCATTGGATTGTCACCTTTAGGAAAACTCATGAATAAAAAGAGCAAGAGTTGTTAAAATAAAAAAGGCCTTAACATCTGTTACTGTTTAATGCATAACACTACATTGAGTGAATGATGAGTGTCAGAAAACGCATAGCAGATTACTATAAATTTAATTGTCTTATGTAACTTGAAATAATTATATACTACTAATGTTTTTTTGGCAAACCAGCTTATCATTAAAAGCGACTAATTCATGATAAAAATTCATAATTCATAAAAGCAAGCATCAATTTTATAAGAAGAAAAGACTAAAAAGGTCCGGAAAAAGTGAATCGTGCGCCAACATAAATTATTATTTTCTTATATTTTTAGACCAAAAATACAATGATGAATTGAAGTATATTTAATGCAGATATTTTTGTTTTAAGGAAACAAGTAAAAATAATTTATTCTTCGATTAGAAACATAGAACGTGATTATATAATCAATATACCTTCCATTTTAAAAATTGCAATATGTAACAGCAATAACAAAATAGAAGGATGTTAAAAGGCATACATTTGGACACTTGCCTCGCGATTATCAAAATTAATTGCTTACGCTGTCAAAAATTTGCGCAGGTTAAGTTGCCATGTCTTTTATTTTGCAGTCTTTATTTTGTATTTATGTATTTTGATAAGCGGAGTCACATTAAGAATTATGACATTGAATAAGTGATATATCAATTGCTGATCATTAATAGTGATGAATGTCAGATACACTTTCTCTTTAAATTTTCAATTAGCTTAGTAAATAAAAATTGCCATTTAATAAGTAATTTGCATCTGATTCTGGTTCCTTAAATTTTGCATTAATGGATACTTAATTAATTTTTCTAGGCATTGAATGAAAATGCATCACGCTCCTCATTAAAAGAATTAATGAATGATTTAGATATGCAATAAAATATTACATAATCATGGATTTTTTTAATAATATTAAATTTATAATTTACGTATAACAGATTGATTGAAAAGTAGAAAAACTTTCTAATTTAAAGATAACGCCATATAAACGTGATAGAATTTATTTTAATATTTGAAAATGTAAACTATTTCATCATATAATTATTTATTTATGTTGATGGATATCGATTTTACATTTTAATATTTATTGCATCTGATGTATTTATACTAATGATGATGATTACATATTTGCGGATTCTCGATTATAAATAATTTATTTATATTATATAATTGTAAATATAAACTGTTTAATATATTTAGAAGGGATGTTCAAATGAAAAGGTACGAAACGACACTATGGGTATAAATGAAGACTTTATTCAAAGTATACACCATAGGCCTGAGCACAACGATCCCATTGATTAACGGGATGAAGATTTCCTTGTTCCCAGAATTCCTGTGGCCGTGACGTGACCCAATCCTTCATAGGGTCCTTCATTTCGCTGTTCAAAGTCCGCTACTTGTTGAATTACTCGAGCATAGAAAAACCATTAACTCTGATGTATATTGTGAGACACTCCGAAAAACAACGCAGGTTCATCAAGAACAAAAGACTGGGGCTACTCACAGAGGGTGTAGTTCTGCTCCATGATAATACGCGTCCACTCGTCTCTAGGATCACACTCGTGGAACTGGCCAAGTTCAAGTAGGAGCAGTTCGATTATCCACCCTACAGCCCGAACACGTTGCCCTGTGATTTTTCTGTGTTTGGTCCAATGAAAAAACATCTGAAAGGGAAGCGCTTCAACTCAGACGACGAACTCAAGGGTACTGTGAAGGACTGGGTCTCGTCACAGCCACATGAATTCTGGGAAAAAGATATGGCCGCGGTGGCCTGGTGGTTAGGTCTCGGCTTGTGAGCCGTAGGGTTTCAGGTTCGAGGCCCGATTCCACCGAAGAACCGTCGTGTAAGGGGGTCTGTTGCACGCTAAATCCGTCATGTCAAACGTCCTCCCGCTGGCGTGGAGAGGGGGCTGCCAGCTCAGGTGTCGTCCTCGTCATCTGACCGCGGTTCAAAATTACGAGGTCAGTCCCAAAATAGCCCTAGTGTGGCTTTACAACGGGACGTTAATATAACTAAACTAAACTAATCTGGGAAAAAGATATCCTTCGGCTCGTTAATCAATGGGATCATTTTGCTGAGGCCTATGTAGTACACTTTGAATAAAGTCTTCATTTATACCTACAGTGTCGTTTCATACCTTTTCATCTGAACGCCTCTTGTATCTTTACATAAATAAATGTCTGTCATAGTGGGTATGTATTTCCCATAAATTTATTGCTTATTTAATGCAAGTTCAGTAGTAATGTCAATTGATGAAAGATATAAAGCTAAATAAATATTAGATATTTGATACAAATTTGCAGATATTAGATACAAATTTTGCAGCTTCCTTTGCTGTAATTTCGGAACAAAATTATTCCTTGAGAAATTTTCTGCATCATCTTAAAATTCAAAATATTAACTTTCCAACGATGCTAGTTTTATTTTCATGCAATTTGCCTTTGGATTTTCATTATCTATTGAGATTTTAATAATTAAACAATATTTAAAATATCTGATACAGATATGAATGAGAATAAGGAAACTCAGTTTACTGAGGAATGATCAGATTTAATTTCTGATATTTCTGTTTTCAGTTTTTTTTTTTTTATTTTTTTTATTGAACATTTATAAATCCCCCGTGCACCACAAAGTATCACATGGAGCTTACAGAAGTAAGTATGTAACACATTTCAAAAAGAAAAAGAAGAAAATTTAACATTTATGAAGGATTACAAATGTCAACAATAAATTTTCAGAAATTTTCAAAAGCACTTCTAGTAGAAAAAAGTTGGTGAAACTCTGGCGGCCAATTTATATTTATGTCCTGGAGAGCCAGGGTCTGTCTTTCTTTGACAAACTTGGAACATAGAAGGAGCACATGTTCAACATTTTCCTCCCCAACAATATTACAATCGCAGGACTTCAAATTTCACATGTCATCTAACTACATAACGAAACATTTTATTGTGTCACGTCATGAACAATCATGTAAAAGTAACACTTTAAATTATGTTTGATGTTATTTATATTCACCATCTTTTGAGCGGAAAAATGAATGCAGATATTCAGCTATTGTTTTCCTTAGAGAGAAAAAAAAGGCAAATGCGATTTCAAATATTTTTTTCTTAATAATCCTGGAACATTTTATGACACCAGCTATAAAAATTATTTCAAATTAAGTTTTAAAATCTACTTCGTAATGAGTTATTTGACATAAATCTATTTTACTGTTTCATATATTTATTAATAAAGAAAGAAAAGCAAATATAATCGAGTTAAGAATAAAAGTAAATATAATAAATATGCGCAAAATGTTTCAATAAATAAAATTTCGAAAAAACAAATTTGAAATTTCAGTAAAAAGGTAATTTATTCTTACTTATGTGAAAAGAATAAGAATTTTTGCATGACAATAGCAAAGCTCTCATTTGCATATATATATATATATATTTCATAAAATTTCGTGCTCCATGGAATCGAAATCGCCTTTCTGCTTCGGTGGGTCATTTTTCAGCTTTTCTTCACTAAAATGTTTGGATCTGAGTAAGCTACAAGCTATGATAAAAAGCTGGGAAGAAAGTTTTGAAAAATTGGGAGCCGTCACTGAAGGAAAATGTGTTTTTCCGACCAGGGTTTATAGAAATCTTATTTAAATTGTCCCCCAACAGAAACATGCACACACGTGCAGCTCCTAAAACTTTGAAACCGTGGGATTTGAAACAGAGGATTTTCTTTTTGAGTATGACAAGAAATAGAAAAGGGGAAGAAAAAACAAATAATCTTATATTGTGAAATTAAACATTTCGTTTTCTAAAGTAGGTTGCAACAAAGAAAGTGCACTATTTAAGAGTAACTATACTTGAACATTTTTCAAATCAGTTTTTTTTTTAAGTTTTTTTATTGCGTGGAGTATGACGAAAATGTTTCTTTCTTTTCCGAGAACAAAAACTGGAGGCGGACTATACTATGAATCATTTTTTCTTCTCCATATATAGCGGAAGTCTGTCAGATATCTTCGGTAGTACTATTTCTTTTAGCTACATATTTTATAAAACAAACTGTTTAAGGACAGCTGTGGCCTGGTGGTAAAGTCTCGGCTTCGAAGCCGGAGGTTTTCAGGTAGGTGACCCGATTCCACCGAAGAACTGTCGTGTAAGTCTGAAAAATCGTCGTGTCAGGTCTGGTGCACATTAAATCCGTCCGGGTCAAACGTCCTCCCAATGTTGTGGTGTTGTGGAGAGAGGGGAGCCAGCTGATGTATCGTCCTCGTCAAATGACCGCGGTTCAAAATTACGAAGTCCGTCCCAAAATAGCCCTAGTGTTGCTATGAAACGGGCCGTTAATATAACTAAAGCAAACTGTTTAATTTAATAAATCTCTTTTAGACAATTTTACCATGCAAAGGGGTGAAACTCGGCATGGCTTATAGAACATCAACAACCCTCTCACAAATACATTCATATTTATTATCAGCATAGATATTGTAAATTTTAATTCAGGTATAAAATTTACTTTAAAAATCCTTTCAATTCAAAATAAGAATTATTGATTTTCGCATTGAGAAAGTCCCAATACACTTTTAAATTCCAATGTTGAATCCTTTTTACAAAGTTGTCATGTTAATGTAGGTTTCTGGGATATATATTCCCGTCATTTATTCTATAGTACGCCAGTTTATACTTGATAAAAAAATCCTATTCTTTTCTTTGTAATAACTGAATTTGACAATATAGAAAATAACATTATCTTTGTTTATTTGAAGCTTTTTCTTCTTCGCTTTTATTATCCGCAGCCGAGATTTAATTTCAAATATATAATGAACTTCTTCTCCGTTATGCAAATAATAGAGCTAAAGCAATCCTAGAGGTTTCTGTTGGAAAAAACTTATTTATTTTAATCTATTTTAGCGTTACAAAAGATATATTTATAGAAAACTAGATATTCGATTAAAATTGTCATACCTGCTGTTTTAACTTCTCAGATAGACAATTCATACAGTGAAAGCTTATGAATGTCAAAAAAGGTTCTAATGAATCTTCTCGTTTTAGCGTGTCCAAAAGAAAAAAAAAACTATGTTGGCCTGTGAACTATAGGAAGAACTATTGACACTTCAAAAACATACCACGCTGGATTAATGAAATTAGTATATTTTCAATCAGCATTATATATCTACACTAAAATTTCTACTAGATAAGTTTAAGGGTTGTCTGCCTGTGAAGTGTTATACTTTTTAAATGTCTAATCCTTTCTTATGAAAAAGCTATTATTATTATTATTAGAATTATAGATGTGTAATGTTTGAAGTACGAATAGAATATCTGCTTTGTTTTTAGATACTACCAAGCTCGTTTTGACTAATGAATGGTATGCACTAAAAATTCCATTTTTTTCTAAAACTCGCCAGCATTTATATTTAAATTCAGAACATCTTGGATATTTATTTATATATGTATTTTCAGATTTCTTCCCTAGTTTCAACTTCTGAAATATAGAACACAATTTTTCCTAGGGAATAAAATATTTATTTTATTTTTTGAAGAGCTTAAATGAAACTTTGTGAGGGGATTTAGCAAATCTTTGCTGGATTGTTGACACAAATTCTGATTGGATATTGTTTCAAAAAATATTTCAAGACAGATTCTTTCTGTCGTGGAAATATAACTTCTGCTGACATATACTTCTACGAACATTCCTGAAATACTTTGTTGGAATTTAAAGAAAAGAGTAAAAAAAGACATGTGAAACTGGACTTCAAATTTTATAGAAAAGAATTTCACTTACTTCTAGGTAACTTTAACTTTTTTTTGTAGAACTATTCCAATGAAGTGCAGGAAATATAAAAAGAAATAGATTAGGGTGTTTTCAGAAAGATTAAACTTTTAGCACAAGATATACTCTAGATTGCATCATTCTTTTAATCTCTAAATGCATTAAAGTAATTATTATTTGAATATTTCCTTGGGAAAAAAGTCTTTTTTTAAGGGCAAATATTTCTTAGATACAAAGAAATGTTGTAAGATAAATATATTGAAAATTTCAAGTATATTGAAAAAATATTTTATATACTTTCAATCTAGTAATATATCTTGACTGCTTATTAAATAATCAAAAAAGAATTACACTACTACTACTACTTTGCATGAATAAAAATAATAATACATAAATTAATATTCTTTATTTTTATATGCAGTAGCTCTCAAAAATGTTTTATCACTTTTAAAATACGAAGAAAAAGTGAAAATTTTGATGTTCAATATGTAATCTATTATTTTACATACCATTTCTATGTTAGTATGACGACTGTATTTTATTTTTTTAATAAAAATGAAAATACAAAAATCTAGAGATAAATTACGGCACAAAATCATCCACAAAATATTGTGCATTGAAAAATTTTCTTATAAATTAATAATTAAAATGATTGCTACTTTTTAAATTTCCATCTTAGTAACATGTTAAAAATCGTTTGGTTTTATTCTTTATTGGCTAACTTTTCATTGCTTAATTTATTAAAATAACTTTCAGTCGTTATGAAGCAACAAGTAACATTCGAAAACTAATATATTCTTCAACATAAGAGTGGCAAATCAATTCGATTTATTACTGAGTTGCTAAATTTTTTCTATTTTACAATGCAATATGCGGCAAAACTAATTACGAATATAAGATTTTAAAAAAAAGACCATCTTACAAAAACAACTCAAAGTAATAAAAAAAAATTTTAAAGGCTACGCTTGAATACTGAATAGATTTCTACAGAATTTATTCAAAATAGTTTCATTTCCAATTCTACCAGATCTATTCAGCATGTGCTCATTTTAACTGGATGAAATGGAAGTTCAGACAGAAGAACAAACTCATTATGGCGAAAATATTTCCAAATAAAAGCAAATTTAAAATTTTTGGTTCTGATATGCTTATAAATATTTGGAAGAAGACAACACGAGGAATCTAATTTAAAGAAATAAATTGGAACAGTAAAGCATGGGATGAAGATTTTCTAGCGTAGAAAAGTCTTGTCTAGTCTTGATGCATATCTGCATCAAGATTTGATAATTTGGCAATTATTGACAGAATAATGAATCATTTTTTATATTAAAATATTAAGACATAAAGATAATGACCCTATTGTCACTGTTCTTGACATTTTTATAGTTTCCCACAGAATCTGAAAATACATCAGAGTTGACTGATTTAAATCCAATAGAAAACATTTGAAGAAAATTTAAATTATAAAGACACGACATTAAAACAAAAATTTGAGGTAAAATTGGTAATGTTAGAAGATTGGAAGACATTAATAAATTTAAAAGGATTAGTGCATTCTAAAACCACACATTAAAAAATTTCCATGGATGCGTTGAAGGATATGATGCTAACAAGGGAATATAACGAATTGGAAAAATGAGTTCGAGCTGAGATTCAGGATTACGATACTTTAGGATTTTAATTCATTAAGATATAAAAACACAGCAGATTCTGATAAAATAGCCTTTAAATTTTAAGCATAGCTTATACAATAGTAATATGTCGTCGCGTTCTGCAGCCCAACCGGATGGTTATAAATCATTTCTTAATAAGGAGGTCCGAGTTGAGTGCTCGACGTGCATTTTTTTTTCTTATTTCTTTTTTTTTTAATTATTTTTCAAAATTATTTGAATTAAATGAACAATTTAAAAATAGTTTTAATGAATATTTTTACATAAAAATAATTATTGATTTTTTAAAAGAAAAATAATTATAAATGTAAATTTAATAATTATAAATAATTTGATTTACTATTATTATTTCAAAACAACTAAACATTGTAAACTTTTTGGGATTTTAATAATGTCAAATTTTTGTTCTAACTCAACGAAGCCACTCAGATTATATATTTTTTTTCATTACGTAAGCAAACGTTCGCGATACTTATAATCGAAACGAAATACTAAAAGCAGGTGTTAAGTTAATCAATGTATAAGCAGATGTTTTAATATTTTTAATAAGACGATACGATATGCTTGGCATACTGCCTATATTTCTGAAGAAAGACAAAAGTTTTAAATGTAAGTGAAATTTATTCTCTCATAAGTAAAATTACATGCAGCTTTTAAAATTAATTTAAATGATTTAGAAAATAAAAAATGCATTTATATTCATAATTGTATTTCTTTTAAAATTAAATTATAATTCAAGTTATTAGGAAAACAAATTGTTAGTTAATCAGAAAACAGAATAACACATCAATTAAAACAGTCTGTAATTCCTAATTTAATCAGAATAATCTAATATTTTTAAAAGCATATTTATATTTGTAATTATTTTTCTTTTCAAAATTAAATAATAACTTAAATTGTAAAATAAAGATTGGTTTTTGCATAAAAAATAGCAACATATTAAATGAAACTTTTTTGTAAATTGTTAATTGTTTCAAAATGATTTCATCTGAATAATTTTGAAAAAAATCTTATCATGGACTGAACTCTAACCTCCCACTTGTGATGTAATTGTCTTGAAAATCGTACCGTTATGCTGTATGAGGCTGAGGTACGTTACAAATATATAAGGTATGTAAAATGTTTGAAGGTTGCTTTCTTGGCTTTCTATTTTCTTGGCTGGCAATTAAACTTTAATATTTTAGTCAATGAACATACTAAAGATATACCATTGTTATATTAAATCTCATCTTAAATTCAATTTTCTAAGCTGTGACTTTCCCATATAAGAATATTGAAATAGAGATATTATTACAAAAAAAAAATTGGCTAGAATTATGAAAATTTAATATTAAAGAAAACTACGTTTTTGACGGAATTAATTTTTATAAACAAGTAAATGGAATTCCAATGGAAACAGCTTTTTGAAGTGCTTTAGCCAATATTTTCCCACATTATTATGAGAAAGAAATAATTAAACACAATTTAATTAAAGGCTGGATATATATTGATGACTTAATTTTCTTAAACTTGAAAATTCCTAATGTTGTTATTAATTGTTACCCAAAAAATTTAATTTCAACACAAACATACGAGAATTAACTTAAAGCTACCTAATTAGATTTAAATATAGTAATTTCTAAAGGAAAAATTTTAATAGGTATTTATGATAAAAAGGATGGATTGAACTTTAAAAGAGTTAATATTAGTAATTAGCATTCTAATTTAAACTCTAAAATTTTCAAAAATTTGATATTCTCATAATATAAAAGGATTAAAAAAATTTGTAATAATAAAATTTCTTATATTGAATCAACAAACAATCTCATTAAAAACTTAACTACTAATGAATTTCCCCAAAACTTTTGAAATATATAAGTTTTAATAAGAGAGGGTTTATCTAATTTCTGACTTCCTCCAGTTTATTCACTTTGAATTTTATCTCAATAGATGGCGCTTCAATTATTCCTTATGATGACGATGCATTATGACGAAACGTGGTAGACGTTAAACGAGGGAAAATTAAATGTAGTTTAGTTTAAAGAAGTGCAATTGCACTAACAAGTTTTTTTTCTCCTCGCACTGTCTTTTGGAATTTCACTTTCAATTGGTAAGTGTTTTGCTTTCCTATTTTAATGAATTTGGTTCTATTTTTATGGTTTTTTGTTGTTTCGTTTTGCTGTGATCTTACTTGGATTTAAAAAATTTGGAAATGATTTGACTTGTTATTGTATATTATTTTTAATTTTGTGATACCAATTTTATCTCCAAAACCTCAATTTCCTGGGAATTTCGGGCCACGAGGGGTCAGTTTGTACGGCGAAAGTCAGACCCCTCACAGATAAAATACCTGGTTTGAATCCTTGCCTGAAGGTGATCCTTGAGTAAGTCTTCAGGCCAAATTCATTATATTTATCTTTTTGTTTCTTTTACTTTAGACTTAATATCTATTTCTAATGATTATTTTAATTTGGTTCCCGATAGGAACTAACTTATTGAAATATCGCAATATTTATTACACAAATACTAGAGGCCTTTAAAGAGTGTTTTCTTTTTTATTAACGATTTTTTTAAAAAAAGTATTTGTGCAAGCATAAAATATTTCATAAAGTTTTATTAGGAAGCAATTACAGATATTAAAAAAAATCTCACTCGGAAATATTATTTTTGTTAAAGGATGCAGCAGAATTTCATTAAATTCATAAGTACGAACATTTTTGGAAATTATTGTAAGTCTTATTGAAAATTTAGAGAGTTTTTCATATTGAATACTGATTATAAAATATTTTCTTAAGTATTTTGCATAAAAAAGCCATGTTCTTATTATTTATTCAATAAAAATACAATTATATAATAATTACATAAACTTACGATATCCTACATGAGTATTATGATAATTTCAAAACATTTTGTGTCTTTTTCATCCTTTCCAAATCTTACTTCCAAATTGTTGTTCCAAAAATTGTTTCACTTCCAAAAATTGTTCTTTACTACAAAAATATCGAAAATTCAAGACCAATAAAAAAAATAACAAATAGAATCCACATATTAAACATCTTAAAAGTATAGTTATTTCCCCGGAGTATAGTTATTTTGTATACGACGTGGAAGTATACTCATTTCCCAGGAGATATAGATTATTCGGTGAAGTTTCAGACATTACTAAGTTCTACTCATCTAAAAGTTAGAATATAAAAACACTTTGTGTAAGACTTTGAAAAAAAAAGTTTTTTTGGTAGAATATCCATTTCATGATTTATGCATCGCCAGTTCCCACGGAATAATGTTTTCGCGCCGAAAACACTGCAGTATGCAGTTGCACATTCATTGCCTGACAAAACTAATCTTATTATGTCCTTCATTGTTTCTCCTGTTTCCGAAGAAAATGACTGTCTCATGAGACGGCTTCTAATAAACGTATTTCTGAAAATTCTAAATCTAATTCAAATCAGAATTTCGAAATGTGATTAATACTAAAAGGATCAACATATCTGATTTTTTGCATACAAATAGGTTTTGAATGAATTTCATTTCTATAAGGATATTTAAAATAGTTTATATTTAAATATAGACCATTCAATTTCTATGAATAATGGAGTGAAAATGCTTTGCTTAACTATTGCAAAATATTTTCAGACACGAAATGCAAAGTAAGAAAATTTTAATTCTTTTTTTTTTTAATTTTTAAAGGAATTGGTAGTAATTAGTAACTTAGAGGTATTTTCTCTTTGTTGTTGTTGTTTGCCAAATATTCTAGGACAAACTGAAATAATATATATATATGCATATCTTGATCTTGCAAATAATTATAATATTTTAAAATGTAAAATATTTTAATTTAGTCGCAAAGTTTTTAATAATCGGATGTTGTATGTAGGCATATCTTGTTTTCCTTAAATTTACTTTGCAAATTACTATTCTTAATAGTATGAATTCCATTTTATACAATTCAAAAAATTTTTAAAGACATGTTAAAAGGTTTAGCTCTATAAAATTCCAAATGTTGCTAGTTTTAAAGGAAAATCATGCAAGCTGATGTATATCAAAGATTTAATTGTTCTTGGAAGCACTGCAAACATTTGACGCTTTGTGTTAATTATGAGTGTAGTTTTTACAATTTTTTTAAATTTTACACAAGAGTGATTACAATAGAAAGCTATTTTTTACTTTGAAGACATGCATTTATATTTATGTTTTTGTAAAGTAAATAGTTTAAATCTTTGAGATCTTTTTCATATGCTTTTTTTATAATAGTAAAGGGAGTATTGTCAAAATAAAAATTTATTTCTATGTATCACTAACAGTTATATACTTTCAAAAAATAGGAACTAAAAATTGGTATTTTGTTCCTATGGTAAATTTATCTAATGGACATTTTTATTGATAATCACCAATATACCTTGCTTAAACTTCGAACAGTATATAACAATCAAACAAAATATCAGCGCACTTTTTATTTACACATTCTAGTTTTCAAATGTTTAAGAAATATTTTTGTTCAGCTCATCATTTTAGTTCCAAAATATTTTCATCTTATAACATTTGACTAAGCACAAAAAAGTGTTCAAATTCGTAACTCAACATGAAACAATAGCCTTTACAAATATCATTGCCAATAAAAGCAAGAATTAAAACGGCGAAGTAAAATTTTGTTAAAATTATATCGGTAAGAGTTAATTTTTTTTTTCATATCTTAACTACACATCAAAACCGTGTTGTTCAGTTGAGGGGGCCATGTACTAATTGCTTTTTATCAGATACCTAACTAACTAACTTAAGAAGTGAAGTCGCTCTCTAAATACCAAAGGTAATAGAATCTCGTATATGAGCAATCTCGAAATGACTCTTGAATGGTTGAATATTTTTGGCATAAGAGCCATATTTGGCCAAACTGAAATGCCTCTTTAAGAAAACATCAAAATAAAGTATACTCTAAACATTTTTTCGGTTTCCTTCTGAGAAAACGAAAAATTAATTTTTTTTTCTGTGTCAGTTTGAAATAAAATCGAAGGACATGTACCTAAAACCCTCTTCGAATCGAGAAAGAATGTTATGGTCGTATATAAAAGAGTAAAACGCAGAGCGCAGAGAAATTCAAAGCGGCATCAGAATATAGCAGAAACTTTTCTTTTGATTTGGAAATAGTCAAGAATAGGTTTCTTATTTGAATTCTAGTCCTTTCTATCTCCATTTATTTCTTTGTTTTCAAAGCAAATGTCTACAATGAGAATTTTGCTTTATTGAAAAAATCTGAATTTTTTAAGGAAGTGTTTAGAACGACTGTTAAGTATATGAAGTATATCTTAGTTTTGAAATATTTATTATATTTTTACTTCATGTTCCTTTTAAAACTTTTATTAAATAAATTTTCAATAAGCAGTTTTATTTATAGGAAATTTGTGTCATAATATGGAATTACACTATTTTATGACTCAATAAATGTATTATATTTTATTAAAGTTTTCAAACAGTACAATTTATCAGAACTTATGATTTTTAGCGACAAATTATTGGTAAATCTTTTTTGACTATTATAAATACGTCTTTTAAAATAACCTCACGGCAATTGTGTGTCAATGTTTACGATTTTATTTATGTTTCATTCTTTCTTTGTTTGCAACTTTCATATTTATTTATTTTGGCTTAATTTATAGCTCAGCCTATAAGCACAAAATATAAAAAATATTATTACGAAATCTTCACCATTTTGCACGGAAGGCAATGAATTCTGAACAATATCATGGAGATACCATTCGATATCTTGCATCAGTGGGGAAAATATGCATGTTTGTAATTGATTTTAAAGCATTCTCGATGGCAATATTCTATTTATAATTTTTCAGAATTTACCCCTCAGATACGTGCATCTACTTTAAAGTAGATGCACGTATCTGAGGGGTACAATAAAGAAAACAAATTAGTAAAAATTAGTTATATAGTAAAACCTGTTTTTGTGCAGTCCTTTTTTACGCGATTTTATTTTTATACAATTTGTTTTGTGCGATTTTTAATCCTGTATATGAATTTCAACCGCGTTGGCAATATTGTAATATTTTCTATCAGTGTACTTATATATGTACTTTTCAAGACGCTCTATTTATTTATTTTAAACAGTCTCCCGACAACGCACATTCAATTATTTTCTCTCGACGCGCTTGCAACATACACTTCGTATTCAGAGTTACATCCACGATTCACGTGATTAAGGTTCATTTTATAGTGAGATTAAAGGTGAAAAAATAATTACTTATGTTTCTATTTTTATATAGTTTTATGATTTTTATTTTATTTTTAGATATAAATACTCCCTTAAAATGAATAATTGTAGCCAAAAAACGTGAAAAGAAAGACAATTCGATTAGAAACAAAATTTCTAATTTTAATGAGACTATTAGTCCTTCTCCGTTTTGGATAACGACGAGTAGCAGTAAATTTATGTGCATTTTGAAAACTTCTCCGTGCACACAACTAGAAATTAAATATTTTTAAAATGTTTCCATGTGTAATTTAATTATTTTGTTTGGATGCACTTTCACAATACAACGAGAAATTAAATGCTTTTAAAATTTTTTTCCATGTGTAATTTAATTATTTATTTTGTTTGGATGCACTTTCTCATGTATTTCTAAAATAATTAACGTGTTTTCTAAGAGCATCTTTTTTTATGTGGTCCCTATACGCCGCATAAAATTTTTTTCTGTTGTATGTCGCAAAAAATTGTTTATTATATGAAAGTATTTATGAAATCTCCAAATATTTTTTGTGCGGTTTCTTTTATGCGGTCCCTATATATCGCAAAAAACAGGTTTTACTGTATATATATAGCTATAGGTCGATACGAAAGCATGACTTTAGCTATTCTTTTAGCTTCTTTTGACGGACTTTCAGTCAACTTTTAGAACTTTAGGCATTAATATGTCTCAGCGAAACTTCTATTAGAATTTCAGATGCAGGTATGACCATTGAAATATTGTTTGTTAATTTAGAAAGTATTAATAGTTAAAAAAATTATGAACAACCAACAGCTACATTATTTAATCGGGAAAACTAAAGAAAAGTTATACAGAAGAAAATATCTGAAACAATTGTCAACTTATGAAAGAATGCGTTGAATAAAGAGCGCCTATTTCTTTACGTTGCTAAAACTAAAAGTGCTGAAAAGAAAAGTATAACCAGGTTTTGAAAAAGTGTACAAAGGATTACCAATTGAATAAAAATACGAATTTGCTAGTATGGCTAGTACAGTAGAATCGTATGGTTTAACTGTGAGATTTCCCTGAATTATTTAAATTTGAAGTATTTTATTTATATTTACAAGGATTGCAATGGTGCAATGAAGTATATATGAAACTAATTATTTACATTATATATCTAAAATTAATTTTTTTTTAAATTTACGTATTGCTTCAACACTTCTGTATTACATATGTAATTATTTCAGTTGAAAATTGGCATTTTCATTCATTTTATTTTCATTCCTTTAAAATAATTCTTTTGTTATTTTATATCGTTTTTGTATTTTATGATAGGGATTTAGAAAATTCGCTCCATTTTTCATGTAGATATTGAGGGCATGTCAGCTAGAGGGCTAATCAGACAACCAACTATATTAGCGAAATTTTGATTCCATATCAATTAATACTTCGAAAAATAGTTTGAAAAAAATCTTTTTAAGATTCTATAATATGTAAAATTATTTACTTAATTAAAAACAGAAAATAATCGGCAAAAGAGTATGCTGGTTTCACTAAATAATTAATTTATGGTTCTGATCGTAAATATTGGGGAAACGTTTTTCGATAAAAAAGGTAATTGGTAAAAACATGTAAGAGATGCTTATTTATAAGCATTTAAAAACTTGAAAGGAATTTTCTAAAGTGCAGTTTTTTTTTTCATTATTCTACTCTACGGGTACTGTCATATCTCAAACACAAATAAACAGGGTATCTTAATGAAATTTATAATTAGCGCTAATCGTTATG
>JAPMOR010034409.1:371823-391520 GCA_026543865.1 Argiope aurantia | reverse complement strand
TCGTCTGGCAGTTAACCATATGAGTGATTCATCTGCTGAAGATCAAAAGAAAAAGGTCCCATACTTGAACTCAGCAATATTGCTGGTGACTGACCCTGAACCAGATTCGAAGCTTATATTAATTCCGTCTAGCATCATGGCAAGGGGTGAGGTTAGAAACCCCGAAGCAGATAACTGCCTCCCTATAGGTCGATGAAATCAAGCTTGAGTCTTTCTCAAAACTATATGGCTCCCAATTCATTCACAAGTGATATGTCTTGAAACAAAATATTTTATATAATTGAAACTGCGTGTGCATTCCCTATCATTTCACCTTTTATTGTTCAGATTTTTTATAATCATCTATTGGTAAATACTTAAGAAACGTTATAGAGATTTGATTATCTAAAAGGTAAATGTCTCACAATCTCAGATACTCGGTAATTCGATACTATTCGGAAATTTGCAAATGGAAATATTATTTCGTAAAATTTTGGATTTCTACCGCAGATACATTTTGGGACCAGCTTTACTAGATCATTTTGATTTTGAATTTTTTAAAGAACTCTTCTGCCAAAAGGATAACGGATTTTCGTATCACGGGTGCTGGCAAATTGTTTCGAACTAAGCGCAATGTGTCAAAAACAGCTTACAATGCACCTGTCAAAATGATTACAACCGAATATATATTATTCCATTACTCCTATTATCTCGATTCTAGGGAGACGATTTTAAATATTGGTGCCGACATTCTCAAATGGAATGTTGATACGACATATCCATGGAGGCTGAATGTTCATAAAACTCATTCCTGAATTGCTGGTATTGATAAAGGAGAAACTAGAATGTTATGATGCTATTGTTGGCAATGGAAATTTTAAAAAGAAGTCCGGAATGTAAAAATTAAAAAGATGTCATTTAGCGTCATTCGTAAAAAATTTACCGAATGCCCACCAACACTTCGTATATCTTATTCTTCTGCAACTTAAACAAAATTGAAAATGGATAGTACCCAACAGACAAAAATATTATAAAAATCATTGTTATTCCATTAACACTCTTGGTAAATTTCACTCTATTTCAAATTCTGAATCTTAAACGGTTTATAATCAACTCCATCTAGGCTAATAGAAAAATTGAGGAGAAGAAATAGGAACAGTTCCAATTAAAAAAAAGGTTTGCCGAAATATTTTTTTGTATCACACTTGTACGAAATGGAATAAGAAATAACTTCACCTATTACCGTATATGCTATTGCCATAGGAAAAAAAAATATTATTCCGTAATAAAATGATGCCACTGTAATTTTTTGAGACTCCCGAGATGACCGTAGTAAACTTAATCACATAAAGATGGAAAGAACATAGTGCATCCAGTCTATATTGCTTTTCAGAAAAATCAAATAACCTTACTAAGATCTAAGAGTATTATTTAGAAATAATAATAATTGTAATAAGGTATTTAAAGGAGTTATCCTCCTTTATTTCCCCTGATGAATCATTTCCCCTAATTCTTCATACGAACTTGCAGGCTATACGTGTTTTCCTATCTATAATAACTACTGCATATACCAACCCTCTAACATTTATGTTGACCAAAACGATTTAATAACCTTTACCCTAGCTCTTTTTATACTTATGAGATTTTAATGGCTAGTGGCCACATTGGAGAAGTAGTAATATTTGGGATATGCCGAATATAAATATTAGTTCTAAGTACGATTTTCATAAATATAAAGGAACGTAGAAATACGGCTCTTTACTCATCTGCGAAGAATCATGCTATGCTGATTTTATGCTTGCTGTATACTTAATATTATATGTAGCTGAAATAATTTAGTTTCTTACAGAAAATTCCAAATTTATACGTTGTATAATTATGAGAAAAATTATTTCTATATGTTCAATGAAGCAAGTAATATAAGTAAAAAAATTGAGCAATATATTAGAGTTAAAGCAAATTTTATTATTAGTATTTAAAAACAAAGACAGCGAAAAGGTCATTAGAATTTTACAATAATACTAATGATATTTTTATTTATTAATAAATCTTTAAATTTTCTCAGAAATTTCGTTTTTATAAATTACTTCAACTAAACTAGATCATCAATAAATAGGGAAAATAATTTTAACCAACAGGCCCCCAAAAAATGTAAGTGTCGATAATTTTTCCATATCACATGAATAACATTAGTCTGATTTAAGTGTAATTTATTCAATGAATTAATACGGATTCTGAATAATATATGTAGGACTCAGGAATCACTACTATTTAGAATCACGCACATTTAATTACATTTAGGACGAACAATTACGTTAACATAAAAGAAATGAACATTAAATAGATTTCGTCGAATACGTCGCAGGATTAATTCACATGTTACGTCGCGTCTTTCGTTCAGAGACCCGTCTCGTCTCACACGTCCTGACTTTCGTTCAGACCCATCTCGCCTCGTCTGCACTCCGTCTAACAAGCCTCAACGCCTGTTGGCCAGCAGATGGCGCTCGTTATCAGGCGTTCGTCACTACATATATGCTTCATTTTTATTATTTAGGTTTGATTTGAGTTCAACGGGATTTCGGTTTGATATTTGAAGGATATTAAGATAACATATGTATTATAAACATACCTGCATGTATGCAGCTTATGGTTTTTTTTTCAGTTTCTTCTATTGTTTATTTAATGCCAAGATGAAATAAATATACAACAGAAATAAGGTTTAATAAAATCTTCATTGTATCTGCAGAAACATAGCCTCAATGATGCAGTTCAGTTTAACTACAGAGACATTATGTTTCGAAACTATGTGAGGAAACTAATTTTTAAAATATTTCTTAAACTTGATGAAAATAACTGAATTAACATCATTTTTCCATATTTTTATATTTTACTAACAGAAGGACGCTTAAAAACATCGTATTCAGCATTTAATTATGTCCACACTTTTGATCGATGCTGAATATTTGCATACAAATCATTTCAAAATAAGACTGTTATTGGACATAAAATGTAGGAAAATATGTAACGTCGTGATTTTAGCTGTAATTAAAAATTTTTTTTAATCAATTTAGGATTTAAATTAAACTTATAGAAACTCCTTCTATCGCTGCATAAATATACAAAATGTTGTCTTTACTCCAATTAACTGTTGAGAAATATCGATACACTTTACTGAAGTGTGCAATAGAATAGCTTAATTTCATACTGCTTGTTCTATTGCTAATTTTAGATCCGACGCCTAAAAACTTTTTTAATTTCAAATATTGATACTGCCCTGAATATTTCAAATCATTAAGAATGATGAGTAATTTTAATGAAATCTCTTTCGAATTCTATTGCATACAAGTTAAATGTTACATATTGTAAGTTTTTAAAAATAGAAGTGTTTCATAATGCATTTAAATTTAAAATATTATTGAATCTTTCATTCTAGGCATCGACAAATTGAAGTTAATAAATTGAAATTACTTTCATTTGGATGAAACATTTGTTAATGCATTCTGATTTGTATTAGAAAGTTAAGTATCAAGCTTCAACAAATATACCTAAGGTAATGGCCATTGCAGTAGCGAATGAATTTTATTTGAATCGATATTTGTTTTTCTCTCTAATTCTTTAAAGTACACCTTTATTAACGAAAACAAAAAAGTTCAAATTATTGGATTTTTTAAAATTGAATAGGGTTATTCAGAAATTTTGTTCCCGAATTGAGAATAAAAGAAGACAAATTTTCGTCTTAATTTATTCATTTGTGGATGAATTAAAGGAAATAAAAAATTTTTAAGTTAAGGAAAAAAAATCAAAAAGTGCTATAAACGTAAGGTTTGTTTAATATGGAGAAAATACAGAATAAAAATCATGGTACACATGCTGCTTGTATCTAATGAAATAAGAGAAATACTTCCTGAAATGAAGGGAGAATATATGGTCCCTATTAAAAAAACTAAAATCTTTTAGATTATTGTCGTGGGCTGCAAGAAAGTCACCACAACACTTTTCGGCATGTTGAGAATTAAGTTCATGTGATGTGCTGCGCCTCTCTTGAATCGGTGTTTATTATTCCAGAATAGACTAACGAGTTGATATGCAAGGCACACCGAAGCATATCCTACATGCACTGAATAGGATTCAGGCAAGAAGGGACAACCAGACATTCCAAATTATATCTTCTTATTCAAGGTAATCATTTGCGATATTTTTATACATAAGGATCGAATTTGCATCCATCAACAGACGAACTTATTATTGTCAAATTACATCCTGATACATTTTGTCAGTCATGGTCCATTGGACGTGGAAATTTATTGAGGAGCCAGAATAATGCCTTCCAGAAACAATAATTTGTGTCTACTGCTGCAGAGAAATTGAATGACGTTTCTAGGATTTAAATGGCTCTCAGTGCGGGTACATAGTATGAATCAGATAACAGCACACAGTTCAGGGTTTTAACAACATGTTTTCAGACCCTGGCTAATCGGTTCAGATAACGAGACTGCCCTATTGAAAGGCCTGTGAGCAAACAGATAATATATTTTCAACAATTTATACATGATTTGACTAGAAGTTGGTGTCCATGGACAGCTGTCCTCAAACCTGCTTCGCCTCTTTCAGTAGTTTTTATCAAATATCTGTTTCGCAGTAACAGCGGAAAATCTGTACTTAAGCAACGTATAGCTCCATCCTTTTTGAAATTGGGTCGCAGTTCAGATGCGCGTGTTAACCGGTTTCTAGAATACTTTCATATTCATTCAGCAACGTCTTTAAACAACATCCTTTCATACCGTGTAAGAATCGTCGTAAATATTCTGACTCATAGAACTTTGTTTCATGACATATGCTCTCTCTCTATATATATGTAGGACTCAGGAATCACTACTATTTAGAATCACGCACATTTAATTACATTTAGTATGGACAATTACATTAACAAAAGAAATGAACATTAAATAGATTTCGTCAAATACGTCGCAGGATTAATTCACATGTTACGTCGCGTCTTTCGTTCAGAGACCCGTCTCATCTCACAAGTCTTGACTTTCGTTCAGACCAATCTCGTCTGCACTCCGTCTAACAAACATCAACACCTGTTGGCCAGCAGATGGTGCTCGTCATCAGGCGTTCGTCACTATATATATATATATATATAGTAGATTTATAGATTAGTAGATATAGTAGATTCAATAGTGAAAGGGAGGGATGATACTGTACTTAGTAATGAAAGCAGTGCAAACACATTTAGTTCATTTGAATTATAAATACTAGAAGACGTTTTAAATACATGAAAAATCTTTGTATTTAACTTTTATTTTATTTATCAAATAATGTGATTTCTTTGGGGTTTTTTTTATTATGAATAAGTTCTCAAAAAAGATAAAGGTTTTTTGGAGGAAGGGGAAGGGTTGATAGAGTTATAGGCCGTTTCTCTTTCAGCCCTAATAGGCTTAGTCGTCCCGGAAATCATTCCTTATTAATTAAATAAATTCTACTTTTACATGGATTATTGTAGAAAGAACAATTTTTACATGAGATTTAACATTTTGATAATGCAAAATCCAGATTAAAAAGTTTTTTTGTAAATATAAATGGAAATTATCACTTTTTTTTATTATTCGAATTATAGGCTGACAAATATCAAATTAAATGAGCTGGAAATCAAACTAATAAGATTAAAAAAAAACAGAATAAAAAAGGCGATGTTAAATACTTAATTATAGTAACATTACAAAATTTATATTTTAAGTAATAGGAACCAATACCTCCCTTTAAGTGCGCATAAATAAATTGTAAGATGGCAATGTGAAATTCGATTCTTTTGTGTTGGTAAGTTATGTTATGTTAAGTTGTGTTTATTATTTTTGCTTTTAATATATACCTACGTATATTACAGAGAATATCAGACTCTTTTCGAAACTAAATTATGTTGGTATGTATGAACCACATCAAAATATTGAACTACATCGCACCTCTGTAATATTTAAAGTTGTACATTAAATATAGAGTATACTGATTGTTCGCTATACAAGTGAAATTAATGGGAAAATTAAAATTCACAAAATCGACCTAGCTTTTGTGACCGATAGCTATGTTAAGGTTTTATATTGATTTTAAAAACGTTTCGGCTAACGAATTGAGGGTGATTTTTATCTTATTTAAATATACGCTGATCATGGTGTATTATCTATGCATCAAAGTCGTTTCTTTGACCAAAGTTCGATTCATCAATGTGGCACCGAAGAAAGATCTATAAATCACATGATCAAAGCCTGTGCGTTTTCTCTAGAGGGTTCTTTATTGTTTGCAAGGGTTCAGTGTCATCAAATGTAGTTTGTTCCTTTAAGTTAGGTGGGGTTGCTCTTCGGTGATCCCATCAAGTTTCCCGCGTGGCCTCGGGCTAGGTCCGGGTATCGCACAGTATTGCAATATCTCTCAAAAATGGAGAGCACAAAGAATCAAGCAGCCATTAATGGCATATCTAGGAGTCGTAAACTTTTGTATGAAATGAAAAACTTTCAGAGTTAAATACAATGATTGCAGTTTTGCAATTCTGTCTCTTTAACTCACAGAGAATGTTCGATGAAGTAGTATGTTTGAAATCTTCTCGAAAATGGAAATCGACAGAGGGCAACCTGATCTTTCCATGCGAAGCAAAACATTGCGAAATTGGGACAGTGATTGTTTGTGGAAGCCTAGTTCTGTGGTTTTTCTTTTCTTTTTTTTTTTTTTTTTGAGTGTGTAGATATTACATTTTAGGAAAAATTTAATGCTGCGTGGCGGATCATCACATAGTCAGCTTGTTTTCTTGCTATCTGCAAGGAGAAAAAAGAATGCTTTTTAGGAGTTTTTTTTTTTCTCAAAAGGAAGTAACAATAAAATTCTTGATACTATATGGAGAGCATTGAAAGGAAAAGAAAATCTACCCTTCTTACTAAATCTGCGTATACCAATAATCACCGGATAGCATTAAATTTTTATTTCCTCTAAAATTTAACTAGACTTTTTTTTTTTTGCTATAAACATGATAGATGCATCATATAGTTCTGTATCTTACAAGTATTTTATTTTTAAACTTCACTAATCTCGGATAATTAAGTTGTAATAGCATTGGAAAGTGTTCTGAAAATCCTGAAGCTTCAATCGCTTAGTATGGGAGTGGTAGGATGTGGTAAGATGTAATGATTTAACTTAACGAGTCTTAAAATTTCCAACATTTAAACACCACATGCGGTGTTTCAACAAAATGTTATGAAGTTTCATGATCAAACAGCAACGGAGATTAAGCAAACCATGCTCATGCCACACGCAAGCACAAAATAAAGACTTGATTATCTGTCTTATATGAGTAAAGAATTCCATGAATATTTAACCGTTCTTCCCTTCAGAAATAATTGCTTTCTCTGCCACTGGCGCGCTGCTTTAACTACGCAATTTCTGAAAGTCGGTGGTTTCATTTATTTAATGCTCGGAAGAGGTGCTCGGCGTAAAATGCTACCGTATGATTTACATTCTGCGGCAGCTCTGGCGGAATTTATCTTCCGTTTCCGGTCAGAAAGTTAAGTGTTAAGCTATGTCGAGTTTTATAGCTGGGAGAATAAACCGGTGCCATTAAGTGAATTTTCCAGTACTGGGCTGTTGATTAATTCCTTGCTTGCAGGTACCTATTCCATTCTGAGAAGAGGTATGCTTGTCAGTGATGGTACTCTTGTGCAACAGTAATACAAATAAACGCGAATCTGATCTTTTAGTATATCGGAGAGTTAGGAATAATATTTCGAGCACTAGTGTGAAAAAATCTCATTGCACTCAATCATAATGATTTTTACAAATTTCAGTGATTTTTTTTCAACTCAAAAAAGTTAAAAATTATTCATCTTTTTCGTTATTAAGAATTGCATGAAACAGAGATTAAAATTATACAGTTCTTGAAAAATATTTTTAAAATAACTGTATCTGCAACTGCTACTTCACAAGATTTGCAATTGTGCTAGAGCACAGCGCGTTTTAATTTTTATAGATCCCAAATTATATTAAATATTTTTATGGAGGTAGATACAAAACTCTAGGTTAAGTTTAAATGCTTGGAATAGAAGGAAATTCAAAGAAGCATAGCTATTTCAAACTTTTTTTTAATTCAAATTCTAAATTTTTTTCCGGTTTCTTAAATTTAATATATTAGATAACATTAATGGAGCTCATTCTTGTTACATTCGAATTTTGGGTATTTGGAATTTTCGAACTGATTCCTTCAGTTTCAAATTATCCAAGTTTCCCTGTGTAAGACTCCTACATCTTTCTAAATGCAAGAGAGAAATGCGCACTGAAAACCTTTATGAAGGATAGTCATATTATAGTAAAAGCTTGTGGAATAATGAGAATCCTTTCATAATTCTAAATGGAGGAACGTCCCTTCCAGTTGATTCAATAGTTGGTTTCTAAAACAAATGTCTGTTTCTGGATAAATATATATTTAAAGACGCAGCCATCTTTTCTCCATTGTCTTTTTTCCCCTGTCTAAAAATCCCCCTCACGATTCACTTCCTTCGCAGGCGTTATCCAATTTCCTTGCTTTTCATTTCCTCATTAAAAGCGTCTGAGCGTGGCCAACTTAAACCTCCTGCGCAAATGCTTCGGCCTCAGATAACTAGTACATTTTTGGAGGTTCGTGCAAATTAACTTCGCACCCTCACCGTGTTCCGGAAGATATTCCCCTGTGTCAGCGTAGAAACAGGATTTTAGCGAAAATATTTAATTTCTCTCAAACTACGAGCGGAAAATTTTGTCACGGAAAAATTATTTTTCTTCCTTCTCCCTCTGTGAAAGAATATTTGAGTATTGAAAATTTTCACTGTTTTCTGATTTAATTATGAAGTTAGTGTTGAAACTGAGAGGGAGGAAAAGAGATCTTTGCGTTATTAAATGAGAATCCCATGAAATTTATTAATATTTCCGGGTTTTGGGTAGGATTAAATCTTAGTGCAGATATACTTTCATACAATATACTTTTATGCATATATCTGAGGTATTTATTCTTAACGTTCATGATTTATGATTTATATTAAAATGTTGAGTCAAACTATCGAATTTATATCTATAATAAGAATATTCTTAAATTTATGAATATATTTAACCATTTTTTAGCATTTATTTTCTTTCTAAACTCAAGTTATCAGCATTTAAAACAGGTTTTGCCACATATATGTGGATTGCGTGCAGTTTCTCCTTAAGAAATTGGCAATATATATGTGACCGTCGGAGAATTATAATTTCAAGGCTGATTTAAAAGATTAAATTTAAACTTAAGAGACTAGAAGTTGTAAGAGAAGGCAGATGGATCATCTCAGATTCATATTTTCTTTAATGTTTAAGCAAATATTCAAAACCCAACTTCTAGATTTTGAGGTATGATAATAATGCTTAATAGAAAAAAAAAATTCTTGATACCGCAAAGTTAGACACAGCAAAGAAATAGTCATTGTAAAAGCTTTCTTCTCTTTGTAGAAATGAAAAAAGCAAAATGTGATAAAAATTATCTTTTTCACATTCCATCCTTTAATCAATACAATGCAAAAAAAAAAAAAAATTATGTACAATTCGCAACAAAAAATTGACGCATTATGTAACTAGCCTTAAATAAGACGCGTGATTAATAGAGTTCAAAAACATTCAAATAGGTAATTAAATTGTATACTATTTGTGGAGATTGCAATTATTTTTGTATCAACTGAATGATTGTCAGTTTGTCCGTTGAAAATTTATATTTATTCAGAAAACCTTGTTACACAAAAAATCCAACTTTAATACTAGTACTGGATTTCAATATGAAATAACATACGCTACATCTTTCATAAATCATCTCATCCATAACTAGTAAATTCGTCTTTATTCCAGTAACTCAATTGCATTTCAAATGCGTAGCATGATGAATTATAGCAAACGTTTCATTTTTCACATGACACATTGCTTTCGCTTCACAAATCCAAAGAAAAACAGTTACATGAAAAATCCATTTATTCCGCATATACAAATGCTTTTTATCTCGGGAATTCCGTAACATATCACCAGGGAAGATTCTAAAGGGTAAAATACGTACCTCAAAGAACAACGATCAATAGACATCTAATGCATGTCCCGTTTCCACGAATTTAGTACCTATCAATATTTTCTATTTATGACGTCGTTCTAGGCGAATCGCATGCTCCATATCTTTCTCTTTTGCACAGCGGATAACTTAAAACCCGGGTTTGTATGCAAATGAATCTGGCTTCCGATCGAAGATACGAGAATATATGAATGCAAAATGACGACATTGACCACTTTTCCTCCTGTTTCCAAGGTGAAATTAAAGCCTCTTCCATTTCTCCACTCCCCCACACACTCCCTCTCCTTTTTTTTTTCTTTGCAGTTTTTAGAATTAGCCATATCTATTCAAACTTTTTTCCATGATCGTGTCAAAACATTCTCACGGTCATTATGATTTTTGAATATTTAGTATTAAAATTTTGTGTTACTATTTTACTTGTTATTTTGGATTCTTCTTAAATTTTGGATTCTTCTTAAATTTTGGATTCTTCTTAAATTGATGCTCTAAATTGCTTACAATTGTTTCGGCTTGTTCGGTGCCTAAATGCACTATGTGCTTCGGAACGATGAAGAGGGACATGCTGACATTTTTTTCTTGATGGGTGTTTGATGAGTCTCCAGATGAAATCATAGACTGCTGAGAGTTCACTTATAAAGAAGGACCTACAATTTTGCACTTCATCAATAAGTTTCTGGGGGTTATTTTGAGCTTGGTTAAATAAAGTTTCCGTTGTATATTCGATAGATTACTAAACACTAAATAATCTATTTATGACTGCAGTTTGGTTCCTGATAATTGCAGGAAGTTGGATAATATCGTTTTTTGATGGTTTTAATTGAGATTTTAAGGGATGTTTGATTCACTGGGCATAAATCTTCATATGAAAATCTACTCTTATATATAAAGTACGCTACAGTGGTGATTACAAACCTATTTCAAAATCCAGAAAGAGTTAAAAAGCGGACATCGGTCAATGATTCAGAATACAGTATCATTCGCATACATTCAAATACATTTTCAGGCAAATACATAATTAAAATAGAAAAACGTAAAAAAATCCTAAATATCATTATTTAATTTATCTTGTTTCATACTTGTTTAGATGAAATTTTCTATTTTTTAATTCACTTTCTGATCTATTATTTTTAAAAACTTGCACTTTAAGATGCAGAATATTTGTATTTAAAATTATATACATTTGAAAATAAACAATCATTTTAAACAATATAAATAAGAAAAAAATCAAATGAAAAAAATTATATTGACCCATTAGGAAAGTTTCTTTACATTCATGCAAAGTTCACTCTAGAATGTTAATTTCTTTGCTGACTTCAACAGTCCTTTTTCTTCATAAGAGTATTCCATGAAACCTGGTTACGACACTCCATTATCTTTGTCCTAGCGAAACCTTTCGCCTTTGTTCATTCGTAATCGCTCATTAGAAGGATAAACAATATTTTCTAAGAAATGCTCATATTACAGCTAAGGTTTCTGAAGCTGTTAAACTTGCTGTTAATTGACTTAAAATAAGTTTCAGCCTTATGATTGTCCAGAAAATTCTTAGTAGTATAAATGGATGAAATCAAGCATTTTCGCTCTAAATAGTTCATATTTAGAATCAACGAAATTAAAAAACATTTATGGGCTTTTTAATTTGACGATGATAAAAAAAATCATATTTTCTACTTTTCCCATGAATTTTTATTCCTATACATACCAAACAAGAACTATTTTGACCACGAGCGTCTTTGAATCTTTTTTTTATTAATCTTAGTTTTATATGCAGCGGTGGCAAAATGAGTCTATCTCGTCCGACTAAGTGTTCACGAATGATGTTTCTTTCCCTTTGCTTCCTTTGATACCCGTTTTTTTTTCGAAAGAATGTATTCTTTTGATTTCTAAACAAAAAGTAAAGTTACGTACCATTAAACATACTCCATAAGTATTGCGTCCGTGAGAGTTGGAAATTTAATAATAACCAATATATCATTTGTCGACACAGAGCTAGCTTGAAATGTTTATAATCCTTCAATTTAGATCTCAGTTGCTGCAGGACGCAATAAGGTAAAAGAGAGAGAGAGAGAGTTAAAAGAAAATAAATCGCTTAAAAATGCTTATTTTCTTTCTAAAAAATAAACATTTCCAAAAGATTTCTTTCTCAAAAGTGGGAAAAGTCAGAGAAAAATTAAATGTTTTTTTTTCTTTTTATGCATCCATTAAAGTGTTCGTTTTGATTTTCTCCATTGAAATCTATTTTTAATTATTCTACGGCTTTTCAGTTTTATTTTCAGAAATGGTCTTTCAGTTTCAATTGAAAAATATTTACCTTCTCGTGTATGAAATACACAGCATGCAATGTAACTACCAAAATTCGAACTCGAGAGTTTGTCGACTCTCCATGTTTCAGACGTCTCTGAGTTAAGAAAGCACATTTTGGCGTTATCTTTGCCGTTTATGAATACTTTTACACAAAATTTCTTTGAGCTAGACAGATGAAATTTGATATATTGGATTTTTAGGTTTCAGGCCGAATTTTCAAGGAAATCCATTCAGAGAAAATCTGATTATTCGTATACGAGTGAACCCGATGCCTGCGAGGTGTAAATAGCTCTGCAGATTAATTTTGGCGCATCTAAATATAACATCTAAAATGTAGATTATCACATTTCGAACTAAATTTGAAAACTTTGACTGTCTGTAGGTCTGTAGTATTCCACGCATGTAAACGCAATGACTTAAAATATGAAATTTGTTGTATAATCTTGTAGTTATAACTGTAATTCTGTGTTCCGCGATAGACACGGCAATGACGCTAGATTCAAGCCCAAGATCTATATTTCATAATTTTTGTTCTCTAATGTCCCATGCAGTTCGGGATCTTCCCGAGATCCATAAATTTATGTTGTAGGAGAGATTTTAGACCTTTATTGGAAAGTAGGCGAAAAATTTTCGGGCAAATATTTCTCGCTGATTTTGAAAAAGTTTCATATAATGGAAATTCTTCTACTAATCCTGTAAATATTTGATATTTCAAGTATTTTATACTTAACAAAGGTACCGGATGATAAACAGTATCAGATATTTATTAAAATTATTGAAATGTTATTAATTATATATTTCTGCTTAACTTGTCTTATTTCGGGTTTCTAAAAATGAAATTTTGTAATCCACTTCTAGATAACAGTGCACTATTTTAATATTTTCAGAACTTAATGAACAGTTGATCATTAATTGAATTAAATTTTATTCAGTAGCATGGACACTATCAGGTAGTGAAGTTTGAATTTCGACATTGTAAAATAATTTTATTGAGTATCGTCTATAAATTCCTATATTTTAGTACACTAATCGGAATTTTTAAATTCTTTTAATGAAATTGATTTAAAGCAGTTTCAAGATTTATAAATTGTCTTGAAATCATATCCAAAGATTATTGTTCACACGCCCGTATCTTTGTCTATATGAAAACCAATTTTTAGATTCTGAATTGTTAATCAAATCCCTATTTGTGACTGACTGATTAGTATGACGTGCTGTAATTCTTTCTAACAATGATGAATTCAGCAGGTATTCCAAATTGAATTTCTAAATCCAAAACAGTATCTGAAATTGCTTTAAAAACTCGTAACTCGATCGATATGCGTGAAAATAACAAGTTAATTCTACATAGTCTTCAATTTGACTTATTACAAAAAGTTTGACAAGTATAAGTCCAAATATAAGATTTTAGCTTTTAAAAAAAGTATTGTAAAAAACAAATCTTTAATGATCGTGGCATAATACTAAAATTTTTGTAGCATTCAAATGTCATATAGAAGCAATTATTAACCAGGAAAATTACAGTTAATCTCTTATAAATTTAAAATACGTCTTTCTATGCTTTTTTATCTAGTCTTTTTTGCCTTAAATGCAGAATGTCGGAAACTAAAACAGCAATTGATATTTTTCCGTTAATTTCTGCCGAAAGCAGTTTTTCAACCCCCTAACGGGCCGAGATCGCTTAGTGGTAAGATCTCGGCTTCGGAACCGGAGGGCTTCGGGTTCTTGACACGATTCCACCGAAGAACCATCATATAAGCGGGTCTGGTGCATGCTAAAGGCTTCGGCGCCAAACGTCTTCCCTTCTGGTGTGGTGTGGCAGTTTGAAGAGGAGGTGCTAGCTCAGATGTCGTCCCCGTCATCAGAACGTGGATAAAAATTACGAAGTCTGTCCCAAAATCGCACCGGTGTTGCTTTAAAACGGGACGTTACTATAAATAAAAATAAAAAATATTAAACACCTAAGTCTTGAATCATATTTAACGGTTAAATTTTAACAAAAACCTATTGTTTTAATGCATATTTCTGGATATTAATCTTTGAATTTGATGAATAAATCTTGAAAACACAAAAAAAAATTTGGACAATTCCTTCTGGTAAAATAATGCATTTGCGTGATAAAACTTTTAATAAAAGTAACTTTTAACAACGAAGGTGAACAGCTCTTGTATTATTCATCTGTTACTGGATGATTGATCATCTTTTCTTTCATCCGACGAAGATTTTTTTTTTCACTTTCATTCCATTGATTGCCTTCATTTTCTTTTGCGATTGCAACAACAACAAAAAAAGGCTTTATTAGATTTTCATTATTTTTTCCCAAATGTGTTCTAACGCAATCCTTATCTTTCGAACCTTTTTACACACATTAACGTCACTTTAATAACAATACGAACCATCTGCCTGCCTTATTCCACATTTACTGCCTTTACATTGTGTAGAATAGCTTTTTTATGCTCTTTGTGATGATGTGATTTATAAAAGGAAAGATAAAGAGACCGTTTTCCTCGGTTTATTATAAATGAAGTACAGAAATCTCTTGTCATTTTTTTGTTTGTGTTTTGTGATCTTTCCCAGTATTACGTTCATGTAAATACTTTAATTCTATCAATAATATTATTAGTTTATGATAATACATTTCATTCCATGTAACAGTTTATTATGTTTGAGTTCGCTTTCTTCTATTTAATATCAAATTGAATTAAAAAAAACTCGCAGTGCACTTTTGGGTATACTTTTTTCGATTTTTCAGGAAGAGCTGAATGAACTGCTCTTGGGCTTTGACTACGTAAAGAATATGCTTGAATTCCCATTTCGAAGCGGATATCTGGCGACAAGAGTTTTTGAGGGTCATTACAGAAATTAATGTATAAAATGATTTGGTACCTTAGCTTATTCCAAAGAAAACTGATTATTATTTACAACCCCTGTTAATGGTACTATTTACTGTGGGCATTACTTGGAATCATTGTCATAAAAATTCCATGAGTGTTTAAAAAACTGCAATGACTTTTTTTCCCCTAAAACTAATCTCGAATATTTTAGCATATATTTTTTTATTTTATTTTCTTGTATATAATGTGGAGAGAAAGGATTGAAATCATCAAAAAAAATTCAAACTTGAGATTTTGACGAATCTCCACGTTTCAAATCTCCCTTAGTTTTTATAACGTAATTTTTTTGGCATTATTTCAGTTTGTCTGTGAACGCGATAGTTCAAAAACTCTGAGTTATACTAATGAAATTTGGTATGAGGACTTAAAACCAAATTTGTAGATTCCTATCAAATTTTGTAGGCACTCCGTGCATAAGATGTCTGGCTGTCCAAGTATGAATGAACACGATAACTAAAAAATTTGAAAAGTAAAGTAGGTAAATTTCAATACAGGTTTGGTATCTAAACCATAGGTTCTAAAATTTTGAATCAAATCCGTCAAAAGATGGGTCGACTTTCGGTTTGTACTTTCATGTGAATGAAGCGCGATATCACCGAAACACAATGATTTACATCCATGACATTCCACGTGTAATCTTGCGGCTGCAATGGTAGTTGTGTGCCAAGTTTTTATTTAAATCATTCCACAGAAAAGGAGTCCAAAATGTAAATGGCATGATACAATCAGGGGAAATTGCTAGGTACACCTGTTTCATAAATATGTTTGCTAACCTCGCGCAGAACATTATCAAAGGGCAATAATTTTATGCGAGGAGAATAAAACTGGGTTGGAGAAAGCGTCTGGAGACCGCTCCCATTGGTCATGCAGGGGGTCACTAAACGATTCTGACAGTTGCAAATTATCTGCGTAATTCGAAGCAGATGTGCAACAAGAAAGAGAAGATAAAGACCCTCGAGGTGAAGATTCTGCTTTCTAGACTTCCTCGTTAAATATCTTATGGTGTAAGATTTCAAAAGATGAAAAAAAAAATGCCTGCTCATCGGTACAGTTCATATCGAGGTATTCCAACTAGAAAAGGTGGTGGTTTGTTTCCCATGTGTATTTGCGACCATTTGGCTTTAAATTATTTTAATATCATTTATTCTATTTCATTTGAATTGATTTAATATACAATTTATTTAATTCTTCAATATTTTAATTTATTGTTTAAACATATACATATATTTAATAACTTTTACCATTAGCCTCTTAATTTTGTCTTCATGAGATATTACTCTAAGATTTAAACTCAAAATGAAGAAGTAATGCGCCTAGCTTGTTTAACGATTTCTCGTATTATTTAAGAATAGAAACAAAAGTTATCAAATTTTTAATATTAAATATGTGCACTGATTCGGGATGGGAGTTTCTGAACTTTAATTAACATTTTATGATTTTGCCATATGATCCCATACACCAATCCCATTTCCCATATGCCGAAGTGGGAAAAAAAAGGACAGTAAAAAATTTCGGCTTAGTCAAAATGATGACGTAATTTTGCATCTATCTAACAATCATTATAATAGCTACAATACTTAAACGGCTTCTGTTAATGTGTGAGTGATTTTGTAATTTTAGCTCAGACTGATATCTGTGCAGGAGTATAAAAAAATTTCGCTATTTCTGCAACTTAAATTTTAGATAACGTTACGGCCATTTTTAATAGGTCTTTCTCAGAAATTTAGTAGCGATTCGTGATAGTGTGTGTGTGGGGGGGGGGGAAGGTAGTTTCATTTGGTCCGAAGACCTGACTTGGGGCACCAGAGGATTAGGCTGAATAATATCAAGTGCATGCTCGCTTTAACTGAGCAAAGTGAAAGGGCCTTCTCGCGTTAAGTGTTCCTACCATCCAAATCAGACTCTAGAGATCATTCAATGCATTCCTGAATTTCTCTCTATGATGTATGCCGATGACTGCAAGGGTCATGGAAGTATTTATGGCAGTTATGCACTCATGGAAACTTCTGTCGGTACAATTGATATTATTACTAGCAACTCAGTCCATTGCTCTCTGTTCAAGTAAAAGTTTATTGCAATTTATAAGGACTTGCATTATGTTGATATTGACTCTGGGCTGTATCTGAATAAAATATAGATTTTAATAGAAAGTTGAGTTTCTATACAACGCATTTTTGATTGGATAATGTGGGTGAGGGGAGGATAAACTTAGTTGTTTTAGATTTTCTCTCTCTGTCTTCCTTTCAGCACTCCTTCCACTTTCAACAAATCCATCTCACTCCAAGCGCCATGGTAATGAGCTAGTAGATAAACCATCCAAGACTGCTTCGGTTGAAACCATGAAAATAAAATTACCAGAAAGTAACAAATGACTCGCACGATTTTATTCGGGATATACCAATGCGTTTACACATAGCAGAGATAGAAATTCCTACCAGATTGGCATTGATGTAGAGCGGATCAGGTTTAGTTTTCCCACATTTTCAATTGTTTGAGTTTTGTAAGAAGACGACTTAAAGAACCTGTTTTCATTTTTCGACTTTTTGGATTCATAGAGATGGTCTGGCTAGACCAACTGGAATAGTAACAATAACAAGCAATATAAAAAGCACATACATTTTCTTATTCTCCTTTGTATCAGTAATAAGACATAAACGACCCCCAACTTTGAGAAAATAATGTTCCTAGATCGGAACATCGGAATTTATAGAGTACTCACATTCGAATCATCTGCTTTTATCCTTTTATAGTGAGTTAACTCGGTACTAACTATACGTAAAATAAGCACGTAAACTTTAACCAAATACACATAGAAAAGTACTGTGTTATATGCAATGCATCATCATTTCCACTCAGCAACTTAATCTGTTACTGTATTCAAAGAATTATCTTTGTAATTAAAATGTTGAAAAGTTACAAAATATTATTTCGCTTTTTTGATGTAAAAGGAGTTATTTGCCGTGAATACCATAATTTTAAATATTTAAAAATTAAATAATTCTTTTCATTATAAAAATAAAATTTTTACTTAGTTAAATATAATTATCATTAATCCTTAAGTATTCATTGAAATTTACTCATCAATGTTTTTAGTTATAGACATATAAACTTTCTTAATTCCTTTTCATTCTATATATATATATTTAAAAAAAAACATTTTACATAGTCGCAAAATTGAAAGGTACGTTTATATAAAAATCTACTTCATCAATATACCTGTAATTTTTTTTATAAAAACGATTTCTTTTAATACATTGTCTTTCTCTATCGTATATTTTTGAAAATAATACCAGGTCAAATATTAATCTTTGCTACAAAATAAATAGTGAGGCTTATTTTTAAGAAATAAATATCTTTTTTCGGTAAGCAAAATCTCAGTTATTCTGAGAATTATTCATTATGATATTTCATATTTATTTGCATTCAAAAAAGAGTGCTCTTTTGTTTGATTTTCTTTATTATTTTTCCTAGCATGTGGTATTATGCGCAAAACATTTTATCGAAAAACAATAACATGTATTGTTATCACGAATTGACAAATTATGAAATGTATTGAAATGGAATGAAATATTCGCAGTAATGGTGATTTACAAGTTCTATTGATTTTGTCAATGAACATTTATGGAAAAATAAAATGAAAATGATTAATTTACTTCAATGGAAACAAAATATTATTTCTTCTGGAGTATTATGCTTCGTTGCATTACATTTTCTTATTAAGATAAATAAGATTTTACTGAGTGTAGCTCTGTTTGGTTTTAGTGCTTATCATAGACATAAATAACAAATTACATAAATCCTTGTCTGATTGTTAAATTAGATCATAAAGTATGCATATTTAGTAGAAACTTCAATAAATAATCATGGCAAAGAAGACTGTGTTAGGCTATGATGACTGAAATTGGAAATTTGGATAGTATGTTTTTGTGTATTAAAATGCGGAAAAGGGTGCAATCCTGGTAGACGTAACATTTCGAATTTTTAACGAGGTACTCCTAACAAGGAAAACTACGTCTCGAAATAGTTTGAAAAGACATTCATATGTAAATTTCTGCCACATTGTTGAGTCATTTCCGCCGGCACTTCTCTCGATAATGCTGTCTTTAATGTTTATCATTATTGTACGCGACGAACCATAGCTCCTTGTCAAGACCTGAAGAGAGAGAAAAAAGGTTGTAAAGCCAGTAATTGAAAGTCGGTGGAATGAATTATTGCACTGTAGGTCATTTGACTCTTTATAAATGGCTGAAGATCTTTTTTTAGCTGTGTATGATGAGAATGAATGCTATACATGCTATACTATGAGTGAAATTTTCAGATTTAACTAAAGTTATATTGATTTTCACATAATCAGTCCTTTTTGAGTTTGGTAGGAATTTATTTATATACGTTCACTATAAAATGAAATTTCTAAGGAATTTTCTCTC
>JAPMOR010034409.1:345448-371813 GCA_026543865.1 Argiope aurantia | reverse complement strand
AAAGGCAAAATTTTCAGTTTTTATATTTTGAATTTCTTTAAAAAGAAACCTTTGCATTGTGATCGTAGTGTTCTATAGCTGACCGGAAGTGTGTTATCGAACCGGACTTAACTATGAAAATAAACATAAATGAGGTATAATGAAGGATTTTTAATCATATAAAACAAGAAGGTTTTAATTGAAACTTGATTTTTACACAGGTAAGGCTATTTATCGTTTCCACAGTGTTTAAAAGATTCTTTCATTTTAAAATATATTCAGTTTTTTACTGTCAAATGAAATAGGAATATCTTTACTCTAAAATTTAAAGAAAACGCCTCATCGTTTTCAATATTAATCTTTTCTGTAAAGTTAGTAGAAGGTTTGAGTATTTCCTTGCAGTTTTATTGCAGTGGCCGTCCATAATGAATCCACTACATTCTCGGCTGGAAGCGTTCGATCCATGAACAAATTGTATTGTTGAAGTATTAGTGACGGTATATATAACGAAATATCTGTAAAAATTGTTGTGATGATTTTTTGTTTGGATAGATATCACTGACTCGACTTTTTCAGAAAAATTTTAAAACTAATTTAGAATTAGAATTAAGATGTTGCATAGTTTGTGTATTATTGGTTGAAGTATGCTTAAATATTTTTAATCATCTTTACTTCGAGAATAATCTTTCGAACCTCATCGATATAAAATAAGTGAAATTTCCTTTGGATATCCAAAACATATTTACCTTACATTAGTGTTTCAAATTGGATCAGAAATACCTTGTGACAGACCTATGCGATCGAAGGCCCTATAGAGCTAACGCTGAAAAATTAACAACTATTTTACAATTTAAAAAATCATCTTGTTTCAGGAATTGCTAATTTTCTCCAAATAAGATGCATTATATCACTGGCTTAATCAAAAGTGCAACAAAGTACATTTCATTTAAAAAATTTTATAACTCATTTTTGATTAGGAACAATATAAGCAGAATTTCCTCAATATGTAGTACCTAATCTGTAATATGCACTCACTAATATCATTTCTTAACAATGTAATAAGTAATTTTTAATATTTATTTTTAATGGTGAAATGTGATACATTTTTATTCAATACAGCAAGTGTTCCTTTCAAAGAACAACAAGCTAAAATAGGGAACTAGTGTATGATCTCTGCTTAAATACACAAAACAGCTACATAGAACTTAAATACACAATTTTTAATTTTGCTACCAACAAAGAGTTGGAACTTTTCAGCTTTTGCAGCATTTAAAAAAAATCTATATTTTATCTTTCCCTGGAGAACGATGCTTTTCAAACAAATAATCAAAATTTTACTTCATTGGGGAAAATGTACTGTAATCATCCTTTAGATGGGTTTACTTCCCTGTATTGCGCCATAAGGAATTACGTATTTTAATATTAATTAGGAGACAATTCCATAAGCATTCCAAATGGACAAAAACTCAATCTTCTGGGGAAAAAACTTAAAATGTCCATTAAAATCTGTATTCAAAAAGGATATTTTATGCAAACTTTGACTTTGATAATTTTTATTCTATTTTATCGATGGTTATCTACTAGGAGTTGCATGTTTTTATCGTTGTGGTGTCGTATGCCTTGAAATTATTATATGCTGTGTGTTCTTTAATATAATTAATAATATATATCATATAATCTTTAATATAATTAAAGAACACACAACGCTATGTAGCTAAGACTATGATTAACGCTATGTAGCTGAGACTAATGATTGAGAAGTGACAAGTTTCAAGCTAATCTGGATTCTTGACCAAAAATTACCATTTGTCTTGTATATTTTCTAGAAATTTTGTTTTAGCTCGAAATCTATTACCGAACAGCTGAAAGCAGATTATATTAATTTATAGAACCATTTCAACATTCAAAATTTCATCTTAACAGAACAGATCATTATATTGTTTTCATAAAAACCTTGTTTCCCTGCAATCGGTTTGTAAAATTAAATATCTAAGTAATACTTTTCCTCTATATAATTGACAACACATAGATAAATAAACGCAGTATTATTTTAAATCCCATTTCTATTCTAGTTAAGAGGAAATCCGTGCATTCGTTTCAATACATTGAAGTAACCATTTCTTGATTCTATGAAGGACGAGACGTGGAAGGATGGGCACATTTCGGGAATTCTGTGTCATTTTTTTATCTTGATTTTCGCCCCGTTAGGTAGCCCCATCAGTTTTTTTTTTCACGTGTAGGTAAGTGTTGCGTTTTACTGTATTTTATTTTGACTCAAAGTTGCGCATTGGTTGCTTCTATGGCTAGTTCAAGTGGTGGAAAGCTTTTAAGAATGGCGCAAACATTATTTCACGTATCATTAATAGTGAACTACATTATATACCATTTTTAATCACAAAAAATTAAAAGAAATAAAAATAACTGTTTTGACATAACATTATTACTATTTTATTAAAAAGTTATTTATCAAATTTTAAGAACGGAAATTTTCCATTTATTCAGCCTACTTTGATGTTTAGGCTCCTTACAGTAAATAAAAACTACTCTAAGACATTTTATTGTGGATTAGAATTTTTTTTTTCTGACGATAGAACGAACTTTCTAGCCTTTACGCCTTCTGAGCCTGCTCATAATCCATCTTATTGTTAAATGTAAACATCTATTTTCATCTTTCTTCTCACCTTTATTTTTACTAAATAAACCCACCCTGACAAAAGGCGTGAAAGCGCGGAGGTTTTTCCTAATCCGAGAATAAACAATGTGTCTCTTTTTATTATAAATAATTTTGCTATATAATGTAGAAAATCAAATGTACAATTTTAGAAAACATCGCATTCGGGTTTGTTAAAAATTTAATACCAAGGCACAATTTTACTGCAAACATTATTCCGTAAACCCAATTTCCTTACCCGCATCATTATGTTTCGGTGTTTTAACATTCCAATACATAAATGGATAATTCCACGGCAATTTTTGTTATTTTTAATTCGTCGAAATAAAAGCGCAAAATGTGAATCCCATGAATTTCCCAGCGCAAACAGTACTTTTCTTTGTGTAATAAAATAAATAAAATAGAAACCTAATAATTGTTTTAGCATTTTTTTTTTTAAATCATCTCTTCTCAAATTTTTTTGCAAGTTCACTGTAAAATTCCAGATACAAAGTCTTACCAACTCGATCAAAACACGTTTTATGTTGCTTTTCCTTTTAGTAGGCCGATTTATCTCTGAATGACTTGAAGCACGAAGGGCCTCTGACCTCTCGGAACCACTGGACCGGTTCAAGGAAGGTCGGCCGACTTCGGGGTTATAGGTAGCTTAGGATGATACTGCGGCTCATCTGCCCTTTCCCCTTCCGCTCTTAATAAAAATCTCCCACGTAACAGGTTTTGGAATCTACCGGCGATTTGATGATCCCTTGTGCTACTAATGAAGGCAACAAAGGAATCGGCGTGCAAAACGAGATGATTCTCTGTGATATTCGAATTTCTATAGAATTGAGGTGGTTTCCTCGAGAAGGGAGGGAGAAGAATTTTCTAATTACAGTAAGTTCGCCTTCTAATATTGTTTTCACAGTGTTTATTTGATTTTTTTAAATTTTTTTTTCGAGATTTGAACTAAGAATGTGCAAATACTTCCAACCTTAATCGGTGGCGTGTAAACTTTCTTTTAAAATGTATAACTGGTCTTTGAACTTTTACCTTTTGGGTGCAATGGTTGTGTAGCTCTTGGTGTAAGTCAAGAACAGCACTGTTTTCAAAATATGCGATTGTTGCGTGAAGGCTCATTTAATTAATCTAAGTTTCATTTATGGGGCTTAAATACGATGTCTTACCGGGGGAAAAAATGAAGCGGGTGAAATGCGTTGTGGAAAGGAAACTGAATTTAAAATTCCATTTCGCCTCTTGAAGGAGAATGTGAAGGAACAGTATAGCATTAAGACAACTGCCAGACAATGGACAGCTTCATTTCACGTCAAGAGACTGCATTACCCGAAATTTTTTTATGCTATGTGCTTTAGAAAACTCGGCTAAACAGATGTAGATTTTTACTTGAATTGTCCAAGAAGACGCCTATTATGCACTTTCTCTTCATTCATAAAAATGATGATAATGAGATTTAGATATTCAGATTGAAATTCTATATGTTCCTTTTTATTTCACTTGAGGATAAATGCGATTATATTATTTTAAATAAAGCAAATAATAAGAAAAGTGCGTTACACACAAAAAATAATTATGAAATATAATGTAAATTCTAGAATAAATTTACGCGTTACATTGCTAAATATTTTACATTGAAGAAATGGATAAAATTAAAGATATAATTAATGAGTATAACTATCATCAGCCATGTTATTCTCAAAGGTTATCGACTTTAGTCGATACATTTTCGAGAAGTGATTTCATCAAAGCATGTTAAGCACCCCCCCCCCCCCTCTAAATCAAAGGATCTCATAGATATATGGATGATAAGTTGAAAAGAGATGAATCTTTAAGTCTCGTGCTTCACAATTTAGCCTCAACCCATTCCGTTCAACATCAATTAATTCTATTAAAAACTTAACAAAGGAGCAATATTTTTTTTCAAATTCCAATCTGATGTAAAATTCGGAGGCAGTATACTTTCATTATCCAGCAATTTATTTTATTAAATAATGTAATACAACAAAAAGTTGTATTTTTAGTAAGACAGATAAAATATATATTTTGAGTTAGTTGATCATTTTACCCAAGAAAAAAAAATTAATCATTTTTAATTGATTTTAAAGAACGACTTGTAAGCAATTTTTATCGAATTAAGTAAAATTGATGCTGGACACAGATATTCAATCCATAGAAGATAAACTATTTTGGTCAGACTACTGCTCTATTTGGAATATTATTTCAACAAAACAGCGATAGAAAACTGTTTAGCATGTATAAATATTAGAATTCTGCATATATTGAGGCAAAAAAATTGATATCTGGATTCTGCTACAGCAGTCAGTTATTTCTAATCTCGCACATACAACGCTTTCTACTATGGGAGTGGACAGATTGGAAGCTTTTGTTCAAGATTGACTAGAACTGAAATGTGAGGCGGACTTTAAGCCGATATCAGTGAATTAATTTAAAGCAGCATCTCAACCAAACGTTGTATTATATTTATTCATCTCAATAATACAACCAATAATACTCAATAATAATAAGCATCACCCTCAATAACACAGCTAAGCTTTGTATTATATATATTCTTTAAACACAACTTGTCATTTGAGATTATAGAATTTAACAAGGGGCGCGTTATATGTACATTAAATCGCAAAAACGTGTCAAAAAGCAAAATTTGGGTGAATTGGATCTTAGTTGCAGAGTTGCATTAAAATTTTGTAAATAAATATTTATCAGTTGCCTTTTCTGATATTAATGTTTCACTTCCTGATATTATGTGGGCTTGACATAAATATTCTGAAGCCGAAATGGTCACAGATGTTTAGCTTTCCTTTTGTGACTTCCAATTAGAAATGCCCAGTGCCGACGTAAGGAATGCAATATTCTTTGTTTTCTTATCGCCAAAAATAAACAATTTTCATTATTTTGTCTTCTACAGGTGACTCTGTTTGCGAAAAAAAAAATTCCGAAATGAGATTCATGCCAATAAAATTTCTAATGATACCATTAACTTACATGGTTAAATAAGAGCAGCAAACATTGATCACAAATGCTTTCATAGTCTTATTTAAAAGCATTATAAGTATCTGTAACGTGTATAATTTGAAATATAAATGCCTTCTAATTAATTTTTAATTATCTTCCTTTTGGAAATACAAGATTTGAAAGCTTTTCACTCAGGTTTGTTTATTGCTACAGATTCTGTAAAGTCACAAGTAACTATTTATAAAAATTTTATATATTATTTAGTATATTCATACGCATTCAGAATTTTTCACAAATGTATTTAGTATTCATTATTTTTATTATATTCATCATGAAATAGTGTAGTAATAATGATATATTTTCTAGTATTACCTTATTGTTAGGAAAAAGTCAACGAATTTCAATTTTGGATTTTGGAATGTCTTTCCATCTCGTTATAGGATCAATTTAACAATAGTTAAACAATAGCAAAAATTCATTATAGGTTGAATTAAAAACATTATTTCAATGAACACTACATTAAAACATTTCTTTTATTGAACTCAAAAAGTCATTTCCTATATTCTGACTCGAAGAAGATTTTTCTTAACTGGAAAACGTGATTTTAAAAAAAGTAATGTTATTTGACAACAGTTTTTAAGGCATAGAAATGAGATTGCTCAAATTCACGTTAACCTCAAATGAACCGTACTAACTAAATTTTGGGATTCTTTGCGCATTTGCAATAAGAAAAATGATATTATATCATAATCAGATAGGAGATATTAAATAACACGCGTAATTATATTTTATATATCATTATAATATTGTCGAATAGAATCATCAAACTTATTCTGAATAGTTGCATTTAATCAAGTAATTAAATCAATGCTTCTCCGCATAACTTGCAGAATGAATAAATTTTAGATTCAAATTGAGTATTATGCCATCTCTATTTGAAACAGATGACTACACCTGAATAAAATATTAAAAAATCCTAAATCAAAACACGTTTGTTTTTACATATCCATACCATATAATAGTATTGTAAAAAAAAAAAATCCAGAGCCGCCCTCAAAATTAAAAAATCTTGCTTTCTCTTATTTCCTGTTTGAAGCAAATGCATTCAACCAGGTATATGTTCAGGGTTTCGTATAATCAGAGAAGCTCATTAGACAGACTCCTTTTCAAATGCGTTTCGATTGATCCAACAGATGCGAGTCTCACCCAGTATCGGGAAGATGCTCAACTCTAGACAACCCGGGTCTCATCATCGGTGTTAGGACAGACTGCTGCTCTAGCACTCCAACGAAGACAGCCGATAATATTAATAGAAAATTCAATTTATCATAGTTGAATGGATATGCTGTACATTATATTACTTCGGTTAACTAGTTAATATAACTTTAAATTTGTTGGTACATACGAAAATAAAATGCATTTTCTATCAGAATTAAATGAAATCAATCTAAAACTAATTTTGTTCTAAATTGACCGTTCATGCACATATGTTATGCCAACGTATAAGAATGCGTTACGAATGATTTTGTCTTAAATTTGATGGAATTTCTAATCGTGTGTCGCTCTCGTCATTTGACTATAGCTCAAAGTGAGGAAGTTTGTTCTGTAACACTCTCGTGTAGGTTTAAAACCAATTTTCAGTCTAATGAAAGTCGTTCACCTAAAATATTTGCTGAAGATCAGAAACGAGATATGTTTACATTAGTTATAATATTTTGTCGTCTGCATTAAATATTTTTATTTAATCATCATAAAATATATAATATAAATCTTAAAACTGCCATGAAGCAACGGGGAATCGACGTCAACGATGTATTCGCATTCAATGCTTTAAGGTATTTTATTGTGAATGTTGAGAAGCATTGAAATGATTCTGCATACATTTATGAAGTTACAGGTTTTAATTTATGCAACTTTTTGAAACAATATGAAGGTTTTAAGAAAAAAAAACCTCTTTGAATATAAAAAAAATCAGTCAGTATCTAATACGTTTCTATGAAACGCTTGATCCTGGATTCTTTTAAATACAAATGCGTTTGTATTTAAACTAACGATTGATTTGTTTCGGCATTCTTCGAACTTTTTTAATGTAACTGATTTTTTTTCTGATATTTCATTTTCGCATTTAAAATTTATAAATGAAAGTGAGCATGCCATAAAAAAATAGTCTTTTATAGAAATGTTAATCATCCATAAATGGCAATACGACCTGAAATGTCTCTTCATTTCAAATTGAACAAATATTTATGGTTGTTTCGTTTTCATATTTATATTTTGATATATCCTATTTTCTTTTATTTATAAATTAAGAAGGTTTCTGATAAAATATAGTCTTTTACTTATTTTAGTTGTATCTATTAATAGCATGCATATATATATATATATATATATATATATATATATATAATATAATATACTATCCATTCTTTTATTGATGCCCGGGAGGGAGGGATTTCCTGTGCTCAACAGCTAGGCTTGCTCAGATACCTATATTTATATATCCTTTTTTTGCTTGTAAACTGTTTAAAATGTACATTGAAATATATTATATTTTGATATGCATTCCCTCTAAACTCTCAACCAATATAATATTTACCATGAAAAATGGAACTCCGTTCATAAACCACCTCCAGTTCTTGCCAAACAAGTATCTTTCATCTATTATTCAGGAAACACCTTTTATTCCTTGGTGAGAAAAAAAATCGCCAAATCCATCTTTTTCATTCACGAAACCGACCGATTCTGCGGCAGATAGCGAGCCCACCCTCAGTAGCATTCAATTTGAACAGCCGATTAAGGGAAGTCCTTTTTGCTTACCGAAGGGTCCGGCGCCCGACAGAGATTAATGAGGGAAAGTTGTGCGTGACGAGCGCGTTTCCCAACTCTGCTGCATTTTGTTGCTCCCATAAAATGGGTTTTTGGTACGGGGCAGGACCCGAAGATGGACGACACTTTAATACTCCATATCTTGGGCCTGAAGATAATGTATTGGAATGTGGTGGTTTCTTCATCAAGGAGAACGAGGTGTAAACTATGATGAAAATGAATTTAGGATTGCTTAATGATTTATTGGAAGAGATTTGGATGAAATAGAATTAGTGGAATTAATTTGGGAAAGTGGATAGATGTAGTGAAATGATTTTAGATGAATCAGATTCACTGGGATAGATTTTGATGAATACTCTGTGTGATCGTTGACTTCTTTATTTGAAAGACATCTGAAGTTATGCAATGGATTATTCTCCTATTTCAGTGCAGTCTCCAAAACATTGCATCAAAGCGTGCAGTAAAGGGTGAAATATTATAGTCTGCGCTAGATGAAGAGCAAATAAATTTCGAATCAATAATAATAAGAGAATGGATGTTTCGTGTTATAACAACTATATAAGCATTGTTGGATTGTAACCACTGCATGGAGATCGCAATATTCGATTTTATATTCCGGTTTCTCAAAAACTTTTGCAAGCATAAAATATTTTTAATATTATATGTACAAACAATTCTTGGCAAAAATTTACAATGAAAACAATGAAAATTTACATAAATAAAAAAAAATATTACCATTTGTTCCACAGCTTGTTAAAAAAAAAAAAACCTTTAAAATTTATTCAGAAACATTTTGTACTGTGTGTTGTACTATTGTTGTATCTAAGAATATGCAATTTAAAATCCAGTAAGTTCAATTTTGCATATTTTCGTTCTTTTCCATATAAATAAGGGATTTTGAATTAAAAAAAATAGCAAATTGAACAGTTGGACGAGGAGTTATCATAATTTATAACAATAAGTATAATCCATATTAATAGCAAAATCATCAAAATTCAGATATCAAATGAAAAGAAAAACGGAGAATTTATTTTAGTCAAAGTTGAATAATTTTAGTTTTTCAGCATTATAAATTAATGAATTAAGAAATTATTTACGTATTTTTTTACAAAAAAAGGGAATTTCTACGTCTGTGCAATCACTTACATACTTAAATTGTAAACCAGTATTCAACTGAAGTTATTTGATAACGTTTCTATAAAAAAGTTCTGTCGCAAATTAACCATCTTATTGCTTTAAAATATGAAATTAATAAACATAAATTCAGTACGCATTCAGTACGCACATATAAATTCATTGCCGAACGACTCTGACTTTAATTTTCATATTTAAAAAATGACATGGTTAGCTTCAATATAAAAAGCTTTTATATTGATTGCAGTTTAACATTTACACTTTAATTAAAAGTAGAAATTTTATGGATACTGACAGAACATTAAAGTAGTACAATGAACAGAACTGTTTAAGGCCTACATAAAAGTATGACTGAATCAAATAACTACCAAAATATGAAGCTCAAAAATATTTTGCAGATAAAGCTAAGAGAACAAGTTACATTAATTGAAAATTTTAGCGATCATCAATGCTGGCGAACTGGCTGGTCACCAAAGGCGGCTAGTGGTAAATAATGACAGCTAGTGGTAATTAATGACATTTATGTATAAAATATAAATAAGGTCATGTTGTAGGTGAAATTCGGCAGATGGTGCCAACAAAGAAATGTTTTTAAATGATATTAATAACAAAACTATATTTTCTTCATATTTGTTTTAATTTGCCCTTATATTTGCTATTTGTCTTTGCAAAATATTTCATATTTTTGAGGCGATATTTCGGGAGACAATGTGATCTTGGATCTTTAACATTCGGTCCATGGAGCAGAAAAAGACTAAAGATCACCCTTAAAGTTAATTGAAAACTGAGTACTCAATTTGCCTTTGTATTCATACACGATATACAACGCCTTTGCTCAAGATATAATTCGTTCATTTTGACGGACGCAAATCTAATCTTCACGCTATTACGTTGTTACAGCATATGCGTTCACTGAATAATTTCTATTATGGTTTTAATATGAGAACAAAACAACACAAGATCAAATTTTTATATATTACAAGCTTATTTTTAACTCAGAGGTGTCACTTATATTTGAACTCGTTTCTGAAACAATTGTACTTAAAAAAAACAGTACACAGATGTTCTCATTTTTAAATACTTCATTTTTAACATTGTGTAAAACAATCTACTCTTGATTCCTTTCTTCCTACTTTGGCCGATCGTCTCAAGCCACTTCGCGAATTGGCCGGCCAAAGCCCGAAATCGAGAAAAGATCGGACATTGGCCGGTAAGTTTGCAGCAACGTTGGCCAATTCGCGAACTGGTCGATTTCGGGCTTTGGCCATAACATATATATGAAACTCTTGCGGATTCGGATCGAGTGTGGAGGTGAAAGCATAAAACTCAGAAAAAGCATCTTCATCTAACATTACATTTTAAGTTGTTCTGTGCAGTGTCGTAGCTTTATTTTCTTATTCCTCATAACAAAATCGCCTACTGATTAAGTTGAAATGGGTTGTGTGCAATTTGCATTTATCATATAAATATGTCCAAATGCAAATTTGCTAGATTTGAAACGTGACTAAAAATGAAATATATTGTAGAAACAATGATAAAAGTTTCAATTTCACAACGACTGTAATACGAATAGTTCAATATGATATGATAACATAGAGAAAGTAACACGATAGAATTGTTTCGAATCTGCACTCTTGCATTCTTGTACACTTTATCTCATAGTACGAAAAAGAGTTTGCAACCATCTAATGAATCATGAATGGTCACCTGGTCTTTTAGCGACTTTGGCCAAATAAGAAGAAGGTCTCGAAACTACTGGAATTTGTACGATGCTCTGATTAGAAGTCTATTTACAGGATCCTTCTAAAAGTTTCCTTGACCTTCTATGAAAAATATAAAATCCCATGAGACAGAGTTAAAGCGAGTAGTTCAGAAAATTCTCTGTTTGGAGTGTTGGTCAAGGAGTTCATTTTCCCTGAGCGCTTCGTGCTGCGATTCATTAACAACAATTTGCTGCTGATATGTTTTTTTTTTTTGCAAGAACCGTTTTCCTGTACATTATGGCTGCGTTTTTATGCTTTCTTGTATAGTAAAGCATCGTTATTCGTTGTGAAACTTGTTATTTTTTACCTCACCCTCATCGGACGAATTTCCGATAACAGTATGAAATGTTTATAAAAAAATTTCAAAGTTTCGGAAAAAAATTTGATAATTAATAATATAGTATGTACAAGAAAAATGAAGGTTTTTATAAAGACAATCTTTTACATTTTAAAATGGTGTGAAAATCGTTTACTATGAGATAGGATTTTCAGAAGTTATCGATCCAAATGAGAAAATTTTGCTTCACGTTGATTTTTTTAAATTAAATAGCCACCTATGGCAAAGTGGTTCCCCAACTCAACGCACAAATATAATAAAGAAAACTAACATTTAACAAATATATAATTTTATCTGTTAAATATTTTAACAAGGTAGAAGTAATTATTGAAAAAAAAATGAAGAAATTAGTTTCAATTTCTTCAATCAAAAACTTAAATAGAGACATGTTAGCATCGAAAATATTATTCCCATCCTCCGTGATGAAATGTCAATGAACTGAATGCTTTAGCATGTAGTGCCGTTTGAGTTTATCTGTTGTTTTTAACTGTCAAATCATTTTACTAGAAAGTTTCTTAAACGAGGGTTTTTTACTTACTTATTAAATAATTTGCAATAAAATTTTATTAAATGAATCAGCTAATAGTAATTTAACTTTCAGAATACATATGCAAGTAGATCGTAATATACTATAAACACTTAAACATTTGAATCGCATTGTTAGAATAATGACTGTTCTGCTAGAATAATTACTATTTCTTAACAAATGGCATGCCCTCATGAAGAAAAACTCAGTTTTTATTAACTTCATACGTTTGAATAATTGTCATTATCTGTGAATGACAAAATGCATGAACACAAAGTAAGTTTTTCATAAACTATGAACTTGTTACCATTAAATAACTACAACATACCATGGAAGAAATATAAATATCTAAATTGAGCTTCATCACATGCAGAACCATTCCATCGTCTCTTTTAATGCCTATCTTGATGCGAATCATTTCTCTAATATTGCTGAAAAAAAATTATAAATTATCTTATATTATGGGTAGTAGATTTTAGTACTTTTGAACTTTGGCATATCTGTGTCTGAGGCGGACGTATCGCCAGAAAATGGAAGAATAGATTTCAATAGATCATTGATTGATATTTTAAAAACATAAAATCAATAAGAAAATAAATTCTCAACAATAATCAATTTTTGTATTTACACACATCTTTATAAAGCATGCAAGAATTTCAAATGTGTGCATAACAAAATTTACACTCACAGAGAATTAGTATTCAAGCATATGGTTGCGGTGAGTTAGACTTGGAAATCAAATAGGATGCTAATTGTTTATTTAGGAACTGTAAGGTCTCGTAACTGACTGAAGTTGGTTTTTGAGAATCAAATTTCCAGAAAATTCTATCTCCCACTTCATCATATAATAAAAGACTGAGTATTCTTTAGCGCAGTTTCGGAGTTCTTTCAGCTGTTAGACATATCAAAGCTTACTGAGCCATGATTTCTGTGATTCTTGTTCCTGTAGCTTTTTTTTTCTATTGCAATTGAGCTTTCAATATAAACGCATATTTCTTCTCTCATATTAATTTCTGTTTTTAACACAAATTAAATTACTTTTACCTAAGAAACATGCCTCATCGTCTGTCCTTCTCTTCATAGTTGAGATACGTTACATGGTGCTATGAAATGCATGTTTCATAATATGCTATAAGTTTCTTTTTGTGTGCATATGAATAAAAAATTCTGATTATTCAAGCATTTTAATTCACTTTCTTATTTGAATTTTGTGATTTACTTATTCTTAAGATACATTTTGCCAAACATTTCACTTTATGTTTGCTCTGTTTCATGTAAAATTTGCATTTTCATAGATATAGGTAATTTTGAGTGTTTTATTAAGCAAAAGAAATATAATTATTTTAAAATATTTTTAATAGTATATTGATACTAAAACTACTTTTGTATGCACATATTTTAATATGAATAATGTTAATTACTTATTCTCAATTTAATTATTATTCACTTAAATAACAAGCTAATTGATTAATTATAGATGCTTTAAATAATTGGCTAATTAATTTAATAGCATTATTTCATATACCAAGTAACTTAACATTTATACAATGCAAAAAGCCGTAAGAATTGAATAGTTCTCATGCAATAAGAAAGTCTCGACTAAAAATGTCTTTCCATTATAGTTTTCAACATAATTCAAATTAAAATTACAAGTTATTATTAAGTTAATTAGAAACTTTAAAATGAAAATTAATTGAAATATTTCAATAATTACTTCTTTAAGCATATTAAAATATATACGTTCAAAAAATTTTAGCATCTATAAACTATGAATGGAACATATGTTTCAATAATTATATCCTTTTTGCATGACATGATAAACATGCACATAAAGTAACTTAGGCTGTATAAACTATTTAAGCACAAAATAAATTTAAAGTATAATGCCAAATTCTTAGTTAAAAATATATTATCGAAATAAGTATGTTATTAAATCTTTAAAATGTGAAATAAGTGTAATAAACACGTAATTTAAAGTAGCAATAAACTTTAAAATAAAGATTTGGAGCGCTAACATGCGAAAACTTGCAGGAAATCCTAATTTTTTCAAGGACGTTATACTTTAAACATTACAATAAAAGTCAAGTAAGTATACGAAGTTTATCTAGAAATATTCTTTATAAATTTATTTCGTAACGAAGCCGCCGAATAGTGATGGTAATGAAAACTGAGTATACATACGAAACGCCGAATATCGAAAATAGCGGTTGAATGTTGACTATACCAGTTACAACGGAACATAGATTTGAAATACATTCGTTTGGCCAGGGTTTAGGGGTTTGGCTCAGTTATTTACTTTACTCTACAGTTTATTGAGAACAATAAGGTAACACCTTGCGTCGAGGGACAGTTTTCCTCCGAAAAAATGCTAGATCTCGCATGTCTAGAATGACCCAATACAAATTGGAGGAGTTTGAGGTATCTCACCCACCAAATGATACAAATCTCGCATTGTTTTGAGGGCCGCGGTGGCCTGGTGGTCTGAAACCCTCCGGCTTCAGAACCGGAGGGTTTCAGGTTCGAGACCCGATTCCACCGAAGAACCGTCGTGTAAGGGGGTCTGTTGCACGTTAAATCCGTCCTGACCAAACGTCCTCCCGCTGGTGTGGTGTGGTGTGGAGAGGGGGGTGCCAGCTCAGGTGTCGTCCTCGTCATCTGACCGCTGTTCAAAATTACGAGGTCCGTCCCAAAATAGCCCAAGTGTTGCTTCAAACGGGACGTTAATATAACTAAACTAAACTAAACTCGCATTGTTTTGCTATGGAATATTTTTGTCGATGATATCTTAACTCTGAAAATACTTTTCAACATTTAATCTTTTTTTCTCTTCACACCCTAACATGTTGAAACTGCCAAAAAGTCTTCCACCTCACAAAGTGATGAATGCAAATTGTTCTGCATAATACTACACCTTGATTCATTTCTAGTAATTAATTGTTTTCTGCTTATTCGCTAATAAAATTTGATTTCAAGAATTCTTTTATTAACAGAAAATTACATAATAACAGCAGTGTAAAAGATATCATATATCAAAATTTAAAGATATAATACAAAGTTTTCAAAATAAAGTATATTATTAAAAAAAAAGTAGAATTCAGTATGATGAAAACGAACATTAGAATTTATTCTATTACTGATCTGCAAATGCAAACTCAAAAGTTTACATCCATGCAGTTTTTTATTAAATGCATCACAAATAGGCTCCAAATATTATATCTACAATATTGATACTTTCTCTTGATTACTAAGTATTTAAATTTAGATTTCATTCATTGAGTTCACTTGTTTTTCATGATATTGGTCGGATCGGATCTGCGGCATTTATTTGTTGCTATTATAAATATACAGTCTGGTTTCCTTTACTAACCGTGCTAGCGCTTAGCGGTAAATAAATAATTTCTCTTAATTGAAATCCAGTGCCTAAGCATACTGATGATCCTAAATATTTTAAGAGAATTTGCATCGTGCAACCATTCCCGGAAACCAAGTAATAATCGAATTAACGAGAACATGAGAGGAATATGCTCTGAATTGAATATTTATAGACTATTTTAATAATAATCATCTTAATGGTCCAACGTCACAATCGTTTTAGATTTCCTCCCCTCGAAACAAAACAGATCAGAATCTCCCATCTCTGCGACATATATTAATTCGGTTTAAATCAGAATACAAACGATCTTTTGATAAAGTTTTGACAATATGTGATAGTGGAAACATAACTCGGAAAATTTCAAGCAACTCTCAAAGCAGAATGAATGGCGTGTTTCCTCTTGAGGTATTCGGCTAATATTCTTTACGAATCAACTGCTTGAAACGGTTCTCCCAATGGAATATCTTTATTTCTACCCACTCTTTAAAGAATACAAATAGCCGTATTACTAAATGGAAACAGGCAGAATTTAAAACTTACTGTTGAATATTTTGAGGTGCATAATTAATGCAGAACTTGTCATTTTATTTTCCGGTTAATAGGGAATAGAACCCGATTTAGATTTAAAATGAAGCAAATAAGACATGGACATATAGAGAAAAATAATTGAAGCAAATATTAGGCCCCTTTCACAATGATTAATATAACATTCAAAATAAAAAAAAATAATTCAAATATCTTCGTTTGAACAAGGTCAGTATTTATGTTTGTTAATGTTAATATTTTTGTTCAAATATCGAGAGCTCCTTTTTTTTTTCTTTTTGTATGCGTTTATTTAGTTTCCCTACATTTTTGTGAAGATGAATTTTTAAAGCAATTTTTTATTCTCTTTATGATTTACTTCATTTGGAAAATTTATATAGATGTGTGTTGCAATAACAATTCAATATTTTTTTTTTTCATTTTCAAAAGTTAAGTATTAAGAAACCGATTAATTTAAAATAATTCCTGATTTCATATGATAGAATTTGCTAGTAAATTCGATTAGTAATTAATGACTATTAAAAATGCTAAAAATTAAAAAAAAATAATGTTATTTTAAAATAGTATTTTTATCATACTAAAATAATTTCCTATTGTTTGGAGCATTTACAATTGCATACTCTTAAAATTGTTACTTTATTGTAATTATTTGTGTGCACCCCAAACGCATCAAACCAAACTTATCTCGGGAATCCATAATTCATCTTCCTTGAAACAAAAGCATGGGCGTCACAGGGCATTGTAAGAAAACATGGATGGTTGCGTTAGTCAGGAAACCGCTCATATTGATTTCATTCAATTGGCAGGACAATGATTTATTTTTAAAAATATATTCATAAATGTCTGTTCCTAAATTTAATTATGATTTATTTGAAAGCAAGTCCATTTTTGGTCTTTTGTTATTGTGTAAAAGTTATATATAAAGATTTTAACTTTACATTAAATGCATACATTAAATTATAATACCATTATTTAAAAAAAAACCCTATATTATTTGATTTGATGAATAATATTCCAAACATTTCCCATTAGTTCAGTTTATTTTACAATCATTTTATAATCTATTAGTCTTCGATTGGTATAAAAAAATAATATAAAGTGACACTACAAGAAAAACCGTTTGGAATTTTCTTGCACTTAATATTTTAATAAAACATATGGGTGGATACCTCATACATACATATTGTTGAAAAATTGTTGTGGGGTGAAATTCAAATTATTCAAAAAGTGAGTTTAGAAAATAACAGATAATTTGACGGACTATTTACAATCTACAATATCTCTTAGATATAATTTATTAGATATTGAGATGCAGTCATCTTGAATTTGTTTTTTATTTTCGAGTCTTTTTCTAAAAATGTTATTTGATTTCTTAAGCTCTTGAAAAAGAGTAGTTTTGAAGCAATGTCTCTCAACCGCATTAAAAAGATTTTTTTTACTCAGCATGATTTAAAATATTAACTTTGCCTAACAACAGGAATAATGTATGGGGGTATAATTAAGTAAAAAAATCCTCACCAACTTTTAATTAATTGAGAAAATTCCTATTTCATTTCAGTTTCCAGTATGTTTCATCATAGATGGAGCAAGTTTGTTTCTTTTAACATCAATTTTTAAACGAACATTGTTTTTACATAAATTGAATATTCTATGCTACTAGTAGATAAAACGTCTTATTGGTATATTTTTTTTATCGCTGTAGGGTTTTGTTTTAGTCGAGAAAAAGGATGATGACAAAAAAACATAATACTGTATTATTTTAATATCAAATAATTTTTTTCGAAAATAAAATTGTTATTGAATTTACTTGTGGGTGCTTTCAAAACACCTGAAAGTTCTTCATCCTCTGTTTCTGTTCATTTTTAAACAAACTAGTCTTTTCTTTTTTAATTCGTTACAATTTTATGAAAATAATTTGAATGACTTTTTCCTACAATTCCTTTGTTCCATCCTTTTCTGGAATTCTCTCTCGATTTTGCTGGAAAAAAATATTTATTTTTAAAATGAGCAATTATATTTCTGTGATATTTATTCATTGTAAATGCGTTTATGGGATGTTAGAAAAGTATTTTTGAAGGCAACATTTTCATTTATTGATTAATTTACAAATTTCTGGGGGATTTATAATTTTTAATGAACCATAAAAACACAGCATAATTACATTTAGATTTTCAAAACAGTGAATTTAACAAATAGTGGAAGCAATTAATAGACTGATATTAAAAAAAACATCTATTTTTAAAAAAATTAGTGGGTTAGCTGCTAATGAAATATTTCGTATTCCAGATTATTAGTTTCTTCAAATAGTGTATCATTTTATATCAATTAGGATATTTAACATCTACTTTAAGATGTTACTGAGTTTTAAATATTAATATGTCACTACTTTTGCACTTCATTTAACTCCTGGTTAGAAATTGTTTCGAATATTACGATTTGTGGAGCATTTTTATGTTACCTGTCAGAGAGAATTTAAAAAATTCTAGATTTTCTACTGTTTGAAACTGTTTAATTTAACATATGCATTATTTTTAGGGAAGATGTTGTAAGAAGATTCCTTTGTTCCATCGCAAAGGTGTGAAGTCATCGCTAGAATAGAAAATAAGCGGCTTCCTAATTCCCACGGAAGCAAAATACCATTATTGAGATCTTTTACCGATGAAGAGATGCACCTACCTGTAAGATTCTCTTAATGATGTCTATTTTGTATAGTTCTGCGCACGCAAATTGCATACGGCTGCCAGATCTTTCATCTTACCCTATATGTTTCAGATTAAATGATATTTAGTAAATGCATTTTGTTATGTAAGAAAACAAAATCACTCTATCTCTCGATTGCTTAAAACCCGTGCTTAATAATGACAAGACATATATTTGATTCTGATGAATCTCTACACATGTCATTTTATCTACTTTTTATAAATATGGTGTAATATGGGAAGACCGCGATTTTGCGGATTTTAGGTTCATTTATTTAAACTCTTCCTAGACACGTTGAGTTTACCTCTCAAAATCGTACAAACTTGCAATCAAAGCACACCATAACAATTATATTGGTGGGGAAATTCGATCATCAATTTTTAAGACAGCAACACTGGAATGGTCCTACAGTATTTTTCGAAAAATGTTTTATTTAAAAATGCAAGCTTATTCCATTTGACTATCTACATTCACATAATCTTATAACCTCAAGACAGCCCCCAGTCCATCCCTTCTTTCGTAGTCTAAAAATTCTCTTCCTGCTTTCTGCCCGCTTCGGAAATTAAGAACTCAAAATTAGACCTTCCTTGCCTCGAATCGTCCCTATCCGATTAAATCGCCGAGAGTTGGGGGGATCTAAACACCGCATCTGCTGCTTTAATCGATCCAGCTGAATTTCTGAATACCCCCAGTGGTGCTACCGCCCTTCCAAGATTGCCAGTAGGACACGAGCGGCCTGTCCAATAAAAGGGAATACTCTGCTTCCCACCCCCGACTTTGGACTGCCGAAAATAGTTCGCGACACTCGGTAGCAGGCGGAAAGGGAGTTCCCAGACTGGAAATGAAATTGCCTTTAATTTAAAGCCCAGCTCCGAAGCTGTCTTTTTCCTGCTGGTTTTCTTAGCCTCTCTCTCGGGCGCAGTGCTGCCGTTGAAAATGTATAAAGGCACTGAGGATAATAAATGACCTCCACCTTCTCACCATTGGAAAATACTACTAGTTTTAATGGTTTTATTTTTACGGTAGCATTTGGGGAGGTAAAGTTTTTATGTGCAGACTTTGGACGAATTTAGATTAAGGGTGAAGTTAGAACAATGTTGAGAATTCTTGTATTTGCTACTTTCAAAACTCCTTTGCGTAAGTTTTCAGTGTGAAAAAAGAGTTAAAAAAATGTAATAATAGTAAAAGAGAAAAACATTGCAATGTGCTTTAAGAAATTAGATTTCAGCAACTCTTGTAATAGTTTTTAAGCTTGAATGTTTTTGTGTTGAAGGATGAAAATATTTCGAATTCTTTCTTTCAATCAGTGTATCCATTTTTAGTTATTCAGTGGAAGTTTTGCCACGTGGTCTCCTGATGCGATTTGTGTACTTTGATTCAATAATGCGCATGAGCACGTTTGGGTTGCTTTTCTCTTTTTCCTTTCTAAAGAATTTTAAAATTTAGTAATCCATAAATAATAATCAACTTATTAAATTTTTGTAAATTTTTTAAAGAATAAATTTTGATTAAACAATGGATTTTTAAAATTAATTCTAATTAGAATTTTGTTTCACTTATTTGTGTGCATTGGGGTTATTTTTATTGTTATTAAATATAAAAAAAAATGGTAACATGAATTATGCAGATTGAAACCCTTTTGGTGGGAGAAAATGTGTTGGTTCAGATTTATTTACAGAACTCAATTTGCTCTTTAAGACGAGTTCACTCAGCATTCCCAAACATTGTTCTTCTTTTCGGCTAACCTTTTTATTTTTAACTACTCACTTCTGACGCCCTCCCAGCAACCATTATTTCCTCTTGAAAATTTATTATTTAAAGATTTAGTTTATTTAAAGAAATGTTTTTTGTTTTAACAATTTAATTTAGACAAACGACTTGTTGTTGTGTTGTTTCCAATGGCACTTGCCATAGGCAAGCCCGCTGATTTGAAATCAACGATTTTAAGCCGAAAGGGAACGTCTCTTATTTTAGTAGCGCCAACAAGGGCCAAGAGTACGATTTTACTACTCACGCATCACATTCGCTTGCACAGCCCCTTTTTAAAGGGGGGCACTTTCACACATCTCACATATAGAACAAATGAAGGACAACCATGCCCGAACCGGGACTCGAACCCGGGACGCCTAGATCACGGGGAAGACGCGCTACCCCTGTACCAGGACGCCGGCAGACAAACGACTTAAATTAACCTAATTAAATCTGTGGGATTTATTTTTCATTTTGCATTTAATTATATTTGTTAAAATAATGCTTGCCGTACATCCAAAGAAAAGGGAAAAAAATATTGAAGTAATTTTGCTTTAACTTATGATAACTAATGATTGCTCATCAACAATCATCAACTATTTAAGAAACAGATTTTTCTATGCAATTTTTGAGTTTGTTTGAGAAATGAAGATATAACTCCAAACGTGAGATAATATCTATCAAGCTTTCACTATAAAGAAGAGGAGGCTCTTTTCACAACTTTTGTATTTGTGAAGGGTATTAAACACGTTATTACTTTTATTGTGCTTTTTATTCATGACTATTTAGTAAGTTTTTCAGTCTGCGAATTTCCATTTCCCACGATCAGTTGGGGGAGAAATTTTGCTGCATTTTCTATTTCTATTTATATTTTGTGTATTGCGTTTTCATTGTTTTCACGGATTCTTAACTGGTTCACCGTTTATCTCTACAGTATATCACAACTTGTGAATATCTGTTCTATAAATGCAGCGAGTTGGGATAAGTACAATTGGGAATATCTGTTCTAGATGAATGCAACAATTTTGAATAAGTACACTTGGGAGTATCACTTCTAGGTAAATGAAGTGAGTTGAAATAAGTACCTTTGGGAGTACCTGTTCTGAATGATTGCCAAAATTTGGAATGAGTATATTTGAGCCATTTTTATAGCAGTTCATTTTGAAAATATTACTTTATTTACCTTAATAACTTGGTTTCAGTTTTTTAATATAAGGAAATGAAGTGTGAAATATTTGTACTTAACTATTAAAATTAAAAGAAATCTTTTAAAAATGCATTTCTAATAAATAATATTATTCTTTTACAGTGATCCTTTCTATGTCATTTCCATTTTCAAGGAATTAGGAACGTTCAAATCCAAGAATAAATTGAATGGGTAAGCTCTAAAATCCGTTAAACGTTGATCTTTAATGCAATATAAATCTTACAATAAATATTTCTAAATTATTCTAAATTGATAATTTTTCTCATCTTGCTTTTTCCTTGTTCAAAGATTAAATTCTTTATAGATACATTTATTCTTAAAAATAAATGTTATAATTATTTTTAAATTTCGAGCATTCGTTATTCCAGAAGTTGAGGATACGCATGTAATTCAATGCATTTATTAACTGAAGTTGCTTTATTTTAAACTTTTCTTTTCATATTGATGTATTAGGATACTAACCGCCTTTGGCGACCAGCCGGTTCGCCAGTATTACCGCTCGCTACAATTTTCAATTAATATTTTAAGTAACTGGTCTCTTAATAGATTCTCAAATAAAACATTTTTAATCTTCAAATTTTGATAGTCATACCAAACTTATACTGTTCTTTAGATCGTTTCGTTCAATTTACTATATATATTTTGCTAATTTGTTGTCATTTCCGGTAAAACTTCAACTTTAATTTAAAGTGGAAATGATGAAATTGCAATTAATATAAAGATATTTTTTAATAAAACTAAGCGTTTTATTTTATTTATCATTTTTATTGTTATTTATTTATTATTATTATTATTGAATATGAGTATTTCAAACAGAATCGCTCGGTATTTAGGTCTTATGTGAACTAAAAAATATTTTTCATAATTTATGAAATATCTCAAAGAATAATTGAATAAAAATTTCTCAGATTCAGCATAAAATTCAGTTTTTAGTTTTGCTTTCAAAAGGATTCAAATGAAATCAATAATATTTTGTTCCGGCCTATAAATATATTAAAAAAATTATGAATTCTAAATTTAATGCAGTAAGGTATCATATTCCGAGAAATATTCTGGACACACCAAATTTTAAATAAATGAATGATCTATTTTCCACGATCAAGACTTATTTATAAAGTTTTGAATGTTAAAAATTTAGAAAAACTCTACATTTTCATAACCTGCGCGCTGATTGGCGTATTTTTTTTGAAACAATCGATGGAAAATCTAAAATTATTCTTTTTTTATTGAATAGTGATGTTCAAATTTTCATAAATCAGTCAGTTTAAGTAATTCATTTAGTTGATTGGAAATTAACTCTTTTTATTTAAAATATTAGTGTTTCAAGAACATTTTGTTATTCGTGATTTCCACAGCAGGAGCTTTATGTAAAATCAAAAATTCGTTGTTTATTAGAGCATTTATTGAATCAAGTTACATAAAATATAATCATTTTCCATTTAGACCATTTTAGCAGATCTGTGTCTTGCTAAAGGTTTACAAATTAGCTGTGTGGCCCTGATTTGAAGGGATATCCTGTTCATATTAAACAAAACTTGCCTTAAAATAAAACTGATTTATTGGATTAATAATATAAAGAGTGTAAAAGATCATAAAATAATTGTTCTTGAATTTATTTTTTAGAAAAAATAATATTTCATATTTGTTTCATTTCCTACAGACACGTGCCGAAAATTATATTTTTGCAGATTTCATTTCCAAAAAGATTTAAATTATTTTTTAATTGGAGTTTAATCAATTTGATGGCAACACTTTGAAAAAAGCTAATTTTTTCCCCATGAATGCGAAACGTGCTCGTGCAGCTTAAATTTTATTTTTATTTTGTACGAAAAAAAATTGTTGAAAAATATAGTTAAAATATTTATTTAAAAATTCATTAAAAATAGAAATTTAATTTTAAGGTTAAAACATTGGTATCATTTAAAAGATCAATTTTTGATCTTTAACTTCATGTAAAATTCTTTTTTGTGCGATAATATTTTCGGAATTTATAGCAGAAACACGCCAAAATTTCGCTTAATTTTTAAATAAATAAAATTCTAATTAAAAATTCGAAAAAATAACCCCCAGGTGCACATTCCCGCTTCCCAAGGTATATACGTGCCAAATTTGGTAGCTGTAGGTTGAATGGTCTGGCCTATAGAGCGTCAACACACACACACACACACATTGAGCTTTATTATAAGTATAGATATAGATATAGGTTTTGTCCTCTGCATTTAGATACCAACTATACCACTATATTATTAGGATTTCAGAAAATCCACCTTACTCTCTTCCGCGGGATAATCTACATTTCTTTCAATCGTCTTAAAGATTGCTGCATTTCGCTCCGCAATGAATCATACAATTTGAGAGAGAAATTTATTTTTGTTAAAGGAAAGCATTGGCAGTCAAAAGGTGCGACAAGTCTTTTTTTTTAATAAGTTGAAAGGGGGAAAACACTTCGCTATTCTTTTCTATCTTTGAATGGATATTTTGAAATTTCATTCGTTTAATAATATAAATATTAAAAATTATTGCAAAATAGGATATGGTTATCAAAGTAAAAACTATCGCCCCAACATTATAGAGCTCAAGTAAGAAACCTGTGTAAATAATCTGATGATCTTCTTCCAATCATATTCAAAATTCGAAATATTTTATTGACTGAGAAAAATAAATTGGCAAGTGGAAGTTTTTGACTATTTTTTACATATAGGGTGTTGCCGAATTCGGCCGACATATTCAGAGAGGTGATGGTAAGCATTATAAGAATAAAAAATGATCATACAACATAAGAAGGCAATTGTAAATAGGTAGTACGTCGTTTGTAGGTCATCTACAAACGACGTTTAGTAAATGAAAATCTCAAAAATATAGGGAGTCCGAGAATTGTTGGAAACGGTAAAAAATGAATTAAAAAATAACAAATGATGTTTCAATTATGAATTTTTTAAGCGAAAGCACATTTTTAAAAATCGTTCATGTTGGTAACATGGCGATTGGGTGATCCAGGGGGTCGTAAATGACTGAAAACGAAAAAGTAGTTTAATGCCCTTATCTGCAAAAATATTAAAACTTAAAGAAAAATAAAAGCTTGAAAATGTAAGAAATTTTATACTCTTTAATTTGATATAAGCATGCAGCGTGGAAACTGAGGAAATAAAAACTAAAATGAGCACCAGAAAACATCACTGCAACATCGGTATCAATGTTTGCAGAGGTTGTTGCCAAATTCGGAAGATGAATTCAGTGAGGTGATAGCAGGTATTAACGAAACAAAAAATTACAACAAAGCACAGGATCGCAGGCGGAGTTTATTCATAAAATTTGCAACAGCAGACGTCGAGAGATCAAGTCCATCCTTTTAATGAACACCGATCATTTCATTGGTTTCAAATGTTTCCCTAATCATTTTTATTTAATAATAATATTACTTAATACCAAAAAGCATAAAATACTCGAAATTCTTCTATTTTATTTATTATAAATTAATCTTATTTTTAAGAGCACAACACAGTCAAATTCTTCAATAAAGAAGGAAAACACGCTTTTAAAGCTTACTAATATATTAAATAAGGAAAGTGTAAGATTTTTTTTTCTTTTAATGTTTACATTTCAATAGAAATTATTTTGTAAAACTGAGAGAATGAACAATTCGAATCGTTGTTTTCAAAAAAGTTAAACTTCTATAATAAATCTATGTATCAAGATGCACTAACAGAATTTTCTGTGGCAACTATAACTCGAATTGCGTGTTTTTAAGTCGGTTCTTTATTGTATCACTACTTCACAATAGCTCTTCCCTTTTCCTAAAACTTTTCGCTACTATGCACATTTGAACGATTTCCAATTATAAAAAGGTTTAATACACTCTGAAACTGACTTAAGAATAATGGAAATTCTCTTCAAGTATTAAAAGAATGCGACTTTAATATTCTTTTTTTATGAGTTTAATTTCGAAAGAATATGCTCGATTCATTAGTTTAACTTTTAATGATGTCACAATCGAGTAATATACGATGTATTGGAGAAGAAAAATCATTTTTAGTTTAGTGGAGGAGTGCAAGGGGCGAGGGGGTAGGGAGGTAGAAACTCCTCAGAGTATCCAAAAAAATTTGCGTTACTGATTGCATTGTAAGAGTTAATTAATGTCAATGAGTTTTGCAGCGAGGATGGTAATACCCACTCAGACGGCTGTTGATGTTAGAGGTGTAATTTATAAAGTTTAATTACTGCTCTGGCATAAGAAGGGACACTTCGGCAAAACCCTCAAGCAAATGAAATGTTTGCCTTCCATTCTTTAGCCGTTTTTTTATTCGAAGAGAAAGGAACGCTGAGTTCACCCGTTATGTCGGTTAATAACTTGGCTTTTAGAAAAGAATGGCACAGACTTGAAAAAAAAATTAATATTTTCTGATAAAGTTTCGTAAGGATATCTAGAATAAATATCAACCCTGCATTTTATGGATTCGTTCGATAAAGCTATGCCTATTTTTTCTATCGGACAAGCAAAATAGATGAAAAATTATTTATGCATATTTCTCTTTAGCACTTTTTCATTTGAAATATTATTTAATATTTCACTCTTTATCGATCACTGTACAC